>CM076584.1:969488069-970049788 GCA_034641835.2 Pinus albicaulis | reverse complement strand
AAAATATTTCTTTTGTCTTAAACAAATGTCTTAAAATGCCCTTGGTGTAGTAGTGTTCGTAGCCTCTTAAGATGTCAAAATTATAGTGAGCTTGGGAGGCTTCTGTCCAAGCTTTTTAAGCATAGAAATAAAATCTTAAATCAAACTAAATAAGTATTTTCTTTAGGTCCGATAGACCAAAGATTGGTCTCAGTGGACGTTAACCATCATCATAAACTTATTTTAATTTATCATTATTTTTGAAGAAATCAGAATTTTAAATAAAATTAATATATAATAATGTCTAAAATTTATCTCAATTTTAGAAACTTATTTTAATTTATCACTATCCTTAAGAATATTGAAAAGTATTTTAATTTTTTGAAATGGAGATTTAAAATTTATCTCAATTTTAGAAACTTATTTTAATTTATCATTATTTTTAAGAATATTGAAAAGTATTTTAATTTTTTGAAATGAAGATTTTGAAATGTTAAGGGAATATTTATTTATGATGAAATGTGTTTCATTATAAAATTATTTATAAAGAAATTATTTTGATTATAATTAAATGAGTTGAATTTATTGAATTTATTTTTATTTTCATGGATTGAGCTTTTTAAAGCATAAATAAATTCATTTTGTCTTGGTTTTTTTATTAGTGAATTCTCAATGTTTAAAGTTTGAATATTTTTCAAAAATATCCACTTTTTGTTAAGGAAGTTATTCTCAAGTTTCAGTAAGTTATTTTTGAACAAAAAAGAATTAATAGCATTCTAAGTTAAACATTATTCACAAGTTTCAACCAGTTATCTTTGAACAAAGAATTAATTGTATTTTTAAGCTAAATATTATTCACAATGACTTATTTATTTTCACACAATGAACTATCATATGCATCTAGTTATAGAATTAGGGCGCGTCATAAAACTAGAGTTTAAGATCTCTATTTGTTTCCATGAATCAAATGGATTCTTGTATTGAAGGATTTTTACGGGCCTTGGAATCTCTATTTTCATATGGAATAAATTGAACATAACTTTGAAAAATAATCTAAAAGGTCATGTTTCTATATTTTTTCCATCAGGGGGCACAATATGTATAGTATTGTATGCATTCCCCATGGTCTAATATTCAAACATGACCAACAAAAAAAAAACATATGAAATTTACAAACAATGCAAATAACAAACAAAAAAAAAACTCATTGTTCCACTCCAGTGTGGGAACAACAACCTTCGCTCATCTGGTTACAATGATGTTGGGTTGTAGCTTCTCCAAAATTCGAATCTGTTAAGGTGTAGGGGTGTCAAGTATGTTAGACGTTGAAATAGGGGATTTCAGAAATGAGAATGTGGACAGTTGAAGCTGCATGTTTTAATTCAGTTGGCATGTGGTAGAAAAAATGCCCTATCGTATTCGTCGTGAGGAAAATAGAGCATGTGACAGAGATGGAGAAGGTTTGGGAGATGGATACAAAGAGGGATGTGGCCCATGGCGATTCAACGAGGGTCCGCGAAAGGGGGGTCGCTGACGACAGGAGGGTGAAAAAAATTAAGGGTAAATTGTTGACTCGTTAGACTATATCGTTCATTACATTTTCATTGATTCTATCCTTCTCCCTTTCTATCAACATCAATGAGCTCTTTTGATTTTCTGTCCACAACTGCCCATAAATCATGCTCTCCCTCATCCTCTTCTTAGATAAGTTCACTGATCCTAATCCAAACCCAAGCTTCCTCGCTCTCTTTCTCAGACCATGCATTCATCATGATCACCTAACATCTTCATATGTTAGGATTTTTTTTTACATTTTTAGTTTTATGTTTCCCCTAAAGGAATTTTATGTTTAAATTTTTTCCCTTAATAAGTGATGGTTTGATAATAAATTAACTCTTCATCAATAAAAGTTTGATTAAGAAATTGCCCTTTAATAACCTAGTTATAATAAAAAAATTCAGGGAAAAAAATGACCATGACACAAAAATGTCTTATTGAATCGTGAATGTTAGTTTGAAATTACATGGAACACTCACAATAAAATGTATCGTTTTAGAGTCGGAAACAACCATGGCCACTACTATGCTAATTTTTTAGCGGTGTTGTATTGATAGGATAAAGTGGATGATAGTGCAATCATATGGATTTAACAGATTTGATAATAGAGGTGATTTCCCTTCAAATTTTTAAATAACTTAAACATGTTTCGAGATGGTCATCTTTACGCTGATCACAGATATTTCAGAGATAAAATATCTAGTTGGTAAGAAGAAAACCTAACCATTTGATCTTGTCATGCCCCTTCGATTTCTCAAATTTGCAATTCTTTCACTATCCACCCTCATGATTAGAAACACATCTTGGCCATTGTCACCATTAGCCCTTCAATTTGAAGAACACCCTTGGTCATTGGATTGTGCCCTTGTTACATTTCTTGCACAGAGGTAGGTTTTAGAAAGAAGGTGATGATCTAATAATTCTAGACTTTGAGTATTTAATAACATAAAATTTCCACATGAAAAATAAAAATTTTTGACACAACTTGCTTTTGTTTTTTAAAGAATTATTAGTTTGTAATATCACAAGTACTCTTAAAATATAAAGTTTTGTAAAACAAATAGATATGGTTTCAAGGAGTGCTACCAGTTTTCCTCTGTCACTTAGTGAATGCTATACATACTAGTGAGCACATCTAAGATTGATGCAAACAAAGCATATAATTATGTTTAGTTGTTCTAAAGACAAGTTACAAAAGCAAGTGTCACAAAGCATAGGGACTGACCATGAAATATTTTCCAACTGTTCTTCTATTTTTTATGCCTGTAAATACTAAGGAAGTTGGAATACAAAAATATGCTTTATGTGATACAAATGATCCAATAAGCTGATCAATCCTTATATGTTCATAATCGACTTTATGAGATTATACAACCTAAACAAAGTTTTAAAATATGTTGTTTGAATTGAAAACTAGAAGATGATTGCATCATAGAGATTAGTGTTGTATTACGTGAGTCACAATCTAGAGGTGTACAAAGACTGATGAATCATATCTTTTCTTAAGATATTTCTAGATCGGGACTTGGGAATTGAATTGACAAATGCTACCTGATGTATATTGAATTGATAGAGAAAATATTTTCTCTTTGAAATTAGCATCTTAAACAAAAGAAAAACTGAAGTCTTAGGTTGAGAGTGGGTAAGGAAACAAACAAAAACTCAAGTGCTTCATTTATTTGTTTTGCAACAAAATTTATTATATCCTCATCATGGATATTTTTTTCCAACTTTCTCACAACAAATGTCATTGATATTTGATGTGCTTCGAGATCAATATACCTAATATAAAAAACCAAAAGGGAGAGAGTTTCATGCTTAAATAAATTAACATGTATGCAAAAACCTTTGGCTTAATGTGAAAACCAAAAACAAAATCAACTAATGTTGCAAATTTTGTGTGCAACGAGCCCAAATTTTGAATTCCAACTCAAACTTCAAAATATTTGTTAGCTAAATAAGTGGCAATTTCAACTACATGTACACATTTTAAAGTATATCAACCCAATAAATGGGAAATATATCAGAGAAATAAGGAGTAAATGGAACTCAAGGAATAACAAAAGTATCAGTAATCTCTAGTTTGACTGGAGAAACTCCTCTAATTCTACTGAAGAAACCTAAAAAAATATAAGTTTTCTTTGATAATATCAATATTTTGAATTTTCATTCGACCAGAAAGGTCCGTGAAAATTCTTTAAACTTATCAACTCCTTTATTCTATCCACAACAAAAAGGAAGCCTCCCTAATCAATGTAACATAGATCGCTAGTTTTTATCCATCCTTCTGAGTCTAAAGTTGACTCGGTTACTTCAACATTACCAAAACAACCTACATGGAGCAACTAAAATATTCATATATTTTTTCAGGCCAAGCTTTGAGAAAATTCAACTTGTCGAAGAGAAGATATTTTTATGACAACGTGTTAAACCAATGATTTCAGAGTTATTGAACGATTGTGTGGGTCACTTTCTCGAAACATAGATACATTTCCTGGGAAATATTGTTCCTACTTGAAAGATAATGTGGCTACAAAAAATTACATAACATATGCCCTTAATATTTCATGAGAACACAAGGTGTGCACTTGTAGGGAGAGAAACTAGCTTGATGAATGCACTTAAATAGAGATGGTGGAGATTACTTAAGGCGAGTTTGAGCATGCAATATAACATGATTACCAGGCACCCATGCTGTCATTCTCGCTAGGAAGTTCAAGAATCGTTTCTTATGTTTTTTTAGTCATCATAACATAACTATTTAATATTTTTCTCATAATAATGCAAGTAATCAAATCATTATCCAAATCACCCTCTCAAAATCAAAAAATTGAAATACATATTCAAATCAAAAAAGTTTGCAAATTAGTTAAATGTTGTGAAAGTAGTCTCCAAGGGAAAAATGAGATTATGACTTGGGAGTACCTTTCATTATTGTAGGTACCTGCAACGAGAGTCCTTTGTGGTTAGGAGGAATAGCTTTTCTAGTGGTCATCTCCACCACATTAGCTTCCACATGAGTTGAAAGCAAGCAAGCCCACTATTCCATAATTTTTTCTTTCTCGATTGATTGTAATTGAGGACACTACCCCATTAGAATATGTCAATCCATAACCCTAAAATAATAGCTACCTTTAATCAATGTTTTATTCAACACAGAGAATCACATACACAGAGAAAATGATAACATTTTAATCTAGGCCTCTTATGTCTTTCAAAGCATAGATATAATTTTGCTTGAACCATAAATTAGAAATAAATAGATAATAAATGAATGTATGTCTAAGTTATAAGTAAGGCTTTGGTTTTGGTTTTATTTAATATATAGAAAGGGATAGTAATAGACTTGTATCATTTAACCATGGGAAACTAATTTAACATGCAATGATAAAAATCTATAAATAGGGTAGATGTTGAAGTGGATGATTGAAACAAAAATGAAGATTGGATGAAAACACTACGTAATTACCTAATACCATGAAATTTAAACCAATGCCAATCAATCGCTGATTTTTCTTCAAGAACAAAACCTATGACCTTTGTAGTGAACCTTTGAAATCGAGAAAATCCAACTTTTCTTTGCCTTAAAAACCCTTAAAAACATAAACGATTTCCATGCTACAAAACCCGTAAATTCACAAAACCACTATTAATAAGAAAAAAACAACAAACCGCCTATAAAAACTCAATAAAATCACCTTTGGGAAGCAAGACATTGTCCTTAAACTTGCACAAAAAATACATGGGTCCCATACAAACCATAAAATCCCTAACACCTCATGTCTAGAATGGGCAAAAAAGAAAAGATAACAAATTTCAATTCATAGTACAATTAAACTAGTAAAATAAACCCAATATAGATTTTGAACTAGAAAACGCCCTTTTTCAAAATTCAAAACAAAACCCACCTTGAATTTAAAATTTAGTTCAATCCTCCAAACTATTTGAATGAGAGAATTTCCATTGAAATTGTAAAATTAAACCTTCAAAGGTTAAACACAAAAACCCAAAACATTTGATAGATCTTTGAGTTGACCTATGACACCACATCAAGACAAGTTCAAACATCGCTTGTATTTTGTGACATATCTTAATCATGCAAGACTTTCAACGCCTTACTACATTTGATCTTGTGAGTGTACTTCGATGAGGGTGTTGACTACATACAAATTTTTAGGATTCATTTACTCTAAATACAGGGTAGAATGCGGAAAAATGTCTTAGGATGGGCATGTCAAATTCTAACTTTGGTGGTAAGACAATGAAATTAGATACTCTACAGAGACAGGGAAATCATGATGAAGTGTGTGGTTAAAGACGTGAATAAGCATTGCAAGCATTTAATTATTGGCTTCTCAAACTCCATGTTACCATCGATCCCACCATATTGTGCCTATACTGAATCACACTGCCCCACCAAGTAAATGACCTGCATGCCTAAGAGGTGATGTGTTTATGTACAATCATATAAATCCAACATGTAGTTACAAATTTTCCCATTCACGTTTTCACCATCAAAATAAAATTTTGTCTCATTTATTTCCTCTCAATGCAATGGACTGATGAATTACTGATTATCGTATTCACCTTCTCGTTAGATGGATGTTTTTGTATTCCAATATCATATTATCTTTTCTACAAGACACATTTATCTCACTTGTTTAATTCTGAATTGTTCCATCGACTTCAAACGTAACAAAAATTCCTGGATGATAGTTTCTTGCTTAACTGGGCAAAAATAATTTCGTAAAAATTACGGGGAAGTTGGAGTGTTTAAATTGGATTTTTTATGGTGGAAATGGATTCAGCACCATCAAAAACCATTCGAGCACCCAAAATATTGAAATTTAACTATTATAACCTAGCTGTCAAAAATCTTTGCCGAAATTTATCATAAACTTACCAGAATTTCTAGGTTATTCTGTGGGTTTTTTAGACTAAGCAAATACCCATATTAAAAGAAGGAACTTCGTCTAAGTAAATACCCATGCCTAAGAGGTGATGTGTTTATGTACAATCACATAAAGCCAATAGGTACTTATAAATTTTCCCATTCATGTTCTCACTATCAAAAGCAATTTTGTCTGATTTATTTCCTCTCAATGAATATTGATTATCGATTCACCTTCTCGTTAGACGGATGTTTTTGTATTCCAATATCATATTTTTTTTCTACAAGATACATTTATCTCAGTTATTTCATTTTGGAATTGTCTACCGACCCAACAAAATAGCCCAGATGATAGTTTTTTGTCGGAATCTAGTAAAAACAATTTCAAAAAATTAGATAGTTGGAGTGTTTAAATTGTATTTTTTATGGTGGAAATGGATTTAGCACCATCAAAAACCCTATGGGCACCCAAAATACTGAAATTTAACTACTATAACCCAGCTTTCAAAAATCTTTGCCGAATTTTTTCATAATCTTACCAGAATTTCTGGGTTATTTTGTGGGTTTTTTAGACTACGACTTTCATTTTTACTTTTTTTTTTAATATGATATTGTTTTTATAATTAATAATAGTATTATTTTCCTAGTAATTCCAATTTGAGATTTGCATCATCTATGTTAAAAATTGATTTAGTAGTTTGATAAAGAAAGCAATAACAACTTAATATCAAATTAAATTTATTTGTTTTTTATTTTAAATTTAAATTTAAAATATTTATTTCTAAATTTATCAAAAACAAATATAAATATGACTTATTTTTATATTTTTATATTTATTTTAAATTAAATAAAATTTTAAATTAAAATTAAATTTATTTGATTAAAGTGAAGAAATCAGAATTTAAAATAAAAATAATTGCGTCGAACGACGTACTTATTTCAACTTGGGGTGGTTAAGGGCTTGATATATATATATATATATATATATATATATATATATATAATCAAGGGTCAGGATCGATTGTGTAGAGAATATTCGTTGTCCGAATATGTGATGGAGGGCTGCAATTTTTTGGAGTGTGAAGGGTTGCAAGGTGAATAGGCCACCAATAACTTGGTGGGGTGAATAGTTGTGCATTTGAATTCAAAGACTGTCGCGCGCTAATGTTTTAGTTTTCCACCTCAGAATTTCACTTGAATATGGTTGGGCTCCAACATGGGTAGTTGAAACGTCTTCTTGGATGCGCATGTGAGACGTCATCGACAATTTGGGTGTTTTTTCTGTCTTTTAAGTTATCATACGAATGAAGATAGGCCCAAACAAACATTTTGCGGTGGATCTTCATGTTGGATCATATCAATCAGTGTTACATCGCTGTAAGATTGCAACGTACCAAGACACATTGTACATGCATTATATTCGTCAATTCTGTAGGGAATTTAAGATTTTGAGCACCGTAGGCTTCTGTAATATCCCCAAATTAGCAGTCAGCTAATTTGGGATATTAATTTTGATAAATTTTTTCTTTTCCTAAGTTTGACATGAAATAAAGGGGCGAGGGGACCCATGAATAAAACATTATATTATAAGCACTTTCATAAAGTCACTTGAGCACATATTTACTTGATAGCGTGGGGCCCAGGAGGGTGAAGTGGCAGCATGAGGGAAGAGGCAGCGTGGGCAGCGTGGGCCCATGGCAGCGTAGTGAGAGAGGGAAAACGTGGGCTAAGAGGTACATCGTAGTTTGGTTGGGGTCGGATGAGAGCAAGGCTCTCAAAGCATAAAAATGGGAAGAGGATCCTCATTCGGGGATTTTATTATGCATCTCTAATTTTTGTCTTTTGACATTAAGCACACTTTTTTGTTGAGTGAAGTATACAAGTGCTTTTCAGCACACTGAGTGTCTCCGAGCGGAGATCCCAACCTCAGCCCTGGGGGACTTCGGGCGCCTGCTTGGGTGAGGAGTTCTATCCATCATTTTGTAGGAGGGAGCCATAGTATCTTCAGCCAAGATTACGCAATTGCTTGGGCAGTGCAGTCTCTTGGAGGGATCACGTAGTTTGTGGTAGAGGCAGTTCCGGGAGTGAGGAGTTATCAAGGATTTCAGCCCGTGGTTAGTGTGGAGGGACCAACCCTTCACTATTCATCATTTTAACACAGGAGGAGGCTACCATTTTCAGAGGATCATTAAGTGCCAGCGCATTTCACTGGGATAGCGTTATTTCCCAAGGAGGGTTAAATTTTGGGTCAATCCATTCCAGACCCCTTTCGAACTCTTTTTGGGTTATTGAGAGAGCCCAAAACCGCAGTTTCACATTTATGAATAGGGGAATTAAGACCAAAGATTTATTCTGATTTTCAAAGAATAAAGAAGAGTTGATGACAAGATGTTAGTGACATACGGATATTCTTGGGAGGTTATAATAATTTTGTTGAGCATCCATTCAAAGAGAGCACTTTGAGATTTCCAGCTTGTCGAGTGCAAGCCAAGGTGCCATCATTTTGATCACCGTTGTACTCATTGTATGTCTCAGTTACATAATAAAATGGCTCAACGTTTCTCCATATTTTGCATTATTCGTGTGATGTCTCTCTATTTGTTGTAGATGCGTGTTTATGTTGTTGTGTATCACTGTTTATTTCTATTTGGAATATTACAGTAGTATCAAAGCATGATCTTTGGCTCAACTTGTGGACATTATTGACAACATATGAAAAGAATATAGTAGAGATCTACTATAATGGAGGGATTAAGTTTTGTTATATCTTTCTTTAGGACTATGAAGGATCTCTCCAAGGAGATCAATGAGATGAAGAAAGAAAAGCAAAGAGAAACCTCAATAAGGTTTCAAGATGAAGAAGGTCTTAGTACTTCTTATTAGCAGCAAAGAAGACCAGAGAATCATAGATCTCCTCAAATACCTACTATGTCCACTTTCTTTGAAGAAGGTGACTGGTATAAAGATGAAGAAAGAAGAAACATGGAACTAGAGACTCATGAGACTCTTAGTTTATATCTTGAAGAGTACAAAGCACAGTCTAGAGAATTCAAGGAGAATCTAACTCTCCAACAATTCTTCAAACTCAAAGAAGAAATAAGATCTTATAGTAGCAACAGGAGAGAGAGGCACAACAAATTCTATTTGCCTATATTTGATGGATCTTCCTCAAGTAGTGTAAAGGCTTGGAGGAAAGAGTTAGATGCATTTTTTAGGCTACACCCTGTAGCTAAAAAAGAGGTTGTTGAGATTTAAACACTTCATATTCATGGTGAAGCCAATGATTAGTGGTTTGGTCACATGGAGCATGCAAAGGTGACTAAATATTCAAATTTCTTTCACAAGTTGAGAAAGAAGTTTGATATGAGAAAAGCAGAGATATGTCACAAAGAGACATTTCCTAAGGAATCAAAGGAGGATGTCACTCTAGAAAAAGAGTCACTACGTTCACCACCAGCTACAAAATTACTTGTATCCGGAGGAGAGACACTTTCATATTTTCAAGATAGTGTTAATCTCTTGACATATAGAGTCCCGTGCATGATTTAAGAGATACACAAGGAAGAGGAGGTAAATTCCAGCGTTGGTACATTGATAGAAGAGCAACGATCGCTCTTACCAACAGTTGGAGAGACCATTGTCCCAGTTGGAGGAACTCTTGTGGTCTTGCAAGAGGTTCCGACACATCAGTTGATCCAAGGTATGCATCCACTTTCATCTAATATTGTTTCAGTACCTCTTATTGAAACTTATGGGGACATGCCATCAGGGCTATTGCATGACCAAGGATTAAAACAACATGATGATTTGGAGCAACAACATATCACAGCGCAGAGGACCCTTGATCTAATCAAGGAGGAGATGAAGAGCTATCACAACTCATCATTATTGAGCTACATTCAAACCTTTGAGTTGAAGTGTAGAATTTCAGAAGATGGGATGAGCATGATCCTATGTACAATGGTTGGCTATGACTTCAACATTGTGCCTTACCATGAGACAACATATGTATCAGCATGCAGATACACACAGGACGAGGATGTGCAACATACTTTGGGTAGATTCTTTCTGCATACTGTTGATGGGTCACCTAAATGCACAATTAAGGCCTAGGTGAAGGAGCTAGACACCTATTTGCATCACCACAAAGTTTTAGAAGAGGAAGCCATTAGAGTAGCAGCGCTGCATCTTGAAGGTAAGGCTTATGCCTGGTGGTTTTATGAATATTTTTCATTGAATAATGCAAATATATCTACTTATGCAAGGTTAACTAGGAGGTTAGTGAAAATATTTGATCAAAGACATTCTGAAACTTCACTGGGTGAGCTAGCCAAACCCAAGAAATCAAAACCTTTGCATAGGTTGGGAGGATCCATGAAACCAACTCCATTTCAGAATATTGTTGAGGGGGTTAAATATTTGCAAAATTCCTTTCTAAGGGCAAAAGCCCCACTTCAGCAAGAACTTTCTTCTCAAGAGGAAGACATGGAGATTTCTCCTTCAAGAGGGGATCAAGACAAAGGATCTCTTGATGATGAGGTGTTTCCTCATGATGGGGAGGAAGAAAAGGAAGAGATGGAAAGGGCCTCCAACATTGTAATAATAGGAGGAGATCCACCACTATTTGGAGATGGAAATGAAGCCATTGCTTCAACTAGAGGAGCTTCTGTATCCTTGCAAAAAGTTCCAAAGGATCTCACATATGAATATCAGGAGAAACATGTGTTTATGTTGATAGGCAATGAGACAAAACAATGGAGGAAGTGTGTTCCAACATTGACCACAGTTTTGGGGACATACACCATGATAGATAACCTATTTGTGATTAAGTCTCGTGACACCAATATGACTTTGGGTGTGCATGGGTTGATTACATTGGATAAGACCACCTTAGACTGTGAGATCTTGTAGAAGGTACGAGAATATGAGAAGGATGACCAAAATCAAGTGATTGGGAACATACACACCCATCATTTTCAAGAGATTTATGCACAGAAGCAGGACGATGATTTGCGCAGTGAGGGCAGGGAAACATTAACCCACTCACATATACAACCTGTTCTAGGCCTTAATGTTTCATTACATGGAGGCATTCCACCAGGGAGACCCCCTGATTGGAATATGGTCAAAGAGTTCTCTCAACATGGTGCAACATTGATATATTTGGCTAAGGAAGGAGCTTTGGTAGGAGCTAGCACATCGCATAGAACCTTTGATGGGTTCAAAGGAGGGAGGAAAATTTTTATGATATGGACATTGTCATCTCCCACTCAACTATTTGCGCTAAAAGATGATGATTCGGGAAACTATGAAGGCACAAGCATGGTGTCAAAGGGATACTCCAATGTCTTGGAGTAGCAAATGATATTTCCACACATGTGGAAGATTTCCGAATATGACAAGAGATTATTGACACTCTTGTATGCATTGGCCAAACTATGGAAGTTTTGGATGCGCAATACCTTTCAAGAGGAGGTTGACCTCCATGTACTTCAATCTTTTCTTGGGCAAGGTCAGTTGCAAGGGAGGAAACAAAAGTGGGGCAACCATACTCCAACATGTGGCTTTGGAATCGAGCATGTCAAAGAGGAGAGCTATGATGTGACAGGTGCTTCATTTCATATTTCAACAGCGCTGTCATTTTTGGGGAGCATAGAACCATATTGGGAGTCCCAACTATTGGTGTAATATTCCAAGAACCTCTTCAAATGTAAGGTTCTTAATGGGAAAGTGATAGATGGGAGGTATAGAGTGGTTGATGGAGTCATTTATTTCCATGATCAAATATACTTGACTAGAGACTCCAAGCTCAAGGAGGAGATTCTACATGCAACATATGAGGCACTCCTTTCAGGGCATGTAGACTTCATTGAGTCTTATCACATCATCACGGAAGGATTCTATTGGGAGAATCTCAAAGAAGAAGTGCACCAACATATCAGGAAATATGTAGCTTGTTTGATGTATGATGAGGAAAGCAACCACCTTGCAAGGTTGTTTCAATCACTTCCCCTTTTGATGAAGAGATGGGAAGGTTCATCTAAGGAAATCTTCACCAACTTGCCTACAATATATGCTAAGGATTGTGTCTTGATGCTTATTGATCAACTAACCATCTATGATCATTCCTTTGCCATACATTTGCAACACATTTCTCCACAGGAGAGCAAGCCTCTACTTGGATTTCATGGTCCTTTTGGGACTACGTTCAGTGATGGGATTGACCACTTTCTAGAGGACTTTGGGCAAGACTTGTTTTGCTTGGCTCAAATTCAGTTAAAACCTAATGTCCTTTACTATTTTCAAGCTTTTGAGAAGCTTATGGC
The DNA here is from genome assembly GCA_034641835.2 of Pinus albicaulis. Taxonomy (NCBI): domain Eukaryota; kingdom Viridiplantae; phylum Streptophyta; class Pinopsida; order Pinales; family Pinaceae; genus Pinus; species Pinus albicaulis. The sequence goes on along the minus strand of CM076584.1, from coordinate 970,037,035 downwards.
AGGAAACAAGTGGTTGGGTGGCCACTTATCATATCATGTTTTGAGACAACAAGAAGAAGAACAATGCTGGTCTCACTTGATGGACTATTTTCACCATCCAGTATGTCAAATGACACTTAATTCATGTTTCTTTTGGATCCCATATGGTGAAGACACTCTATTCACTATATGTGGGATGGATTGGGCAGGGATTCTTGGAACCAAAGAGTGGGATCATGAGAATCCAAATGCATTTTGGCTTACTAATGACCACATTATTTCAGCCCAAGATCAACAGTTCCATATCTATCATAAATGGAGAGAGAGACATTGTGATTTTAACAATTTAATCTCCCATTTTCAGCCATGCAGCCCCTATACATTGCAGAAGCAGGGGATTGGTATTTGTTTCTATGAGCTACCAAGGATGGCTCACTTTTTTTGGATGATAGCATGGAGATTGGAGTTTCTCATTGGGGATGAGGCACCCAACATTTACCATCTCTCATGCCTTGAGGAGACTAATGGACAACATACAACCTTTTCCATATATCTCCCACTTATTCATAATGAGAGTTATTTGGTTTATCTACCAAAGGCTAACTTGTATACTTGGAAGGAGACATATCCATTAGAGGTTTTGCAATATCCTTGCAGTTCCTTGAGGAAAAGAAACATTTTGAAGGGGAGGACTGTAATATCCCCAAATTAGCAGTTAGCTAATTTGGGATATTAATTTTGATAAATGTTTTCTTTTCCTAAGTTTGACAGGAAATAAAGAGGTGAGGGGATCCATGACTAAAACATTAGATTATAAGCACTTTCCTAAAGTCACTTGAGCACATATTTAATTGACAGCGTGGGGCCTAGGAGGGTGAAGTGGCATCGTGAGGGAAGAGGCAGCGTGGGTAGCATGGGCCCATGGCAGTACACTGAGAGAGGGACAGCGTGGGCCAAGAGGGACAACGCAGTTTGGTGGGGTCTGGATGAGAGAAAGGCTCTCAAAGCATAACAAGGGGAAGAGGCTCCTCATTCAGGGATTCTATTATGCATCTCTATTTTTTGTGTTTTGACATTGAGCACACTTTTTCTATTGAGCGAAGTCTGCAAGTGTTGTTCAGCACACCGGGTGTCTTCGAGAGGAGATCCCAACCTCAGCCCTGGGGAATTCGAGTGCCTGATTGGGTGAGCAGTTATATCCATCGTTTTGCAGGAGGGAGCCATAGCATATTCATCTAAGATTACACAATTTCTTAGAAAACACAATCTCTTGGAGGGATCACGCAGTTTGTGGTAGAGGCAGTTCCGAGAGTGAGGGGTTATCAGGGATTCAGCTTGTGTTTAGTGTAGAGGGACAACCCCTTCACTATTCATCATTTTGACATAGAAGGAGGCTAACATTTGCAGAGGATCATTCAGGGCCAACGTATTTCACTGGGATAATGTTATTTCCCAAGGAGGGTCAAATTCCAGAATTCCTTTATGGGCTTTTCTGGGTTATTGGAGAAGAGCCCATTCCTAGAGTTTCACATTTTTATGAGCAGGGGAACAACCCCAAAGAGCTATTCCATTTCAGTAGTAGAAATAGTACGACAGCAACATCAACAACATTCATAGATTACGAAATCCTTGGTTGAGCAGCCATTCAGTGAGCATTTCAGATAGTATTTCCAGCTTGTCGAGTGCAAGCCAATGTGCCACCATTCTGATCACCATTGTATTCATTGTATCTCTTAGTTACATAATAAAATGGCTCAACATTTCTCCATATTTTGCATTATTCGTGTGATGTCTCTCTATTTGTTGGAGATGCTTGTTTATGTTGCTGTGTATTACTATTTATTTATATTAGGAATATTACAACTCGATATTTATGAATTCCAGAATAGTGTTTTGTAGTTGCACTCTGGTCCCTAGGAAACCTGGTGCAAATCAGAAAAATGCAATCATCGCACAAGGAAGAAATGATCCAAACCAACACATGAACCTCCATTTACAACTACAGGGTCACTCTTTATGTCGACAATGTTCAGGTGAAAATCTAATTCCTATATTATCTGGGGAGGTTGTGGAAGGAGTATTCCTGAACAGTCTACATGCAGTCATACATAGATGGCATTGTTCAGCTTGTGGGGTGGTTGGAATTGGATGGATATCTTGCATTGAAAACTTTGTATTATCGATAATATATGAATACAGGGCCAAGCTATGCTATTGGAAACCATGCAAAATGGCCTGGGTATTGTTAAGCCTCAGAAATGTCCTTAAAAAGACATCCACTTTCGCCATAATATCCATTATATCACCTCCATTTCACCTTCATTTCACTACTAGGTCACTACATTCATCTCACTTTCATCATCATCTGGGTTACCCTTGTGTTTTCCAAACGTTATTAATTTCTAGTGTTTTTAAGTGAATTTGTGACCAAAAGTTAGGAAATAATATGCATATGCTTATACCTTAAAAGTGGAAAAAATTTTGTGACATGTGTAGGTTCATTGGAAGCTTCTAAGGCCCTCTTATGTGGCTCCCAAAGATCAAATTCGAATTTATCTTCATGATATCAAGGAGATTTGAAAGAGGGATATGTGGCTTATGGTTAGAAAATTGGTTGAGAATATTATGGATCAAAGGAGAGAAAGAAGGATCCTCATTAATAAGGAGGTTGCTTAGGAATTTGTATAAATAGGAGAGCCTTCTGCTTTCAAAGGCATGTGTAAAGTTTGGAGTTATGCTCAAGCTTTGAAAAAGGAATTAAATTGTGGCACCTTACTCATGAGTGTTCTTTCACTTTGACTTGGTTTTGCTTACATATGGAATCTCTCCACTTACCATCTCTCATGCTTTTGGCTTGGCCACCTAAAATGTGTGAGATTTACTTGTTTTCATAGATTAATATTTACTTGCTTTCATAGATTAAGATTGATCACTTTCTTAAAATTAGTCTTAAACTAATTGTGTAATCTTATGCTTATCAAATCATCTCAAGAAATTGGCTTTGTTGTTTTCCAATTAAATGATATTTGAGTATTTGGTCACATAGTAGTTTCAGTTTTCTTTTACATATGCTTTCCTAGATTAAGTTTGCAATTAAATGTATAATCGTATGTTTGTTAAATCATCTCTAGCAGGTGACTTTGTTACTTTCCAAATTGAATGATATTTGAGTATGTGGTCATACAGTAGTTTTTTCCTTTACATGTTTTGTAATGCTTTCCTAGACTAAGTTTACAATTAAATGTATAAACATATACTTGTTAAATCATATCAAGAAGGTGATTTTGTTACTTTCCAATTGAATGATATTTCGGTATTTGTCATACAACAGTCTTAGTTTTCTTTTACATGCTTTCTTAGATTAAATTTCTAATTAGCTGTGTAATTTTATGCTAGCCAAATCGTCTCAAGAAGGTGACTCAGTCATTTTCCAATTGGAATTAATTTGGATATTCAGATATACAACAATCGTAGATTAGATTAAATTCCTGAATGTAGAATATATTTTCAAGTTAATGTAGGAATGGTGTGATTAGGTTAGTTTTTAGTTTTCATAAAATGATCTTTAACATATATTGTGCACGTATGTCTCGCAAGTCCTACGGATCTCGGATTGATAATTTATGTTAGTAATCTAATAAAAATTATTTTACTCAACATTTTGGCATCGTTACCGGGGAGGCATACATAGGGATCAGTGTTAGTTTAGAATGTCATTTCATTTATTAGCTTAGTTTCAATTCCATCAAAATTTCATTTTCACAATTTCAGTTTTTCATTATTAGATTAATTTTTTCATTTTAACTAACAATTTCATTTTTTAAAATCATGCAATTTTTCAAATTAAACTTTTGTGCAATTTTATTTTTATTTTATTTTTAGTCATTTTTTATTTAAGTTTATTTTCATTTGCATATAGAAAATATAGAAATAAAATAAAAAACCCCTATTCACTAAAAAATAAAAAAATAAAAACACAATAAACATCCAATTGCAACAACAAATTTTCATGATCATATCCAAGAATTTACGAGGATTTATTTTTCAAACTTAGATATGAGTTTACTCATGATATTGTTGCATAAATTGATGCATTGGAAATTCTCTTATACTTAAGTGAATGTTCCATTTCTTTAGTAGAATATGATTAACAAATAAAAACAAGTTTTTGTAATTTTTAGGATAAACTTGATGTTTTTTGGTGGAGTAAGAACCACCCATTTGCTAACCTTTGGCAAGAAAAAATTGCAAGAAAACAAAAGATTGAGAACAAGGAGAACAAGTGAAGATCAGGGGCGATAGTTTCAGGTATGAGAACAATCCATTTCATTTTATTTTCTACATGCAAAATTAAAAAAAAAAGAATCAATTGATAAAATAAATTTCTCAAGTATGCTCTCCTCCTGCGCTTTGTGTGATCTAGAGGATCCGAGTTTTTTTTATTTTTATTTTTATTTTAAATTTTTGTATGTTAGTAAATAAAAATAAATTTGATAAAACTTATATTTAGCTACAAAATGAAATTCTGCAACTAACTTATGTTTTCATCATTTGATTTGATTTTTCAATAAATTTTAAAATTTAAAAAAAAAACAAAAAATTAAAACAAAAATAAAACATATCAAATTCTATTTTCTTTATTAATAATTTTTTTAAATAAAATAATTAAAATAATAATGATTTTAATAAATTGTTTTGTTTAATATATATATATAATTTTTTTAGTAAAATTAAAACATTTCAAATATAAAAACAATAAAATAAAAATCTATACAAAATTAAATAAAACAAACCATATATAAAACAATAAAACATTAAAAATAAAAAAAATTAAACAAAACATTGAGTAATGACGAATTATCGATGTTGAACATGGTTTTAGTCGCTGAGAAGTTTTGGATTTTCGACCACCACTACCAAAGAAATGTCCAGAGCCACCTGAATGTTGCCTTCAAAATTCCATCAAATTTATGAGTGCGTTAGAATTCAAACTATAAAAAGAGAAAATTGATGAAAAAAATTGCCATTTGTGAAATAGGAGGAAGAGGAAATACTGAAGGAGATGAAATATCTTGCATTTGAAACTATGTCAGTACGGGAATGTCACAAACCATCACATTTTTTTTTCTCTTTTTTTTTATTTCAATTCAGGTACGCTTGTTCTGTGGGACGAAGGTTCTTGGATGTAGTTGTAGATGACTATCATCCAATGAAGACTGTGTGAGTATATATTTAAATTAAATCCAAACTTTTGACATGAAAATACTGATTTGTATTAAAAGTTGTGTGCCTAGTGGTGGCAGTTGCTATTACTATGAGAGCAGTATGAAAAACTTCGATTATTAACCATACAATTTTCAAACAGCTAAAATCCCATCACAATTGTAGCACTAAGCTGACATAGGGAGATTTTTTCTAAGCCAAATTTTACACCTGCGAACAAAATTAAGATTGTATGGAAGAAATTTGTAGAGTTGTTGGACAAATTCGTTGTATAGATCCATTTTTTTTTGTAGAATAGGAGTTCAAATTAAAATCAAATGCTTTGGTGGCACTCATAAATTTGATGCATGTGTCAATTGCTGAACCTGTTCCACCAGCGATTAATTTAGTTGTCGGAGCATAAGCCAGGAAATGCATAGCTGTTAAAAACCGTAATTTTTGAAATGCATTTTCTGAGAAAATAAAGGAGAATTGAAACAAACTAATATATGGGTTTTTTCCGGAAAAGGGTGAATTAAGTAACCCAGAAATGGTTACCTCAGATTCCTAACCATTTGGGAGATTTTCAGGGATATTTTGAACTCCATTTTGCACATTGTGTGAGAAAAGCGATTTTCAATTTATGCATTGTTTCAGTTAAAACAATTTTCCTGATCTACAGTGATCCGATTTTGCTAATCTACAGGAAATGGATTTCGTATAAGAGGGATGACAGATATTGTTTTTTGGAGGAATTCAAGATTCTCTCGCATGAAGTTCTGCATGCATGGTACTGCAATGGCCATTTCAAGCTACTACTGGTGCAACAGCGAGAAGAGCAAAAGGACTATACACTCTTCAAGTTTGATACTAAAAATCTTGATGCCAAAATTAGCAAAGAAAATATTGGCAACAATCAATGGGAAGAGGAATCTGGAAGAATCTCAGAAATTAAATAATGTACACCCTTGACTATGTTGACGATCCATCCATCGATGTGTAGTGGGAAGCCTATGCCCAACCTTTTGTATCTCCTTATAAGTGTACAAGGGCACAATGGCGCAGGATCTTGAGAGGCAGGCTATTGAAACCTTCAAGGAAGACGAGTTCGAAAAGGCCATTGATTTGTACACACAAGCCATTGAAAACTTTAACCTGGCTCGTATCTTTCTCTTTAGGTTGGAGACTGCCAGAAAGCCACATTTTATTTTTCTTTACCACATGCATGAAAATGCTTTACTTCAACACTTCACATATTTTTCACATTCGTTTTAAAGTTATGTAGTGTTTATGGCTCATTATGTTTTGTTACATTATTTTTTAATGAAGTGATGATTTAATAATTTGTCGATTGAAATTATATGGTATGTTTTTGCCATTATATATATATATATATATATATAATAATAATAATAATAATAATAAAAATTGCATTAATGAAATAAATAGGGTATTTGCTCATTTTTTTGGAGGAGGCATTGATTAATTCAAAGATTGGACTGATCATGAAAAATGCACAGTTGTGTATACTTAAATTTCTGTTCAAGATATTAGCTATAGAAACTGCGCAATTCTACAGCTAAACATCAATTTTGTAGTTGAACAATTTTGCAGCTGAGAAACTTCACTGTTTCACCCAAATTTCAAATTAGCCTAACTTTCTCATACGATATCGGGTTTCGACGATTCAAGCATCGTTGAAAAGATAACAATGAGATCTACACAATGAGAAAGTTATCATCAGAGTTTGAAATAGTAAAAAAAAGATGAAGAAATTGCTGAAAAGACACAACAGGTAACTTGAGGCACTAATTTCGACACAGGTATAAATTATTTTGGTTTTCCTTCGTAAACTTGTTTTATTAGTACCAATTCTCAGTTTTTTATGTAAATGTCATAACTAGAGAGATTGATCACCTCTCTCTTTTGATAGTATTACATTCCATTGCAGAAGAAGTACTAGTTTTTTTTTGCAAGTTCTAGGAGGAAGGACAGATGACCATAAGTGAACAGTGTTTTGGGCATGGGGTTTAACATGATTACCAGGCACCCATGCTGTCATTCTCGCTAGGAAGTTCAAGACTTGTTTCTTATGGTATTTTAATCATCGTAACATAACTCTTTAATATTTTTATCATAGTAATGCATGTAATGAAAGTATTATCCAAATCACTCTCTCAAAATAAAAAAAATCAAAAACATATTGAAATCAACCAAGTCCGCAAATTATTTAAATGTTGTGAAAGTAGTCTCCAAAGGAAAAATGAGATTATGACTTGGGAATACATTTCATGATTGTAGGTACTTGAAACCAGAGTCCTTTGTGGTTAGGAGGCATAGTTTTTCTAGTAGTTGTGTCCACCACATTAGCTTCCACATTACATTCTTGAAAAGGAAAGAAAAAGGTTAATCAACCAATTATTGTTACACCGATAAAGAGAGGAACATGCAATGTACATGAATCATTTTTCCATGTGTAAATGACAATCATATTCGTACCAAACAATTATTTAAAACATTAGTATATTAACCCACAAAAATCATGCTTTATCAACTCCTCAGGAAACAAGGTTTGATAAATACATATCAATGCAGAGCAAAGATGCAAATTTCTCCATAACTACTCCTTTTCCATTTTGGTCACCCCATCCTTCTCCTTTTTCGTGCAACACCCACCTCCTTTAACTTTACATCTACCTCTCTCTCTCTCTCACACACACACTGCCTTTAACTTTACGTCTACGTCACACACACATATTAAATATTTAACTTCTTTTAGACTTATATTACACACACATACACATATGATGATAATGATGATGAGAATTCACTAAAGCCTATATGGTCTATCATATCTTAAGAAGGTAAGTGATTAATTAGAATTCCTTAACATTTTATTTCTATGCTAAAAAGGAAATGAAAGAAATACTCCCAGATCACCATAGTTTTGTTGAGTTAAAAGGTTCAGAAGGTTGGTAGTGTGATTAATATTTTTAAAATTAGATCGAATATGAATATGAGATGGATAATCTAAGAGAAAGTGTTTTTGGTATTTAACCCTCCTAATATTGCACAAGTGACAAACTCTTTCATCTCATGGTGGTTTGGGATTTTACAAACAACACAATTTCACTATGAAATTCATGATAATTTGTTCTAATCTTGGCAATGTTGTACTTCTTCTTAACACTAGTCAAGATAGAGAGATAATTTTAGTTTTCAAGAATGAGATTGATCACATCCTTATAATATCATAGTTTTCATTTTCCTTATTTCCACACAATTTCTCCTTAAATTTTGAAGTAATAATATTTTAATATTATCTTAATTCTACAAGATGATCTCCTCCTTCATTCCCTAATGGTCTAGCCAAGATTAGGCACCATTATATCACCCTTGCCTGAGTTGAAGGTGATACTTTTGACTAGAGTTAGAAGAAATTTTAGGAAAACTCTTGGCATCCACGTTGTATAACTTCTTCTTATACATAATATATCTAGTCTTAGCCATGTTTTCAATGGGGAAACATTTGTTTCAATAAGGAGGATAGGGTATCGAGTATTTCCTTTAATCTTGAGGTTACAAGTTATAAATTTCATTTGGATTTGCTCAATATTCCTCCATAAATCTTTGGGTATACTACAACCCCAAACTTTACATGCATGTACAATAATAGGAGTGACAAGAGTTTAAACGAGAAACTTATTTTTATACCCTATCTAAATATCTACAAAGTTACAATTATCTTTAAGCCCATAGTAATATTTTCAGCCTCCATTTATCCTTTTCTCCATGATATAATTCCAATTGAGCTTATGATGGATGTTAATTCCCAGATATTTTTATGAAGGAAATCCCTTGAAGGAGGTGTAGTCGTAAGTCAGAGTATCATAGGTGATATTTTTGGATTTAACTATCATAAATTTAGTTTTTTTAGTTTTTACAATCATATCCATCTTGGAGGATTTTGAATTGTTTGTCAAGATCACAATGATTACTTGCCAAAATACTGTTAGAATAGAGGAGAAGAGTTATGACCATACCAGTGAGCATTGGGCCAACATAAGTTGCATCTTGGCAATGTTGTACTTCTTCTTAACACTAGTCAAGATAGAGAGATAATTTTAGTTTTCAAGAATGAGATTGATCACCTCCTTATAATATCATAGTTTTCATTTTCCTTATTTCCACACAATTTCTCCTTAAATTTTGAAGTAATAATATTTTAATATTATCTTAATTCTACAATATTATCTCCTCCTTCATTCCCTAATGGTATAGCCAAGATTAGGCACCATTATATCACCCTTCCTTGAATTGAAGGTGAGACTTTTGACTAGAGTTAGAAGAAATTTTAGGAAACCTCTTGGCATCCATGTTGTATAACTTCTTCTTATACATAAGATATCTAGTCTTAGCCATGATTTCAATGGGGGAACATTTATTTCAATAAGGAGGATAGGGTATCGAGTATTTCCTTTAATCTCGAGGTTACAAGTTATAAATTTCATTTGGATTTGCTCAATATTCCTCCATAAATCTTTGGGTATACTACAACCCCAAACTTTACATGCATGTAAAATAATAGGAGTGACAAGAGTCTAAACGAGAAACTTATTTTTATACCCAATATAAATATCTACAAAGTTACAATTATCTTTAAGCCCATAGTAAGACATTCAACCTCCATTTATCCTTTTCTCCATGATATAATTCCAATTAAGCTTATGATGGATGTTAATTCCCAGATATTTTTATGAAGGAACTCCCTTCAAGGAGGTGTTGTCGTAAGTCAGAGTATCATAGGTGATATTTTTGGATTTAATTATCATAACTTTAGTTTTTTTAATTTTTACAATCATATCCATCTTGGAGTAGAAATCTTGGAGGATTTTGAATTGTTTTTCAAGATCACAATGATTACTTGCCAAAGGATAATATTGTTAGCATAGGGGAGAAGAGTTATGACCATACCAGTGAGCATTGGGCCAACACAAGTTGCATCCTCCAAACACTCTTCTAGCTTATCAATGTATATGCCAAAAATGGGAAGGGATAATATTGCTTCACTCCAATATTGCATTTAATTTCCTTTGACCAACCCTTAATGGTCTTAAGCTTGGCAATAACATTGTTGTTGCAACATTATTTTGCAATTATCCTCCATAGTTGAATCATATCTCCTAAACCCAACTTGGCCTTTAACTCTTTTACCATGGCTTTCAAGCCAAAGGCTAATCTTGTTTTTCAAAATTTAAGAGTTTGATTTTTTTTTATCCACATGGATTTGAACTTTGAATCTCATTGTCTGAATATTACTTCAAAACACAATAACTTCCACTATGTGCTAAGAGTTTTAATTTATTTTTAATTATATTAAAAAAAAAATTGTTAAAAAATAAATTTAAACTTTTATTATACACACATATAAAGTATATAAGTCCCATGAGTTTTAATTTATTTTCAACTTTATAAAAAAATAAAGAGTAGTCTTTAAGTGCGACTTTTTGGAGTTTTTTGGTATTAATCTGTTGAAAAAAATTTGTGGTTAAATCTGATTTGGGTTGTTTAAATTGGCTTTTTGACTGCATATATGGATTCAACACCCTCAAAAACCCTTGTGCGGATTTGATTATGATCCAGGTGGATATTGGTGGCCACCCACCTATTCCACTTGGGGCCCCACCATTGCTTCTTTCAGTTTTTCAGTTTCCTTAACTGTAGCACAGTTTACTATTTTTAGCAATTTTTCGGGTCCTAAACTTTCGGAGTTGTTTTGAGGCCCTAAACAACATTTTTTTCTAAACCTAGTTCAACATTTTAGTTTTTGGTTAGATATTTCTAACGAGGTATTGTGTACGCCAAACGGAGAACATATGCCAAAGTTATGTCCCCAGGAATATTGATGTACCAATTTACCCAAACGGGGCCCATAGTTTTGGTGCTTCGTCTCCTAGGGTTAGGTTTTTCGATGTTTATGGTTTTCCATTGTTTATCAATAATAAATAGGCCCTCAAGCCTCATTGTAACACATTTCAAAGGCTTGTAGCTACCACATCTATTTGAAGAGATAAGCTACCATCGCCCTAGCCAGGTTATTTCCATTCTATATATAAGCATATTTCACTTATTTGTTATTAATGAAATGAAGATTTATTTATTTTTCATCTCTGCTTTTATGTGTATTTTTGTATTTCATTGTGTTCCTGCATAAATCTAGATAAGTGATATTAGAGCCGTCTTCTCTTTCTCGATCCTTCTTTGCATGTCCCCAATGAGGTCAGGGTATAAGGATTTAGGGCTCGATCTAATTGAACATTTGCAAGATCAACCTCACAAACCCTGACGACTGCCAATGGGGGAAGAAAAGAAAGGTGAGGGAGCATGAGATCCTATCAAAATATTGCTCCCTCGAGATAAAAAGGAATGTGATGATGGATAAATTTTCCCATATCCTTCAACGACTGCCCACCGGTAGCGCATCTACATCCAACAGTCACTCTGGAGGCACCACTCCTTTTAAGTTACAAATAAAATTTGACATTTTCATATTTGAGGACCAAATAGATGTAGACATCATAGATAGATGATTGAATCTATTAGAAGGATATTTCTCGGTTCATGAATTTTCCGACTGGGAGAAGATTATTTTTGCACTCCTCAAAGCCATCCCCCATGTCAAGGACTAGAGGGAAACATACTGTGAAAAAAAGGCCGAGGGGGAACCCTCTCTGTTCTGAGTCATACACACTTGGAATTATTTCCGAGATGCCATCAAGGAACAATATTATCCCATGGGGAGCTATGAGGACAAGTACATACAATGGACTATGCTGTGGCAGTAAAGGGATCAAGATGTGCATGAGCTTACAAATCTATTCCATACCCTGTGCACAAAGTTGGGTGTCAAAGATTCAGAGAAACATTTGGTGTTGAAGTATCGCAGTTGTCTAAACATATACATTCAGGAGGAAATCGAGTTCCTCGACATCTCCTCTCTTGGTACGACATACCAGTATGCTGCCAATATTGAGAAGAAACCCAAATAGAAGAATCGGGACTTTGGATCTGCATATCAAAAGCAAGGGAAAGGTGTCCCCAAACCGCAGAACAAAGGGAAAATCCATGGCATGGCGGCCCAAGATAACCTGCCAAATCTGCAAGTAAAGAAGAACACTGTGAAGCTGAAGAAGCACATGGGGAAGTGGTGTGTGTTTCATAAGAGCTCCACTCACAACACAAGTGAGTGCCAGGCCAAGCAGTCACTAGTGGCTGAGATGAAGGCTTCTGAATCAGATGTATGCTCTGAATCTAAATCAGAACCCGACAAGTGGAATGACAAAGGGAACCAAATTATCGATGTGGATCCCAACTCCACCGTTTCCACCATGAAGATACAGACGGAGGAATCGGAAGATCTAGAGGAGGAGCATCTCTTCCACTCCCAGATGTGGGTAAAGGGTTTCCAGCTACAGTTCATTTTCGATAGTGGGAGCCAAAAGAACCTCATTTTAGTAGAGGTCGTGAAGCGATTGGGCTTCTGACCACAGAACACACACAATTGTACACCATCGAGTGGATTCACCAAGGACGGGTCTCCGCGTCAGCCAGCAGTGCTGCCTTCCCTACAACATCAAGCCCTCCACGGATGAGGTATTAAGTGACATTACTCCTCTTGATGTTTGTGATGTATTATTAGGCCAACCATACTTGTGGCAGCGGCATTTTGTGTATGAGTCCCAACCTCGCGTTGTTATTGTTACTTTGGGCAATAATTTGTATAGGATACCAGAGGTACCACTGCCTGCTGCTATCTCTTTGGTTACTAGAAACAACGCAGTAAGCTCATTTCCGAAATCGGGAAATTTTATTTCTTGATGATCCTCCCTTAGGGAAAGAAGAAGATTGTGGCCACGACCTCCAGACATGGCTCCTTCGCATGACAATAACAACTAAACAAGGTTGTGGAGGATTATGGGGAAATCTTCACCTTGCCCGCAGGGATGCCTCTGCACTGTCAGGTCAAGCACCCCATCGATCTATCCCTAGGTGTGCCACTGCCTAATGGACCGATATATTTGCGCTTTGTTATAGAGAACTATGAAATCAAGAGCAAGATTCAGGTGCTGCTGCAGAAAGGTCACATCCGGCTAAGGTCATCGCCCTATGGGAGCCCAATCATGTTGGTGCAGAAGAAGGATAGGACTTGGAGACTCTGTATTGACTATCAGGCACTAAAAAAGACCATTGTTCGGAATAGGTACCCAATCCCACAGATTGATGACCTTCTGGAGCAACTCAAAGGGGCGAAATATTTCAGCAAGATTGACTTGAAGTTCAGGTATCACTAGGTACCAATCAAACCCTGCAATGTGTGGAAGAATGCTTTCAATCCAAGGAGGGCCTTTTCGAATGGTTGGTCATGCCTTTCGGGTTAACGAATGGTCCCGCAACCTTGATGAGGCTGATGGATGACATCTTGTAGCCATTCAAAAAATAATTTGTTGTATTTTACCTGGATGACATCCTGATCTTCAACAAGACCTGGGAAGAGCACCTCCACCACATCCGACAGGTCCTCCAAACATTGGGGCAACACAAGTTGTGTGCCAATTTGGAGAAGTGCACTTTTGGCATGACCGAGGTTCGGTATATGTGATACATTATTGATGAGCGGGAGGTGCATGTGGATCCAACCAAGGTCCAAGTCATTCAGGATTGGACAGCCCCAACCACTCTAACAGAGCTTCGTAGCTTTCTGGGTCTTGCTAATTTCTACCACAGGTTCGTGTTGGGATTCTCTCATATCACTTGGCCCTTGAGTCAAGTCACCAAGGGAGGAGCGAAATAAAATTTATTTTGGTCGGAATCTCAATAGAATGCGTTTGTAGAATTGAAACATCTTCTCTACTCTGGCCAAGTGCTCACATTACCACACTTGCAACAACCATTTGAGATTGAGACAAATGCCTCTAACTATGCTATTGGTGAAGTTCTTACTCAACAGGGGTAGCCAATGTCATATCATACTGAGACAATGTCCGAAACAGTTCGTATGTATCCCACTTATGACAATGAAATGTTTTCCATTGTGTAGGCTCGCCGACAATGGAAGCATTACATTTTGGGGAAGGAAACGATCATCCACACAAACCAGTGAACCCTGCAATTCATACAGATGCAAGGGAAGTTACAGAAAAATCACCATCAGAAGTGGTCCACATATATCAACAACAATTTCATTTCAACATCAAGTACAAGAAGGGAAGCACTAATAATGTTGCAGACTACCTCAGCCGACCACCGATTGTGGCGCTAACCACCGTTCTAAACTCTTGTGGGAATGAGACTTCTGATTGGCTGCTTCTCTACAAGAGTGATCCAGAATTCGACAACACATACAAGACACTCTTGGAAGGTACGCAAGTTCCAAATTTTCACCTCCAGGATGCACTGCTACGATCACTTGGGAAAACTTTGTTTTCCTTCAAGCGAGCATGCCAAGATGATTTGGGAAGCGCACTATAGTCGTGTCGCTAGACATTTCGGGGTCGAGAAAATAGTGGCAGTACTGCAAAAGTATTTCTATTGGTCGAACCTTCGACATGATGTCGAAGAGTACATCAAATCCTGCACTGCTGCGCTATTGCGAAACCGACCATCAAGAAGCAAGGCCTCTATACGTCGCTACCTACCCCGAGTCAACCTTGGGAATCCATCTCCATGGATTACATGTCATGCCTTCCTTCTACTAAGCATGGAAACAACTATGTTTTCGTGTTTTTTGATGGATTCTTGAAGATGGCCATTATGGTGGCCTACAAGAAGAATATCACAACATAAGCCACTGCTAAACTCTTCTTTGAATGAGTGTGGGTGCACTTTGGGATCCCACAGTATATCATCTCAGATCGGGAAAACAGGTTCCTCAACACATTTTTTTCCAGTCTCTAGTCAATGTTGGACACCAAGCTCACCAAGTCCACAACTTTCCATCCCCAAACTGATGGCCAGACCAAGGTCGTCAATAGGATGATTGTACACATTCTTTTCATGTACAATTCAAAGCACCCACACATATGGGATGAGAGCCTTCCCTATGTACAACACACTTATAATTGAGCTCTCCACAGCTCAACCGGCCACAACCCCTTTTAGGTGGGCTTGGGATTCCAGCCACTATGTCCCATTGACGTAGCCATGCCATTTGAGAATAATCAGGTTGATTAAGCTCATGCCCAGTTTGAATTTGACAAGGCGAATAGCTTCATTGAGTGCATTCAACACATACGCCAATAGGTTCACGACATATTTGAAAGAGCCAATGCTAAGTACAAGTAATGACATGATCAACATCGGGTGCCACACAACTTCCAGGTGAGCAATAAAGTGTGGCGACATTTGCATAAGGAGCGCCTCATTGGACCCCACCACAAGCTTCGAAAACTCTGATATGCGTCATAAACCATCACCAAGTCTATAGGAGCCAATGCCTTCGAGCTCAGTATTCCACCATTCTTTGGTCTGCACCCAGTGTTCAATGTGGACCGCCTTCAACCCTACTTCTCACCTCTATTGGACACCTCCGACATTGCAGAAAAACTCACACCAACAGAGTTAAACCCAGACTTCATGGAACATGCCACCACAGATCATATCATGGACATAAAAGTCAATAACAATCACCAGCAGAAGATCCAACTGTATCAGGTTGTCAAAGTTGGCCAACTCCTACACCAAAGCAAATGGTTCACGAGGGACAAAGTTTATCAAAAGTTTCCTCATCTCATGGAGGAACTTAACGCAATAGGGATCATTGCTTCCTAAGGGGGGAGGAATGATACAGGTGGATATTGGTGGCCACCCACCTATTCCACTTCAAGCCCCATCACTGCTTCTTTCATTTTTTCAATTTCCTTAACTGTAGCACAATTTACTATTTTTAACAGTTTTTTGGGTCCTGAACTTCCGGAGTTGTTTTGAGGCCCTAAACGACATTTTTTGGAAAAACCGAGAGAAAAAACATAGTGTTTTTGGTGTCACTCACATAAAAAGTTGTATTCCTCGGATAGACATTTCTAACGAGGTATTGTGCGCGTCAAATGGAGATCGTATGCCAAAGTTACATCCCTAGGAAAATTGATGTAGCAATTTATTGAAACGAGGCCCATTATTTTGTCGCTTCATCTCCTAGGGTTAGGTTTTGGATGTTTAGGGTTTTCCATTGTTTCTCAATAATAAATAGGCCCTCAAACCTCATTGTAACACAGTTCAGAGGCCTATAACTGCCACATCTCTTTGCATAGATAGTCTACTAGTGCCCTAGCCAATTTATTTCCATTCTATCTGTAAGCATATTTCAGTGATTTGTTATTAATGAAATGAAATTTTATTTCTACTGCATCTCTGATTTTATGTGTATTTTTGTATTTCATTTTTTTCTTGCATAAATCCGGATTAGATTATGAAGAGTTCACTTTTCAAATGTGTGATTTCAATGAATCCTGTGAGATTTTAGAGAAATTAGATCAAAAAATAAACTAGAAAACTTTTCAAAAGTCACACTAAAAGACTACTTGAAAAAATAATATTTTTTGTTAAAACGTAAAATAAAATCTTATATTTATATATATTTACACCGAAGGTGTTCCTTTGCGGGGTTGCAGTGGATCGATTCCACCAATCACTTTCTTCAATTTTCATCCTCCTATGTCCATTTTTTTTACCACATGGAACTCGAGGATCGCATAGTTTCTACGGTTCAATTCCAAGCCTTCTTCTGGATTCCTTTGGCTTTTGAAAGTCCTATATATGAATTTTTTTTTTTTTTTGGGAAATCCCGAGTTGTCACAGTTGGGATGCCTTTAACGACATGGAGTTTTGTTCTAAAGAACACAGTGAAAGAGCTACGCGCAGGACCTGGTGGTGGATGCTTCATTGCTTGTATGCTTGTCTCATTATTTTCATCCTTGGATTGGAGTGGTTTTGCAGAAGGTATCGAAGCTTTGCAAATGCATAGAATAAAAATTTAGTCAAGAAACATTCTTGGATGTTGACTTCATTTCATAAGATTGGGTTTAGTGAATATGAAATTATAGATTTCTTGGATGAAGATTATTCCATTGGAAGCGGTTGAGCCGATAAGGTTTACAAGCCTATCATGAGCAATGGTGAATTCGTGGCCATCAAGAGGCTTTGGAGCAGTGGTAAAAGCAATGCTTCCAATGACCATGGTTTCAATGTTGAGGTGGACACATCGGAGCATATCAAGCATAAGAACATCGTAAAGCTATGTTTTTGTTGTGGTAATAACAACTCCAATCTATTGGTATATTATTACATGCCTATTGGGAGCTTGAGAGATCTACTTCATTGGCCTCAGTCCAATGTTCTTGACTGGCTCATAAGATACGAAATTGCTCTTTACAAAATTTCTCTTGAAGCAGCTCACAACCTGGCATATATTCATCATGATTGTGAACCATCCATTATTCACAGAGACACGAGATCAAATAATATTTTGTTGGACGATGATTATCAAGCTTACGTTAGAGATTTTGGCATTGCAAAAATTCAACAAAGTGATGGAAATAGGACTAATTATATGACTGCAATTGACAAGTTTTACGGTTGCACAATGATAGGCTTGTATTATTGGTTGATTCTACATTGTGTTTGAATTTCCATGGGGAAGTTAACCTGTCTCGGATCTATTAATATGAGACTTGAAAAAATTTGGAGATGCTTCCTGATTATTTGGGGAATTTGACATCTCTCTATGCCATCAATCTCAATCTCAGTGGATACAAAAGTTTGAATTTGAATATTTGCTGCAGTTTGACCATATCCAAAACACGTGGAATCTTACTTGGTTAAGTTGTCTCCAGAAGGAATTATTGTGTCGGAAATTTGGACGTAATCAGTTTTTGGAAAAGTTAAATTTTTTAGATATCAGCGTAATAAAGTTGCATCTTGATCTTGTATCCCTCAGAAATTTGAAAATTGAAAGTCCTGAGACTAGGAAGCCTATCACATCGCTAATGGCCTCAAGCATTTTTTTATATCTAGAATATCTTTACATTGACAACGTCATCTGAAAGTTTCTTCATCAAATTCCTTGAGTTCCCAATAATTCTCATATTTTTTATCAGTGCTATATAACGATTTCAGAGCTCCTCCAATCTCTATTGCCATTATTATTGTTATGCTATTAGTTAATAGGTCACTTCTATATTAATTTTGGAGTGATAAATATTTAATGTCGTTAATTGCCACCCTTTCTCAAGTGAGAAAATTAGAAATAGATTACTCTACTAATTTAGACAATTAGCCACTCCTTTCCCTTAGTCATGATCTTTCTTATTATCCTCCTTCATGAAATACTATTATTCTACATCGAAAATGGTTACTATCCATTTACATTTACAAAATGATTGTTCTTTTTATTAGATAACGAATTTTTTTCCATTAATTAATTAGTGTTGTTTAAATAATTCAAAAAGATTTTATTGTTATGATGAAATGCGTCAATTGGTTGAACATAAATAATGCCCTCTTTTACATTTCAAAACTATTATTTAACTATTCTTTTTATTTCAAATTATAAACGAATTTGAATGTTACATAATTTCACGGTTTCTATGTCTAATTTGGATCATTTAGACATGAATACGTGTTTTCTCATGTCAGATTGTATCGTTTTTGCATTAAATTTGTCTATGTTAAAATTTCATGATTTATGGGGTGTTCCAGTTAGTGATACGCAACATATGCTTTCTCCTCTTCATCTCGTCCTATAGTAATCTATTAGATCTTTCTTCTACAATTTTATTTTTTTCTATCTTGGAGATCCTATTTATTTCCAATATTTCTTTTGATTTTATGCTGTCATAAGTTATGCAGACTTGTCACACAGATGCTTGGCTTCTTGTACATGATTTATTGTTAACCTCTATGTATGAACTTAAGATAGCTTTATTTTCCTATTTTATGGGACAATGTGGATGTTTATCTGTTTCTTGCCTCGCATGTGATTAATTTTTTTTTTTCAAAAACCAATTTTTTATGGTTTCACAAGGCTTGGTGTATGCTTTAGATGTTTTTCAATGTTTGTAGATTTTAGAGTACATTATGGTTTCACAAGGCTTGGTGTATGCTTTAGATGTTTTCCAGTGTTTATCGATTTTAGAGCCTAAATACCAAGCTAGACACCAACTTGGTGTATGAGACCCACCTCCGCGTAGTTGCTAAAATATACGAAGGTATACATACTCTACCCCTTTATTTTGAACCTGTAACCTCTTAGGAGGAAACACATGCTCTTAACCATTAGGCCCACTTAACCATTATGTGTAGATCCATGTATCTATCTTAACCCTCAGGATTGACAATCAACACTATGTTCAGATCCAGTTACCCATCTTAACCCACAATCAACGCTATGCCCAGATCCCACTATCCATCTTAACCCAACGCAGTTTTTGTTATGGTGTGTTAAAGAGGGATAAAAAACAATCAATTAAATTTTTTTGTATGATTCCACACCCTAGAATTTGGGACATTTTTCTTTTATCTTGGTTGCTTGTTATAATTGTGTGTGATGATAGCGATGTTGAACTAAATTATTAAGATGCTACTCTATATTTTTGTTGCTTGATATTGTTGTGTGTAATGAATCCACTCACGTTAAATAAGTTATTAGTTGGAAGGTGTTATAATATCAATGTATGTTCGTGGTCACAATTACTTAGCCTACTTGTGTATGCACAAAAAAAAAACCATAAGCATATTTTTTGTCGAGAAAAAAGGTGATAACAACTGATATAATATTAATTAAGTGGCTGTCTAGGTGAGATACCTGGAGAGTGCCCAAGCACTCCACAGAATGCGCTACTGATTTGACATCATTCTCCACGAGAGTGCAATGATTAGAGACACTTCTGTATACCCAATCGTGGGCCATTGTGTTTCTATTTTTGATAAATCTTCCATCCGAGTTAATGATTATGGTGGTATGGCTAAGACTAAGTGTTTACTCCCAATCAAATGCTATGAGGAAATCACAGATCAATACCATTGTCATAGTCATCTATGCCAGTGTCTTATTATTGAGCTCCTCCCGCTCTACTCTCCTCGGGCAAAGGGAATTAACTGTAAACTAGAACACTAGAGTTTTCAATGTAATATAGTTAGTAATTAGGATGATTTTAGCGGTCCCTACCTTAGAACCATTGTGCAGCATGGGAACAAGCAGTTGGGCTCTAGGACCTCGATGAAGATCAATCTCCTGCCCTAGCAAAAATTTGAGATTGGTGGCACCATGTGGAGGAGAAAATACAAATAGTCGGGCATGAAACACCTGAGCAAGAGTCTGTCAACCCGTTGTGTTCATGTGTAGGTTGTGAGCAATGGGCTCACCTTGTGGCACTTGCATTGGAGATTTTGGTAGACCTTATGCACATGTATTCAACAATGGGCTATGTTTTTGGCGAGATGATCTTCCCAAATCTTCTATTCCTTCAGTGTACCTTTACACCTTTAGGGGCAATTGCTAGTTTATTTGCACTTTCATTAAAAATAATAACTTTTTGTTGAAATGCAATTTTTTTTATAAGATTTGATTTTATATTAATTTTTTCAGATATTTTGACTTTTTTTAGTACAATTTAATTCTATTTTTTCACTATTTAAAATTAGTTTTAAAAAAATTAAAAAATTTGTTTTATCTTTAGATTCTCCATCACATCTCAAACTAAAATATGTTGTCTATAAAGACCACAAATTCGCTTGGATGACAGATTTATTGCCTAAATCTAGTAATAATTTTTTCAAAAAATCAGAAAGCTGAAGTGTTTGAATAATTTTATTTTATGGTGGAAATCGATTCAAAACCATCAAAATCAAGTAGGGCACCCAAAATAGTGAAGATTATGTCTACCAAAATTTCCATTATTTTCTAGATTAATTTGAGGGTTCTTTAAACTACGCTAATGCTAAAAAAAAAAACCCAAAACCTAACCTATTTTCTTATTGATTCCTCTCTTATCGAAGAACATCCATAATGTCTGCACATTCATCCATGTGAAAAAATCGCGAAAAGGAAAGAAAAAGGTTAATTCAACTCCTTACTATTACACCGTCAATGAAAGGAAAATGTAATGTGCCTGAATCATTTGTCCAAGTGTAAACGACAATATATAGTTTAATTGTGAACTTTTGCTATTTAAAATGATTTTTAAAAAATAGGACAATATTGGAGAAGAGGCATGAATAAAAATGAAATTAGCTAGGGTTTCAAAATTTCGTGAGTAGGGTTGTGCTACAGATCTTCACGGCTGAATTCTTTAAAGCCACCTGGAATTACATGGGTAGAGACATTTTGGAATTGGTAGAAGAATCTAGGAGAAATCGCAAATTTTATCCTGCTCTTAATGCAACTTTCTTAACTCTTATACCGAAACAAGAAAATTCGGATACTCCTGTTGGTTTCAGAACAATAGCTCTCTGCAATGTGATTTACAAAATTCTTCTACAATCATGGTAAATAGACTTAAACCTCTCTTTCCAAGGTTGATTTCTCCAGAATAGACTGGTTTTGTTAAAGGAAGACAAATTTTAGATGGAATTGTTACTTCCTAGGAAGCAATTCACTCGCTAAAGACGCTGAAAATGAAAGGAGTGTTTATTGAATTGGATCTTTCTAAAGCATATGATCGGATTCATTGGCCTTATTTGATAGCTATTTTGAAGGCGTTTGGATTTGATGATAGATGGTTGCAGTGGCTTCAGTCATTTATATCATCTTCTAATTTTTCCATCTTACTTAATGGAATTCCATCCCAACCTTTTAATATAACTCGGGGTCTCCGACAGGGAGATCCTTTATCACCATTTCTATTCATATTAGCTACAGAAGGACTAGGAAGATTAATCAAGGCTCATCTTGCAGAAGGACAGATAAAAGGTTTAAAATTATGGGGACCTGATCTTTCATTGACGCATCAACAGTTTG
Source organism: Pinus albicaulis (assembly GCA_034641835.2). Lineage (NCBI taxonomy): Eukaryota > Viridiplantae > Streptophyta > Pinopsida > Pinales > Pinaceae > Pinus > Pinus albicaulis. The sequence goes on along the minus strand of CM076584.1, from coordinate 970,014,843 downwards.
CTGATGACATTCTCTTATTCTGTCAGGCTTCAGTAAGAGAGGCAAAAGCTATTTTAAAGATCCTGGAAATCTTCATGGAGGCATCAGGTACTCTTGTTAACATTGATAAATCAAATGTTTATTTTTTCAATTCTAATACTGTAACTCAAAATTTTCTAGCCAGAACGCTAGGCTTCAAAATAGGTTATTTTCCAATGAAGTGTTTGGTAATTCCTTTAAATATTGCTCCATTAAGAATTCTAGACTGGAAGGATCTTATTTCAAGAGTGGAGAAAAGATTGCATAATTGGGCATTTCGAGTTCTAAATGCTCTAGGTAGACTCATCATGTTAAAATCAGTTCTTCAATCTCTTCCTCTCTATCAATTATCATGAAGAGCTTGTCCAAAAGAATTTATAACCAATTAGTTAATATGTTTAAGAAGTTTCTTTGGCAAGGCGCACATGCTAATATAAAATGGGCTTTACTCTCATGGGATAAACTTATTAAACCTAAATCAGTAGGGGGACTGGGACTGCGTGATCCATATGTTTTAAACCAAGTTATGGGGGATAAATTGTGGTGGAGATGGATCCAAGGAGGGCAAGATCTATGGAAGAATATATGGGAAAAAAATATGGTATGCCTCAATCCGTAACAGGTAAACTAAAAGTAGATATAGTACTGAAAGGGTCTTCATTTTGGAATCTTGCAGCAATCAACAGGAATTTAATTCGACATCATAGCTTTTGGGAAGTGAGGGAAGGCAGAACGACACTCTTTTGGGAAGATTCATGGCAACACAGAGAAAAATTATTTAGTAGGCTTGATTTAGGAGAAATCTTCCTATTCACAAATACTCCAAATTCTAGATTAATTAACAATTATTGGTGCCAACATCAGAATAGCTGGTGGAGAAGATGGAAAGAGAAAACCCACTAGCAAGAAGCACCAGAAATGCAACAATGGATTAACCTTGAAAAATAATTGAAAACAAGGAAAATCGCTAATGCAGTAGGAAGTGATATTCTAAGATGGGGTTATCAAAGTAAATGAATGTTCACTATATAGGAGGGATATCATATTCAGTCTCAGAATATCATTAATAATGAAAGATCGATATGGAGGAAAATCTGAGCATTAAAACATTGGCCAAAAGTAGAATATTTCCTCTGGCTATTAATCCATCGGAAAATTCTTACATGGGACAACCTGCAGAATCGAGGAATGTATGGACCATCCTTTTGTTACATGTGCAGAACAACAAATGAATCAATAGAACATCTTCTAAACACTTGCGCAAATGCGGAGTTTATCTGGAATAGTATTGCAAGGACTTTCTGACAAACAGAGAGAGATAACACAAATATAAATGAAACTATTAATAATTGGCGAAAAGGAGGTTTTAAATGTGAAGTATTGAATAGAGCATGGAATTTATCTATTGGATTTATTTTATGGGGCATATGGAAAGAAAGGAACCACTGTGTATTCAGAGGAGAAGAACAAACAATTAACCAAATATGGAAAAAGACGATTGCGAATATAAGAGAAACAATTTTAGTGGAAAGTTGGTCAAAGGATGATTGGAAGACGGAAGGTATAGAGACTCAAGTGCTCACAAGTTTAGATTTGAAAGCGGAAATGTTATATCGAAACCTTTGGAAATATAAACCTCCGTCTCAAAATATAGAAGATAGGTGGAAGGTACCACATAATGGTTTTATTAAGCTTAATTATGACAGTGCATCAAAAGGAAATCTAGGACAAGCAAGACTAGGAGGGATTTTTAGAAATTCTTGTGGGGAAGTTTGTCGAGTCTATGCTCTGGATCTGGGTTATGCAACTAACAATGAAGCAGAATTGTCAATAGTAAAACAAGGATTATTGATAGAAAAAAGAGAGAATTATTAGCGCCTTATTGTAGAAGGAGACTCCGCAATGGTCACTGGAATTTTACGTAAATTACAACAAGGCTCAGCTTGGGAAAATATAAGTAAAAGTTGGAGAAAAACGAATCTTATTCAGAAATAAACTTATTGATCAAAGGAATCCAGTATCTGATACCAATGCATGTGCGCATAAAAGTTAATGAGGTGGCAGACTATTAGCAAATTGGGGCTATAGAAATAATGAGCGACATTTGGATGTCACGCCAAGGGCTAGAATTTGGAATATTGAATTACACTCTCTCTAGTAATTCTAGACAGAGATTTAAGTGGCAATGAATACCCCAATCGGGGTGCCACCTAAGAGGAGACGACAGCTTGACGATGCCACATGGTGGGCGTGTCGGCAGACCACTTAATGTAACATTTAAATTTACGTGGTGGTATCAACCTCGCACGCCCCTACCTTATCATCACAATGAAAGTTGATTCATACCATAAATGCATGGTAGAGACTGTGATGGGCCGTCGGACGTGGGGTAGGAGATTGAAAAGGTTTGCTTGCTATTGCAAAAGGGTAATTCAGACAGGAGCTAGATCGTGGACAAGAGCAGTGACAGGAGATCTGAAAGAGCAAGAGTTTCAGCATAGGAGGCGGAGGTTTTCTGGGTATGTTCTGGTTCTCATCACTGTAGTCTCAATTTTAAGTTTTCCTGTTCGACTACTGTTAATGAACTCAAAAGTTCTTATGGCCATGTAGAGATGTTGTCGAGTCCGGTCTGTTTTTTTGTTTTTCATGGTTTGCATGTAATGATAGAGGGGGTTCACTTCAGAATTCCACCCTGTTTTCGCAGTCCTGATATACATCCCTATCTTTAGCTCAGTATTGTCATAAGGTATGGGTTTAGTTGCTGCTTTTGTAAAGATTTGGATAGTCAGGTCCCTGTTAATCTGCTTAAGTTGTTTCTCCAGCACCCCAGTCATGTCCGGGAGTATAGGGTAAATCTGTTCTTCGCAAAGAATTTTGAAGGTCTGCTCTAGAATTTGGCTTACTTTGTTCTGAAAGGTCTGGTTAAGCCTGGTCTCTTTATTCAAAAGCTTGAAGGTCATATAGATGTTTGGTTCCTTTGTGTCTTCCGCCTCTTCAGTTTTCACCCTAAATTTAAAAGGAAATCCAACTGCATTTTGTTTTCTTGCTGTCATAAATCCTTCCCCTGCGTGGGTAAAGAGAAGCCCCTTCAAATTTTGTTTTCGAGCTGTTATAAATCCCTCCCTTGCGTGGATAAAGAGAAGCCCCTTCAAATTTTGTTTTCTTGCTGTTATAAATCCCTCACCTGTGTGGGTAAAAAGAAGGCCCATCAAATTAGGAATCATCACTATTTTAATTCTCATTTCCTTGGAGTCAATCGAAACTCATGTCGTTTTGCGAATACAGTTTTTACTACCCAGAAAACCATTATATTGTTCATTCAATGGAGGAAGTATTCTGGCAAAGAGAAGGGACAATACGTTAACATCCGAATTATTGAAAAACGCAACCCATGCCCCACTGTCTGGGTAAATTAGAAACTTTTGGAATTTATTATTGATCCTAAGTTTTATATAATTGCTAATGTTCGAGATACAGGGTCCTTATCAGTCATAAGTTCAGACAGTAGCATTCAAGACAAAATGACAAAAGGCAAAGGAAGGAAGTTACAACCACCCCAAGTAGCTAGTCCAAGCAAAAGAGGAAGAAAGAGTCATCAATGGACTCTTGAAAATATAGCAAATACTTATGAAACAGGGATTCCAAAGCATATTCGTAAAACTATACAGGGTTGGGAAAGGGATAGTGATGACGATGATGATATTCAAGAACAAAAGGAAAGGATAGATTTTATCTCTGACCTAGGTAACACCAGAGGAAGAGTTTCTTTATTCCAACATTTTTTCAAGACATATTGGAAAATTAAATGTGTTTTAGCAAAGGCGATGTCGAGCATGCCAGAAAATCAAGTCAATCCTTCAATGCTTTTTGAGCTTCAGCTGATTAAACAAGACATGCGAGAAATGACTAAGGTGCAAATACAAGCAAATGCGTGAATAGGAAGGATTGAACAGTAGCTCCTGAGCATGCAACAAGCTGAGATGCCAGGGTCAAATGAAAAAGACCCGGCATTTGTAGATTCTTTAGATGGTTAACACTTCATTAAATTTAGTTTTGTATGTTTTTTGAAGACATTAAGTATAGCCTCTGTTTTATTTCTAGTTTTTATGGACATAGCAAAGGGATATTAGCTGATAGTAGAAGGAAAAAAATAATACCAATTTTGGTTGGCTTTTAACTCTCTGAGGTGGCCAACAAACTTGGTTTCCTTCGGGCAGGTTGAGGCTACCATTAACTGTGAAATTTGTATAGCAACTTGCTCTTTACAAAATAGAAAATAGACAAGTTTACGAAATTTACATTAAAAAAAAAAATGAGACAATGTTTTTTTTCAAAAATCTGTAAGTGAAAGTGTTTGGATTGTATTTTTGATGGAAATAAATTCAACATCATAACTAGCTTAAATTTACCAAAAATTCTACTAAATTTGATCAAAATCTTATCAAGATTTCCATATTTCGTTTTGACAAATTTAAAACCTAATTACACTGCTACTTTAAAAAATATAAATAAATTATTTTATTTTTACATTATCCATCACAACTTAAACTCGCTCAAAAGTCAAACTCACTCAATTGATGGGAGTGAAATGATTAAAAAAACCCCTAGTAGTATTTAGTGCGACAAGACTATACTACACTGTTTTATTAGCCGTAGTCTAAAAAAATAACAGAATGGCTCAAAATTCTGCAGAAATGTTGAAAAAATTCGGCAAAGATTTTATCAGAATCTTGTTTATAGTTGTTAAACTTCAGTATTTTGGGTGTCTTAAAGATTTTTGATAGTGCTGAATCCATTTCCACTCTCAAAAATAAATTCCAAACACTGCAACTAACTCATTTTTTGAATTTTACTGAACCAGATTCCAGCAAAAACCTGCGTTCCAAGCTATTCTGTTGCCTGCAAAAACAACTCCATTTTATTAACTCAAACTCATGCAATTGACTGGATAAATGATTTAAAAAAAAAACACCCAAAAACTCTGTTGTTTTATTATTGGTTCCTCTCTCATCAACACGGATCATCTTCATCCATATTGCGCACACATTCATCCATGTGAAAAGGAATGAAAAAGCTTAATTCAACCTATTACTGTTACACCGAGAAAGAGGCCGGAATATCTTAAAACAGATATATAAAACATTAATATATTAACCCATAGCAATCATGCATTATTATCTTGGTACCAAAAAATTGTTTAATAATTACATTATAACCAAGATGCCACTTGCTCCTCCACTACTCCTTTACCATTTTGGTGGACCCCACTCTTCTCATTTTTAGTGCAGCACCACCGCCTTTAACTTTACGTCTACGTCACCGGCCCCGTTTCATTTTTTCTCGACCCTATCCTTCTCATTTGCCGTCAACGGCAAAGGGATCCTTTGGTTTTCCGTCCACCATATCCGCCCATAAATCAAGCTCACCCTCAGTCTCTTCTCAGAAAAGATCGAGCCCAGGCCTCTTCGCCCTCTTTCTCAGAGCAGGCGATCAAGATAATCGCCCACCCTTCGCTCCATCTTTTCCCCTGCTTACCCACTCCCCCAATCTTCATATTTGTGTATATGGGGAGGAAGCGTGTGCGTCTGCGTCTCCTCTTTTACAGCGTATTATTTTCCATAGGATTCTTGGAGAGTCAATTTCTTCAATTGCAATCCAAAGCATACGATGTGTTTCTGATCTCCAAAGGACCAGCGATGTGAGGAAAGGGTTTGTCGATCATCTCTATCACGCCCATGTCAGCTGGGGCTTGCGGGTATTCCTTGACACCCAGGAGATGAACAGGGGAGAGGACATCTCTGCAACCTTACACCACGCAATTCAGGTGAGTCGCATCCTCATTCCAAACACAATCGGCCTCGTGCCTAAAAGAAGCCTCGCTTATGGCGCGACAAGTACTACTTCAAGGGAAGGGGGAGGAGTCGGTGAGTGGCATTTCTCTATTTCACAATCTGACTCCTGCTCCAATTAGATATCTGTGAACCGGAACAATCTGGCATCCCACTGCCCGAAATACAGCGCAAAAATAATCGCTGGATTGGAAGGATGCCCTGTTCCAACCCTGCACCCTACCCTGTCACTTTATTTGTGGTCACTTTATAGAAATAGTTGTCCAAGTTTTTAGAGCATGTGTTCTAACGGTTAGAAATAGTTCCTCTTTTAGAGGATGTGGTCTAACAGTTAGAAATAGTTGCTCAAGTTTTTGTGGGATATGGTCTGAAGAAAATAAATAAAAATAGTTACTCAAATTTAGGTCTCACTGTTAAGGGGGTAAATTTGTATAGGAAATTTAGTCTACACAAATTTTGTGGTCAAATATAGGCAAAACTATATATATTTGAAAATTGTTCACACAATATTTCTGTCTTCAGGTGAAGAAAAACTCTTCCTTTTTTAGTTATTCTACACATGCTTTTCTTGAATCTAAATTTGACGCTCTGCAGAGACGGTGAAGCATGTGGTTAAAGACTAAGATAAGTAGCGTAAATGACGGATCTAATTTTATAGCACTGGTCCACCATGGGCGTGCCCATCTTGAAGGAAGGATCTCCCTCTAACTAAATACCCATTGCCTCAGAGGCGATGCGTTTCTGTGACATCCACAGAAAGCCAAAATTTATTTGTAAGATTTTTTTATTGCATTTCTATGTGTGAAAAGCAATATTGTCTGATTCTTTTTCCTCTCACTGAATAGATGTTCTTCTATACCAATATCATATTTTTTTTACCAGGCAAGTTTATCTCGGTTATTTCTTTTTTTTATATGAAATAATAATAATAATTTTCCTTGGAATCTAGGCTTTCCTCTTGGACCTTCAGAGCTCTCAACATGGTCAGTAGACTCACTCTTATCAAAGCTGTGTTGCAATCTATGCCCCTTTACCTTTTTTCTGTTCTGGCTTCCCCAAAATGGGTTCTCAAGCAAATTAAATCTCTGCAAAGCAAATTCCTTTGGGGATCCTCTGGCCGAAATAGAAAATGGGCCCTAGTCAATTGGAATACTGTATGTACTCCCAAGAAAGCAGGCGGTCTTGGCCTTAGAGACCCCATGCACAGCAATGAGGTCATGGCCGCTCGTGTTTGGTGGAAATGGATTTCCTACCCTCATACTTCTTGGGCTAAACTTTGGACAGCTAAATATGCCAACAACAGAGCTTCGACAGACTTAATAAGGCTCGTTCCTGAGCAATCAGGCTCTCTTGTCTGGAATGCAGCCAAGCAGCACCACATGCTTATACAACAACATAGTTTTTGGGAAATTTGTAATGGCAACTTGGCTAGGTTCTGGTCGGATTCCTGGCAGCAAAGCCCAAAGCTTCTTGAAACTTATTCTTAAATCAACTTGGGAAACAATAGAGATACAATAGAAGACAAGGTTTGCAATCAGTGGCTGCCCTCAGATCGTAACGGGTTCAGGCAATGGAAGCACTCCCATCACATAGTGCCACAGGCTCAAGACACTGATTTGGATACTCTCAACAAAGAGCTCCAACGAAGACAAATCAGATGCTCGGAAGATCCAGACATCCTCCGGTGGGGTTATACAACGAAAGGTATTTTCACAACGAAGGAAGCCTACTCTATGATGCACCCCTCTCCGCTCCCTAGTGACTCTCTCTGGCTTCTGATTTGGAATCCAATTACTTGGCCTAAGATCTCTACCTTTCTCTGGCTCCTTAGCCATAGAAGAATCCTCACTTGGGACAATCTGGTCAAGCAGGGTTTTATAGGTCCTTCTCAATGTCCTAATTTCCTTCAAAGTGCTAAAACTATCCAACATCTCATGTTGCACTGCCCTTTAGCCAACACCTTGTGGGAGAAATGCAGCTTTAGATGCCAAAGGACCAAACCCTCCGGAGACATTACCAACATTCTTCGCACTTGGCCAAAACGTCCTTACTCTTCCTCCTTTCTTAACGCCCTCTGGCAGCTTCTTCCTGGCCTGGTTTTCTGGTCTATGTGGAAGGAAAGGAACAAACGAATTTTCAAAAATCAGGCTTCTACTCTGGACTCCATTTGGACTTCCATCAGCAATAACCTCCAGGAATCTTTGGCTCTCCAACCTTGGCAGGAAGACGATTATCCAAAACATCCCAAAGAAATCTCCATTTGGAAAAATTGGAATCTCAAATTTGACTTTACTCCAACTATTAGGAACAAGGCAACCCCTGAGACTCCTATGCAGTGGTCTCCACCCCCTGATGGGGTTTTCAAATTAAATTTCGACGGAGCTTCTAGGGGAAACACTGGTCAAGCAGGTTTTGGCGGCATTTTTCGAAACTCCAAGGGAGAAATTCAAAACATCTACTATGGATCTATTGGTCGGGATACTAATAAATCGGCTGAATTAGAAGGCCTCTGGCAGGGTCTCTGCCTCACTCAGCATTACAACTTCTTTCCAATTATCATTGAAGGAGATTCTCAAGTTCTTGTCAATATGGTTAACCAGCTCCTATGGGGTACCAACTCTGCAAAGGTAGTCCACAGCTGGCGTTTGGCTGCTAGAATCAAAAGGATCAGCAACTGGTTGACAATCAATAGGGAAATCTCATTCACTCATGTCAAACGAGAAGGCAACAAAGTCGCAGACCTTTTGGCCAATTTTGGAACGGACAGCACAAGCACTCTCACTCATGGCCCTCTCACCATTATCCATGATGGAGATATGCTTCAGAATTGCACCATGCAGGTGCTCAAAGACTGCTCTATTCTGGATGCGGATGTTTAAGTGGTATGATGGGACAAGGGTCCCTGCGCAGCTCCCAAAGGAGCTTGCATGGGAAGCCCATATGGACCCCTGCTCCAGCATTTATGAGCGCAATTACTCGCCAGCTTGAACTGAAGTTAATTACATTGATCGGCTCATTGCTCGTCTTCATATGGCGGTTCTCTTGGTCATGGCGTTAATTCGAGACAGTTCGAATGTCGGTGCTTGCAGTGGCAGATCTCCGTCTCCTCTCCGCGGTGATTGTCCTCCAGGTTTTGCAGATTCCAGTGCGAGAACGCATACTGGACGGTGCTGTTCCATTCTTGCTTGTTTCAAGCCTCTTCCCGGATTCCACTTCTCTCGCAGTCCCCTCTGCAGAGCTATTCCTCTTCACGGCGTTTGGACGGATCATCGCGCTGGCCTGGACCCTCCTGTTCGGGCTCATTCGGCAACTCTCAGTGGTGTCAACTCCTCTCTTCGGGCTCCCTCGGTCTCTGCTCATCCTTTTGGCTCTATTCTCCATCGCCCAGCTCTTGTCTCCATGCCTCGACTCCGCCAGAGAATGCGGTGCCGGCGAGGTATCAGTAGGGGCCATGTCAATTCTCGACGCCCTTCTCTCAGCGCTTCATCAGGTTCTTCCTTTGCTGACGAGGAGCATGTTCAGTCACAAACCCGGCGAGGCGGCAGAGGAAGAGGAAGGGGTCGTCTCCAGGATAATGTCGGTGCTTCTCTAGCCTCTCCTCAGTCTGATTCCTTCCCTTCCTGCAGTGCTCCCCCTCCTGTCCCTCATGAGACTGTGCGTCCCTCCATCCGGCAAACCTCCCAGCGAGCCGAACTTCGGTTCGAATGCTCCTCGAACCGACCCCTTCTTACTGCTTTTATCACTCTAACCCTCCGGGAAGAGATCCCCAACCCTGCTCCGACTCACTCTGACGCTCCCCTGCCTCCTCAGGTCTCGAGCTTCCCTGGCGAGATGGTTGTACCGGCTGCTTCCGATCTTCCCCCCCAGAACGTGCTGAACAAGGAGGATGAACACTCAGGAATGGAGGACGCTCTCAATGCAGGAAAGGACGACAGCAACTATGAATTTGGATGCAGGATTGTCGAGGAACCTTTGTCCCCAGCGCATGAACCGTGTCTGTCAACCTCTCCAGGTCTTTATGCTCAATTCCTTCAGGAATTTTTTGCTTTCTTGCCTCAAAATTCAGCTGATAAGGCTGATGGTTAATTTTAGCACTCGTTTCTATGTTATTTTGTCACGTATGAACTCAAGGCTGGTTTCCCTCACTTGGGCAGCCAAGACATTTCTGTTAAAAGGACCAGTTTCCCATTCAGGGCGGTCCAGACTCTCTATGACCAGATTGTTTATCAAGCCTAGTGGTCAGGCTTACACAACTGACACTGTGGTAGTTTTGTACCAGTAATTTTATACATAATAGAATTAGTTTTACTTAGAAAATAATAATAATAATAATTTTCCTGTTTGGATTTGCCTGAGTTATGTTCAAAAGTGATTTAGCAGTTTCATAAAGAGCACAACGACAACTTAACATCAAATTAAATTTTTTTATTTTTTTTTAATTTTAAATTAAAATTTAAAAGTATTTTATTTCTAAATTTATTAAAAACAATATAAATATTACTTATTTTTATTATAAATGAAATAAAATTTTGAATTAAAATTAAATTTATAAATATTATTTATTTTATTATAAATGAAATAAAATTTTGATTTAAAATTAAATTTATAAATATTAATTATTTTATTATAAATTAAATAAAATTTTGAATTAAAATTAAATTTATAAATATTATTTATTTTTATTATAAATTAAATAAAATTTTGAATTAAAATTAAATTTATAATAATTACTTATTTTTATTATAAATTAAATAAAATTTTGAATTAAAATTAAATTTATTTGATTAAAGTGAAGAAATCAGAATTTTAAATAAAGATAATATGTAATAATGTTTAAGATTTATCTCAGTTTTAAGAAACTTATTTTAATTTATCATTATTCTCAAGGTTATTGAAAAGTATTTTTATTTTATGAAATGAAGATTTTGAAATGTATATAATAATGTTTAAGATTTATCTCAGCTTTAAGAAAGCTATCTTAATTTATCATTATTCTCAAGGTTATTGAAAAGTATTTTTATTTTATGAAATGAAGATTTTGAAATGTTGTGGGGAAAAATTATTTATAATGAAATGTTTTTCATCATCAAATTATTTATAATGAAATTATTTTGATTTCTAATGAATGCAGAAAATTATTGAATTTGTTCTTATTTTCATGGATTGAGCTTTTAAGCACACAATAGAGGACATAAATAAATTCATTTTGTTAAAATATGATTTTTTTTATTAGTGAATTTCCAATTTTTGAAAATTGAATATTTTGCAGGATCTTTTCTTTTTGCTACTAAAGTCATCTTTAAGTTTCAATAAGTTATTTTTGAAGAACAAAGAATTAATAGCATTGTAAGTTAAACATTATTCACAATGTCTTATTTATTTTCGCAGAATGAACTATCATATGCATCTAGTTATAGAACTAAGGCGCGCATCATGTCATAGAACTAGAGTTTAAGATCTCTATTTGTTTCCATGAATCAAATGGATTCTTTTATTGAAGGAATTCTACTGGCCTTGGAATCTCTATTTTCATATGGAATAAATTGAACATAACTATGAAAAATAATCTAAAAGGTCATGTTTCTAAGATCTCTATTTGTTTTCATGAATCAAATGGATTTTTGTATTGAAGTATTTTTACGGGCCTTGGAATCTCTATTTTCATATGGAATAAATTGAACATAACTCCAAAAAATAATCTAAAAGGTCATGTTTCTAAGATCTTTATTTGTTTCCATGAATCAAATGGTTTCTTGTATTGAAGGATTTTTACAGGGATTGGAATCTCTATTTTCATATGGAATAAATTGAACATAACTCCGAAAAATAATCTAAAATGTCATGTTTCTATATTTCTTTTTGCATGAAATCTCTATTTTCATTTAAAATAAATTGCACATAACTCTGAAAAGTAATCTAAAAGGTCATGTTTCTATATTTTTTGCATGAGGGTATACAATATGCATAGTATTGTATGCATTCCCCATAGTCTAATATTCAAACATGACCAAGAAAAAAAAACTTACGAAATTTACAAACAATGCAAATAACAAACAATGACAACTTATTATTGCACTCCAGTGTGGGCAATGACAACCTTCGCTTATATGGTTACAATGATGTCGGGTTGCAACTTCTCTAAAATTTGACTCTGTCAAGGTGTAGGGGTGTCAAGTAGGTTAGAAATTGAAACAAGGGATTTCAGAAATGAGAATGTGGAAAGTTGAAGCTGCAAGTTTTAATTCAGCTGGCAAGTGGTAGGAAAAATTTCCTATCGTACTCGTCATGAGGAAAACAGAGCTTGTGACGGAGATGGAGAAGGTTTGGGAGATGGAGACAAAGAGGGATGTGGTCCATGGCGAGTCAACGAGGGTTCGCCAAACGGGGGTCGCCGATGACAGGAGGGTGCAAAAAATGAAGGGTAAATTGTTAACTCGTTAGACTATGTCATTCGTTACCTTTTCATTGATGCTATATTTCTCCCTTTCTATCAACATCAATGAGATCTTTTGATTTTCTGTCCACAACTTCCCATAAATCACACTCGCCTTCATCCTCCTCTCAGAGAAGTTCATTGATCCTAATCCAAACCCAAGCCTCCTCGCCCTCTTTCTCAGACCATGCAATCATCATGATCGCCTAACACCTTCATATGTTAGGATTTTTTTTTTACATTTTTAGTTTTATGTTTTCCCTCAAGGAATGTTATGTTTAAAATTTTTCCCTTTATAAGTGATGTTTTGATAATAAATTAACTCTTCATCAATAAAAGTTTGATTAAAAACTTACCCTTCAATAATGCAATTATAATAAAAATTTTCAAGGAAACACAAAATGACCATAACACACAAATTTCTTATTGAGTCCTGCATGTTAGTTTGAAATTACATGGAACACTCACAATAAAATGTATCATTTCAAAGTTGGAAACAACCATGGCCACTACTATGCTAATGTTTTAGCGGTGTCGTATTGACAGGATACAGTGGATGAGAGCGAAATCATATGGATTTAAAACAAATTTGACAATAGACGCAATTTCTCTTCAAATTTTTAAATAACTTAAGCATGTTTCGAGATGGTCATATTTACGTTGATCACATATATTTCAGAGATAAAATATCTAGTTGGGAAAAAGAAAAGTTAACCATTTGATCCTGTCATGCCCCTTCGATTTCTCAAACATGCAATCAACATGCCTTCTCAAAAGGGCTTTCACTATCCAACCTCACGATCACCATCAACTTTTCAATTTGAAGAACACCCCTAGCCACTAGACTGTGCCCTCGTAACATTTCATGCATAGAGGTGGGTTTTAGAAAGAAGGTGAGCATTTAATAATTGTAGAGTCTAAATATTCAATAACATCGAATTTCTAGATGAAAAATAGAAAGTCTCGACACAACTTGCTTTTGTTTTTAAAATAATTATTGGTTTGTAATATCACAAGTAGGCCCAAAATATAAAGTTTTTTACAACAAATAGAGATGGTTTCAAGGAGTGCTACTAGTTTTCCTCTGTCATTTAATGAATGCTATACATACTGGGGAATACATACAATATTGATGCAAAGAAAACCTAGAGTTATATTTAGTTGTTCTAAAGACAAGTTACAAAATCAATTGTCACAAAGCATAGGGATTAACCATGAAATATTTTCTAAGTGTTCTTTTATTTTTTATGCATGTAAATGCCAAGGAAGTCGGAATACACAACTATACTCTGTGTGATACAAATTATCCAACAAGCTGATCAATCCTTATATGTTCATAATCAACTTTACGAGATTATACGACCTGGACATAGTTTTAAAATATGTTATTTGAATTGAAAACTAGAAGATGACTTATTCGTAGAGATTAATGTTGGATTATGTGAGTCGCAATCTAGAGGTGGACAAAGAATTATGAATCATATATTTTCTTAAGATATTTTGAGATCTGGACTTGGGAATTGAATTGACAAATGCTACCTGATGTATCTTGATTTGATAGAGAAAATATTTTCTCTTTGAAATTAGCATCTTTAATAAAAGAAAAAATGAAGTCTTAGGTTGAGAGTGTATAAGGAAACAAAAAAAAACTCAAGTGCTGCATTTACCCATTTTGCAACAAAATTTATTATATCCTCTTCGTGGAGATTTTTTTCCAACTTCCTAACAACAAATGTCATTGGTATTTTATGTGCTTCGAGATCAATATGCCTAATATAAAAATCCAAAAGGAAGAGAGTTTCATGCTTAAATAAATTAACATGTATGCAAAAATATTTGGCTTAATGTGAAAACCAAAAACAAAATCAACTAATATTGCAAATGTTGTGTGCAACGAATCGAAATTTTGAATTCTAGCTTAAACTTCAAAATATTTGTTAGCTCAATAAGTGGAAATACAACTACATGTACACATTTCAAAGTATATCAACCCAATAAATGGGAAATATATCAGACTAAGGAGTAAAAGGAACTCATGGAATAACAGAAGCATCAGTAATCCCTAGTTTGACAGGAGCAACTCCTCTAATTCCCGTTGAAGCAACCTAAAAAAATATAAGTTTTCTTTGAGAATATCAATATTTTGAATTTTCATTCGACCAAAAAGGTCCCAGAAATGATTTGTACTTGATCAACTCCTTTGTTCTATCCACAACAAAAAGAAATCCTTCCTCATCATTGTAACATAGATCCCTAGTTTTCATCCATCCTTCCGAGTCTAAAGTTAACTTGGTTGCTTCAAAATTACCAAAATAACCTACATGGAGAAACTAAAATCTTCATATAGTTTTTCTAGCCAAGATTTGGGAAAATTCAACTTGTCAAAGAGAAGAGACTATTATGACATCGTGTTAAACCAATTATTTCATAGTTATTCAAATGATTGCGTGGATCACTTTCTCGAAACATAGATTCATTTCCTGGGAAATATTGTTCCTACTTGAAAGATGATGTGGCTACAAAAAATTACAAAACATATGCCCTTAATATTTCATGAGAGCACAAGGTGTCTACTTGTGGGGAAACAAACTAGCTTGATGAATGCACTTAAATAGAGATGGTGAAGATTACTTAAGGAGAATTTGGGCATGCAATATAACATGATTACTAGGCACCCATGCCATCATTCTCGTTAGGAAGTTCAGGAATCATTTCTTATGGTTTTTTAGTCATTGTAACATAACTATTTAAGATTTTTCTCATAGTAATGCAAGTGATCAAAGCATTATCCAAATCACTCTCTCAAAATAAAAAAATTGAAATACATACTCAAAGCAACTATGTCTGCAAATTAGTTAAATGTTGTGAAAGTAGTCTCCAAGGGAAAAATGAGATTATGACTTGGGAATACCTTTCATGATTATAGGTACCTACAACCAGATTCCTTTGTGGTTAGGAGGCATAGCTTTGCTAGGGGTCACCTCCACCACATTAGTTTCCACATGAGCTGCAAGCAAGCCCACTGTTCCATAATTTTTATTTCTTAATTGATTACATTTGAGGACACTACCCCATTAGAATATGTCGATCCATAACCCTAAATAATAATAAATACCTTCAATCAACATCTCATTCAACACAGAGAGAATCACATACACACAGAAATTGATAACTTTTTAATCTAGGCCTCTTATGTCTTTCAAAGCATAGAGATAGTTTTGCTTGAACCATAAACTAGAAAAAAATAGATAATAAATGAATGTATTTCTAAGTTATAAGTGAGGCTTTGGTTTTATTTAACATATAGAAAGGGATAGTAATAGAATTTTATCATACAACCATGGGAAACTAATTTAACATGCAATGATAAAAATTTATAAATAGGGTAGATGTTGAAGTGGATGATTTTTTTTTTTGTAAATTAAAAATTTCTATTAACATCGGGAAAATAAGATTACATAGTAGGCATTCGGGTGAGAGTAGAAGCTTTAGCACCCGGAGCAGAGAACTGATGAAAAAGAGAAGACCCTCAAAGGAGGCAATTTATATTAGAATTAGTTGAGAGGGTAACATATTTACAAAAGAGTGGGAGCATAGCCCAGAACCAAAAGGGCCATCCTAGCCGTGCATAGAGAGAAGGGCCGAACATGCTGATAAACTGAACATTACTATGGTTTGAATAGAACATAAGAAAGCCTGTCATGGGAAAAAGGAACCTAGAAACTTCATAGGATTGAGCAGGCCTTTAAGAAGTATCTTCCCTTGGGGAATCGTCAAGGCTGATGGGGCGCTCCAGTGTGTTGCCTTCTTGAATGACGTGCTGGGCTACCAGAGTAGTGGAGGGGACTGCTGCTTCCCCTTTGATTTTTGGTATCTCATGTCGTTTTATTGTTCTGCGTTTGAGCATTGTGTAATAGAGAGAATTCTTGTCAACAAAACATCGGTATGGACCTCACCCACATAGATTAGGAACTTTTCCGTGAGGGCGTCTATTTTATTTTCCACCATGTTGTTGCTATCTTGTTGCTCCTGCAAAGCTAGAGCCAACATGGTCTTAGTCTGCTAGTGGAGATCAATGGCTCTATTGAAGATGTTTTCTCTTTCCCTATTCAGTCTGAGATCTGGGATCCAGTTGATGGAGGGGTCTACCTCTTCCATGGAGACCTGCTAGCAGACATTCCTGGCCCTGTCTTCAAGCTTAAGGGTGTGGTCCATAGATTCCTAAGTGCTGGTATTCTTGTAAATTATCGCTGCATTTCGCGTGGAAGAAGCCACTCTTATTGTTGGAGGTATGTTAGGGGAGGACCAGCGCGAGCGACAACTACATCCTCACCTCCCAGGGGCAGGAGAGACAGAGCTGCGAGGGGCTATGATGATGGAGGGTTTGTTGAACAGAAGGTTGCGGGGTAGATTACGCTGGGAGATGTGATGAACGAGTGTGGAGAGTGGATTGTTGCAGCGCTGAGACACATGGCATAACCTTGGGAAGTAGGGGGAGGGAAGGCGCTTGGGAGAAAAATGTCAGGGGAATGCGACAGTGAACCTAGAGGCCAGGTATACTTAGGTTGCAGGTATAGTAGGATGATTAGAAATCGAGGGTAGTGGAATGCTGAGAAGGCACGCGCAGGCCAGAGGTTAGGTAATACAACAGAGTTGCATGGAGATGGATAGGTTCCAAGGGTGGCAGGCAGGATAGTACGTGGAGGCCATAGTACCATCGTTGATGTGAAGGATGTTGAGGGATGTTGCGATCATGTAGTCGAGGGAGGATCGACAGGCATTTGATATGTGTTATACCTGTCTGGCATCTTTTTCCTCATTATGATGGCACACTCTTCTTTAACTGTGGATTGCTAGAGATCATCCCATGCTTGAGAAAGGAGGCGAAGATTTCCTTCCACCCCTGCATTGGCCAATTGGTCCACCAACTAGTTCGCTCTGCGTTGGAGTGCTTGGAAGGAGACCCCCTTGGCATGGTTGATATGAATGTTTATCCGATGAAGAATCTTGTTGAGCCACAAAGAATCTTATTGAGCCACCAACCGTCTGAAACCTTAGCAGCGCTTCGGCCTTGTTGGAGTTTTCGGAAAACTTTGGTAGCAACCATCGAATCCCCTTCCCAAATTAGAGGCCAGAAGTGTTGGTCCCTTATAATCACCAAACCATGTTCAAGAGCTTGAAGTTCAATTGCATTGTTTGTTGAATGGCCTATATTGTCGTCATAGAGCCATATGATTTTCCCTGTGTGATTTCTGAAAGCTCCACCAAAGCCCGAATTACCTGGGTTACCCTTGGCAGCGCCATCATAATTTAGCTTAATGAAACCAATCTCGAGAGGCATCCATAAAAGATCTGCAACCTGGGGGGGCGATGTATTGGATATCTGGTGAGGGACAGGGATAGAGATGTCCAAAATGTGCAGAATGCGGAGGTCCTCCTAAGAAGTTGGATTGGAAGGATTGACAGACGATGAGAGGGAAACCGATTCACAAAGGATCTACTTGATGGAGGATATGATTTTTTCTTCCGGCCTCTGCGAGTCTTTGAATATTCTGGCATTTATTTCTTTACATAGAGACCAACATATTATTCTTGGGAGGAGATTCCAAGCACGGTTGATCTGCGAATGGGAGGATAAGGAGGAGCACCATAATTCAATGGTTAGGAAAAATGGAGGAGGGGTCCATGTCAATAGCTCTGAAGATTAGGGAGGCTCAATTTCATATATTAGAGGCAAAGGTGAAATCATGTTGCAGGTGATTTGTGGTTTCCTCTGCGTTTCTGCAAAGTGTGCATCTAGAGGGGCCAGTGAAACCCTTCTTTTTGAGATTGTCCCAAGTAAGGATTTTCTTATGCATGATTAACTAGAGAAATATGAAAATTTTTGGCCAATGCTTGCGGTCCTATAAGTCTTTCTATTTTCAATCAATGGGGATAGGATTGGGAGAAATGACATAGTTGTTGGCTTTCTTGATGTTGAAGTGGCATGTTGGGTTCTTCACCGACCTAAGTTTGTCATTCTCACCTTCAATTTGTATCTCTCTCTTGAAGCCCCGGAATTCCGTTGCAACAACATGGGGGATAACCACCTGGTTCAGACCTTGGAAGCAACTCCTTTTCTGTTTGGTATAGTGGCTCCGACTCGGGATAATGGGACCAATTTCCCAGCAAGGATTGATATGATAATGATGTGGGTTTGATATAAGGTGAAATGGAAAATTATTTTTAACTAAAAGAAATGATCTATTTAAACAAAAAACACATGCATCTATTTAATATATTATTTATCTTAATCTATACCCGATAATAACGTTAAATCATGCGATCTACAAAGATATCTTAAAGAAACAGGTAACAAAGACCATTCAATTGCTATAAGCGATGAAATTGTTAAAGATAATTAAATAGTTATGAAAAATAATTATGAAAACTATATCGCATATATCGATTGATCATATACTCAATAAGGAATTACATCTGAAACATCATACAAAAGCGCTGTAATGAAAAACTGTAACTCATATCTCATACATAATACAATATAAGAAATATTATTGCTAATTCATAAACAAAACTCAATCATAAAGATAGAAGTACCAGATATGACATTTCCTTCTCATGAAATCAACAATGTTGATCTGATTCTTTTCAAATAAATATACTCTAAGAGTACAAAAATAAAAATTCAGTAGAGGGTTTAGTGGAGTTGAAGTTGAAAATCATAGAAAATTACAATTTTCAACGTCAAAAAAGGTCACAAAGTGTTTCCCAACTTCACATTTTCACCCTAGAGTATGCTTCATTCTCCAAGAAAATCAAGATCTAGTTCCATATATTTCATAAAAACAGTCACAAAAGTACATAAGTGCAAGCTTTTTCTAAGTGTTTTTGATAAAATCTTGGACCCCTCTTTAAATGCATGAGAGAGGTTTAAATAATACTACATATGTGTCAAAAAATAGATTATTACATAAAATGCTAAGGAGCTTTCAAACAACCTTCCTCAGAATATGAAAAATAAAAAGATAAAAACTAAAAAATATGATGACGTGCTTTCTCATGTTGAATGATCTTTATTTTCCATTGAGCTCTTGAGTTCACAAATATCCATCATTGGCTTCACCTGGGGTGGTTGGCCGAATTTAGATCTTAGTTGTCCCGTAAACACAACATTAGAGAGTGGTGGAACAATATTTTGAGTGGAATTCATTAGACAACGGAAAGCCATCCATTAACTGTATGGTTTCACTAGAAACTGCCAGTAAGTTTCTCGGTAAATTTTAGATAGTTGTTTGACTGCCTCAATTTGATTTTCGGTGGTCTCTTTCCACTGTCTCTCTAATTGTTTGATGTCTGGGAAAACTCCTGGCCTACATTCTTTGAGAAGATTGATATTATGAAGATTTTCATTAACAACTTCAATTTTATTGCTTGCTACACTATCTGTTCTCATTGTTTCCCTTTCTTCTTGCTTCAATTGCATATCTGAATCTGTGAATAGAATATCTTTGTGGGATTCTTCAATCTTTGGCAGATTGGATTTTCTTCCTTCTTCAGATTCTTGCCAAGAAATAAAATCTGAAATATTTTTATCGACCTCTTCGTATTCTAATCTCTGATCAACCACTTGATTAACTAATGTATCACTTGTTTCACAGTATGGTTTGATCATTGAGATTTTTTGGCAGGATATTTCTTGCTGTTTTGACAATTGAGTGTTTAATTCAAGTGTCTCTTTGATGAATTCCTCTATTTGA
Organism: Pinus albicaulis; assembly: GCA_034641835.2. Classification (NCBI taxonomy): domain Eukaryota; kingdom Viridiplantae; phylum Streptophyta; class Pinopsida; order Pinales; family Pinaceae; genus Pinus; species Pinus albicaulis. The sequence continues at coordinate 969,994,786 of CM076584.1, read as the reverse complement.
GGACGATTTCTGAGTTTATCTGCTTCATTCTACATTTTTTGAATCTGTGTATCTTTCTCTGTGACGCTTTCTTGGTGCTGTAACCTCATTTGCTCAAAATATTTCTGAAACTATGCCATTTCCGGCTCTGCTTGCTTATTGGTGCTATTTTTTTCTTATTCAAATTGTTGCTCCAACAACTAAATTCTTTCATATTTATATTTAAGAAAAAGACCACCCCTACTACCTTATCCATTGTTGTTGTTGCATAAGCACCTACAAAGCCCTTGTAAAATTTTCTGATGGATCAATGGGGGTGCCTTTCCATACTACGTCCATTGATTTGTTTTCTGGAGTTGTTGCTGATGAATTGAGTTTCATTTTCGTCTTTTGCCTCCTTACTACTGCTTTATGTGCTGGGCCGTATAATATATCCAATAGGGGTGTCTCTTCAATTCTTAAAACAATTTGTGAAGTTGGGTACGTCGGGATGATTTCAACATCTGTTTCTGGATTTGTAACCTATAGGGTCTGTTTAGGGGCCTGAAATCCAGAAGTTCCTTCAATACCTATATTTTTCTAATACACTTGGAGCTTTTGTCTGAATTTCTCCCATTCTTTGTCCAGATCATTGAGGATGATTGTCTGTGCTTGAACCTGTGTAGAGGCAATCTCCAAGTGTTCTTCAGCCGAGGTCTCTTTGGTCGTTTCTCCCTCATTTTTCTCTATATCCTTCTCAAGATATTCCTTAGGGTTTTACTCATGATTCTGAGATTGATGTTTAGAATGTTCTGAACCTTGAATTGAATTTTGTGGAGATTCTTGATTAGGATTTTCCTCCAGGCTTACGCTAGGAGTAGGTTCTCATATTTCCTCAATTTGTAATAGGTCCAAAGGGACCCCTGTCAATTTTTTATTCCTGTATATGTGAAAACGATTGAGGTCGACTGAGGTCAATTTTATTGATGCTAAATGTAAGACCTGAGATAATGTATCAACCTTTTCAAAGAGATCATCAAATTCATCTTTCTCGTGAATGAATTGTTTGATTTTGACCATGGCAGTGAAGTCTTGATTGACTTTGTTAGAATCATATTGTTTTCCTGACATAGTAGCATATTCAAGCATGCAATATTCTGTATCTCTTTAACTGCGTGTCCAAAATCAAATAATGCAAAGGAACCACATTGCACTAGGAAAATTGGCCAGATAGATTTCTTCATATCTTTGATGGTTTTGGTAATACCTTCCCCTACTGTTTGATAGACAATCTCTCTTGCCAATAGCTTATTAGGAACATAATATGGAAGAACATGTGGAGGTGCAATACTCCCAAAAATTATTATATAAGTAAATGATTCCTCGCCAAACCATCCTACCACCAGAAAGATGTCTATATTTGCTTCCTCTGAAAGCCTAAGGGTTTTTACATCAAAAATGGTTTGGTAAATTGGCAACATAATGCTTTGACAAATTTTGTAAAAATGGAGGTGAAACTGCGACTCCCATAAAATTTTATGATAAACATGGATGGGAGTAGGGTCTTTTAGAGTCCAATTCCAACCCATGTTTGGAAATTGTGAAAAAAAACAGATACCATCCATTACTTATGCACTCATAAAAAAGGGAGGGATAACCCGAGTGGAGACAAATATGTTGTGCCTATATTTTCTAATGGACATAGCCAAATTATCTAACAAAATATTAATCCATTTCATAATTGTGGCATTAACAATCGCATCAATCAATGGAACCCATTCCATGGAAAACTTGATACTGTCATCTTTTCCAAACAACCTACACATCATCGCAACTACATAACTATGTGGGGCTTATAAGGGTGCAATTGGGTACATACCAGATTTCTCCCGCTTGAACTTGCTGGAGCTAGACCTCCAAATCTGCATAACATCTATCGGGCCTTCATTTTCTTTTGTGGAATGCTCAATGCATTAGGGAAATTTTGAGGTCTAAAATGGGCCTCCTAAAGAAATTATAAAATAATAGTGGAAATAATAAAATAAGATTTGATTACATCATCAAATTTTAGAGGGAAAAAAAAACTACTTTTTCCAACTATTATTTTCAACTTATCTCCTAAAGTTTTTACTCAAATTTCGAGCAAGAGTACTCATTGGATGCAAAATTTAATTCCTCATCCAAGGAGTACCCATGTTGCATGCTTTTGATGGATCTTACTACACGGAAAATGATAAATACAAGAAAGACATGATTGCAATCACGTTTTTCATGTATTTCTCATTTTTTGTGTAGCAGGGTCCATCAAAAGTATGCAACATGGGTACTCCTTAGATGAGGAATTAAAATTTTCATCCAACGAGTACTCCCACTCAAAATTTATGTAAAATTTTTTGGATATAAGTTGAAAATACGAGTTGAAAAAGTAGTTTTATTATTTTATGATTTTTTAATCTTTTTACCCTTTTACTTAAAAATTGGTGAATCATCCCCCATGGTTGACATCATCATCCTAAATCCGATTGGTTCTTATAAAGTTTACTTTTGTTGTACATTTTTCTTAGGAGGCCCATTTTAGACCTCAAAAATCCCCTAATAAAAGATTTGTCATAGGGTTTCTGAGGTTTTGGCAGGTGATACATTCTACGTAAAGTTTCTGAGGTAAATGACCCCATCACTTCATGCCTTGAATTTCTAAATTTCCTAACCGAAATATCCACATTGTAAATAACCCACTTCACCATATCAGTGTATGGCAGGATTTTGGGCCTTGCAACTATCTTGTGCAGAAAAGAACATGTTGCTTCAAAATAATAAGTCTTAGATGAGATTTTAGCATCGACTGTTGCTTTGATTTCTAGTACCGTTAGATTTTCATCCTCCAGTAAATTATGCATTGCTTCCCACGATGTAGTTCCACCATCTTTGTTTCATGTAGTATCAGTAAAGAGTGGATGCATGTCTAAGTCTTCAAATGTAGTAGCCTCGACTGTATTTTTTCCTTTCTTAGTCATATTTGAGTGCTATTTCCCAAAATTGAACAATAAAAAAACATAACACATTTAAATGCCTTTAATATTTCTTTTTTAAATAAGTTTTTTAATGTACAAATAAATATAACACTTTCAAAAACCTTTATATAAGTTAAACTTATCATTCTAGTATACCAAAAAAAAATATATTAAAACAAAACCAGTTTACAATATCGCCCCCCAAAAAATATTAAGCTTATTTAAATTATTGTTTAAATCACACTGAGTAGAAATGCCTATCTTTTAGTAGATGAAAAATGCCAAGCTTTCAATGACTAGAAACCAATTATTTGAATTGAAATTGACAACCGTAAGAAACATTAATTTAAATAATCTTTGAGAACTGATGTAATGTTTCTAAATAAGTTGTCATCGTTTTGAAAAATACAAGCATTTCACAGGAAAAAGTCCTTGGATTTGATAATGGAAAAAGTAGAGTTCTACCATTAGGAAAGCTTTAGTCTTTGAAATTGACAATGGAAAAGGAGGCTTAAAATGTGACCCTTTGAAATTGACAATACAAAAGGAGAAGTATCTAGAAAAAAATGAAGTAAATTTTTCTAATTCAGTTGTTTTGAACGTAGGAACACAATAACAAAATAACCTAAATGAATGTCATATGAACGTTTTTGACAGCCTACTTTGCTCGTAAAAATATCCATGAATTTTCTATGGAACGTTTCATCCCATGCCACATTGTTTGTCGTATAGATACACTAACATTATTATCTAATGTAGTCGGATGAGCTTCATATATATAATTCTCAACCCATGTTTTTTAATACTCAATATTTTATTTGTATGTAACTTGTGCAAATTATTTTGTTTCCTTTCGAATTTTGAATGCCATTTCTCTCCTGTTAGCTTAGCTCCACACACCATGTTTATATATATGGGCAGTTATGTGCTTAATTCATATCTATGCCACGATCAGAAATATAGGATATTTAGATAATTAAGGATTGCCTTTTCGCTTCTAACAATTACAAGGCTTCCCTTCACCAACCATGTTTTCAGATTGTACATCAACTTTAAATTAAAATTGACAATATTGTAGATTACAAAAAAAATTAAATAATGTAAGAATAGAAAATGGAGTATGTGGGCAAGAAAAACTTCATTGCTCTACCATTTCACAACTGGAACGGTCTTCTATATCTATTGTAGGAAGGTTTTACACCTATTCCGATCAAAATTGATATGTCAACTAGACTTGTGATTCGCTCATAATCAACAACTTGGATCGAAACTGGACTGCTTATTTTCTGGAATATTATTTTATACGTGAGATTGGAATTGTGATGCACGAATTCGTTATAAAAGACAGTAAGTCGTGAATTGCAAGACTGGTATGTTTTCTTCGAACTCCACAATCACACTAATATTCTTTATGACGTTCAATACCATCAATTTCCACCTCCATTTCCGCCTCCCGAGCTTGGAGTAGAATCCGGTTTGTGTTTGCTACTTTTTTTTCGCTGGAGGTGATCATCTCCATTTCTGTGATGGGATTTGATGATGTTGACGTTTCTTGCTTGAAATTTATGATTGATTATCTGCATGTGACCGATCCCAGGGCTATTGCTGGATGTGGAGAGCCGTTGTTCCGTAACCATGGAATTTTTGCCTTCAACTTTCTTCAATGATGCAGACGATTCTAGTTTATCAGTTGTTGGGACACTCGGGTTCAGCCTGATAGATAACGACTTCTTGTTGGCAGCACTCTTTAAGGACCAGCTGCTTCTGGGGTTTAGGATCTCTTGAACACACCCCAACGGATCTTTCACCATATGACCGTTGGCAGTTTGCAAGCTAGATTCGTCTGTCAACAAGGGAATTGGGGCTGGGATCAACAGCTGAAAGACTGTCTGGGGAAATAAAGAGGTTATTCTTCTTGAGAAACCTGGCATTGCTATGGCCAGCAAGGAGCAAGAAGAAGATCATAATTAGGAGCGCCATTATAGTGCTTTTCATCATAAATCTCGGTTTTAGCAGACAACCTATATGATATGAGAGAGAGTTACACAGAGAGCAGATGCGTATGCTATCAGATGAGTTTAAACATAGACAATACGATATTTGAAGGATTTGTGGGAGAAGAAGATGTCAGCCAGTATGAGAAAACGAGAAAACAAAGAGTTGGAAGACTTGGGTGGGGAAACATGGGGATATTTTATAGACAATGATATTGTGAGAGACGTAAATTCTTCTCCGCCTTCTCTGATGTCAGCGTGTATTCAGGGTGATCACTAAATCCTTGAGGATTTTTTCTGTCGGGTGGGCAGTAGCACTCAACCGGTTACCCGACAATTGAATTTCAGTAATAACTGGTCTAGGCCAACGTTGTTGGAAATATTTAACAAAAACAATACACAGAGGGATTCTTCTCCACAATATAGAGAATGTACAATTGCTGCGGAATTAACAGTCAAATATACATATAAATAGCATAAAATAGGAGCGAACAATTTTTTCAATTTATTTTACTCTTCTCTTAAAAACATGAAATTTTATTGAAACGGTCGAACCCCAAAAACCTAATGCTATTCAATGCTGGAGGGACGTTCAACGACCTCTTGTCCTTTTTCTGTCAAAAGACCCATTTCTTCATTAAAACGACACACAAACCGTATTTTGGTTTATACACAAAACACGTACAAAACGCGTTCAAAACACAAAAGCCCAGACCTGAAGTTTTATCAATTCCGGCTTTGAAATCACGTCGCATCTGTGCCCTTATCGCATTTAGGTGATATCAACCTTTAATTTTGGTGCTATCATTTAAACATTGCGAACTATGATGTGTGATGTCATGTCACATCGCATCACAACCAAAATATAACACATGTGGACACTTCAATAAAAAACTTAAACTTATGCAATTGCGAAATGCGACGATGATATCGCATCGCAAAACAAGCAACATAAATTGCAGGCGGCAGAAGGCAAAGTTAAAATGTTGCGATTGCGATGTGACGTGGCACGATCGCATCGCATGTCAAATAACGTAGTCTACAGGCATTTTGGTGGAAAGCGTTATCTATTGCGATTGCGATGTGATATTGCATTGCAACATCTCACGGTTCTTTGTGGCAACTTAACGATAAGTTTTAAAATATACGAAGTGTGGTATTGCAGGCGATAAACTGCGGTAAGTGAAATATAAAGGAAATAGGCGGAAAACAAAGGTTTTCATGGTTTGGTTTATGCGGTAAGGTTTAAGGTGGGTCCCACAGGATTTAACATTGTGGCGAAGGCTTAAGGGTAAACCAAAAACTTGCAATTGCACGCTGCGGGAAAAGGTAAGTTAATGCGGTGGTTTAAGAAATAAATACAAAGTATGGCCAGATACTATGTTCTTTGATCTTTTGTGTGAAAATGCCTCTAGTTCTTGGATCTGTGCTCGTACTTCCCTACAAAAAAATCAAAGAAACATAGGTTGCTCCCATTGTCTTATTCGTAGAGGTGGTTAGGAGTTAATTCCAAGAGACGTCGTTGCCAGCGGCGGACGGGAGGGAAATTTTTCAAATAATGTCGCTGTCTAAAATAACTAACAAGGCAGTTGGGCTGAAAAGTTTAGACGAATTTCAGGTGTATTGACTCGCCTGGAACTATTCCTACTTTCTAGAGGTTATAAAGGAGTATACAATTATTTTCCATCTAAATGAAAATGAATATGATTAGAAAAACACACGCTAATATTGTAATGGAAATATCACATTTCTTTATTTGAAAAGTAAAAGAAATTTTCAAAAGATATTGGAGTTGATATTATTTTTATAATGTTTTTTTAATCATTAATCAATTTTACTTAATAATAAAAATGTTTAATTTTTTCTTAATTTAAAATATTAATTAAAATAATTATTATATTTTTTAATGTAATATAATTTATTTTATGGAGTCCATGTATGTATATATTATTTATTTATTAAAGTTATAATTTAATAATGGACATTAGTAAATTTATTATTGGTAAATTATTTTTGAAGTTGTTATAGATGAGGAGGAATTGTGTAACATACACCGATAACTTCACATGGAAATGCAAGGAGTTAATTTTTTTTTTATACAAGTTTCCCACGAGTAACTATTCAAATAACTATTAAATTTTCCTTACACATAATTAGTTAGAGTGTTCACCAGTTCATAGTGTAACCTTAGTTTGAGAATGGTAAATTGCTTAACCATTAACAACCTCTATTATAGTACATTAACATAAAACTGTATGAGATACCTTGCATTCATTTCATTATTCGTGTAGTCATCACATACTTTCCATCATGAACATCTCAACAAGAAAGGAATCAACATCATCAATTTGACACAATAATCAATCACATCATTGAACACCAATATACCCTGGAAACTCCGTAGGGTGAAAACCAGCGAATGTTTAATTTTATTATTAAACACTCGTGAGGGTGTTCAACCCTCACTCAATGGCTTATAAGGGAGACCATCCCTTAACCATCGTTTATAGATCTTACAAAGAAATTTACAAATATCTAGCTTAAAGCCATTACAATAAATATGATAGAATTTACCCACTAATCCTCATATCTTCATGTCTTGGTGGCATGGATGCCCTACAATGGACCATCGTACATTGGATCATCCTACAGCTCGCACTCATCTGCATGAACCATAATCATTTACCTGCCACCAAGTTAAGCATAGTATTTCCTTTGTACATATCACCATCATTCCCTGCTAATGATGCCTTCAACATACATTGATGTCAAGATTCATAAAGAATTAATCAACGATTTCATATATCTATACTAGAGAGGCTTCTCCATCTACTCTTGTATATTCATTACATGAAAGTAAAATACCTTGACATTCTCCCTTTAAAAACACATACTGCATATGTGCTAGTTATAAGTCATCACATTAACTAATGTTTCCCTCACATAAGCACACATTCCTGCAAGACAATAGCTACATCTCCCCAGCATTTATTTAAAAGAACTGATATAACATGTTGAATATTGCAACAAGAAACAGTGAAGGATGCATCCTGAAACATCATTCCTGATCCTAGTTGGAAAATAATCACCTAAACTAGGTGGGGTCCACACAGGTGATTTTTGGCACAAAGTCTATTTTTAGACTATGGCTATTTTTAGACATGTCGATCATATTATATGAGTTGCAGGATGCTATTTGTGGATGGTTGATCAAGTTGGAAAAATAGATGGACTTCTATTTTTAGACATATTGGGCGGAATCTATTTTTAGATTGCTAGTCTAAAAATAGATATGTCGAATATTATTAGCTCTTAATAATATTTGGACTCTAAACATTATCTTATTCTCTTGGAGCTCTTCAGTTAAGTGCACAGATGTGGCACAATAGCTGACAGAAGGAATTACGCTATTCCTGAGGGTTTACTGGAGCTATTGCATGTAGGACTTCAGTTAGAACTCATGTGACAGAGTTTGGTGGAGTTGTAGAAGTAGTTGGTGGAGTAGTGTTTAGTTTAACTTAGTTAGACTCAGTTGAGCTAGTTGTATCTAATCTAACTGATTGATACACTAGTGAGAGTGGAGTGAATTAATTAGTTAATTAATTCACAAATAATAACTCATTAATCAACTGAAAAATACAGCAGTTAACTACAGTGCATGACAGTTCTAGTGGAGACCCAGTGGAGAGATAGCTGAAAGGGCAAGATGGACTATCCGTTGTGACTACTAGTGATGCATGAATTGCATCTACATATACATTGGAGTTTCCAATGATAATAACACAGTCAAGGAGAGTGTGATTACATCGAATTGGTCTTTGTAATCAGCTTGGATTGCGTAGTGGAGGCAGGCTAGCAGGTGGCAGGAAATCGGTGCATGGATTTGCAGATTTCTTCTATGTTATGTGTGTTTTTATTGCTTCATGTGTTTTGCAATTGTTGATTAAATTTCCGCAAGAATTATAGTGGAAGGATTCTGCATTTTGCAAGAAGATAAATATTGTGAGATCAGGAGAGTCCAGATATACACATGCATATTGTATATAATTTCTACATGGTATCGGAGTTGTGTTATAGATTTTCTACATGGAATGAGAGCAAGAATTTCTGGGTGTGCGAGTTTGCAAAGAATATCTGAAAATTTGGGTGAAATATTTTCAGAAAAAAATAGAATATTTGGATTCCCTGAGAAAAAACACCCAAATTGAAAAAACAAATCGGTCGAATCGGAGCTCGGATGAGGGAGATATCGTCGATTTAAAATCAGCTCTTTTGTTAGAAAATTTTGTGACGGCGGGACAATTGCAATGTGCGCGAGCCAAGAATCTACATGCACTGAGGTACAAGATGCATGCAAAGCTTTGAGGAGAAAAGCAGAGGTTAGTGACTTGGTGGTTGAGAGAGAGCCTCTCAACATGCAGCGTGAGAAGCAGTCTCAGAAGGTTGTGGAGCAGCCACAACTGGAGATGCAGAAGGATCTTTATAGATTTGATGTAGATGGGATTTCTACGGAGCTTCCTACTATTGGGAAGTGCAAGAAAGACATGCAATTGAAGCTTGAGAGGGAGCAAGATTTTCATGCAGGTAAGAGTGAACCTCGGGATGTGGAGCAACCACAAGATGAGGATCATGGAGTGGGAGCAACCACTCATGCAGATAAATTTCGTGCCAGATGGGCAGAGGGAGTGCATGCAGCTATACCACCAGGTGAGAGGTGGGGTGACATGCATGAGTAATCCCAAGAGGAGATTTCTGGCCAGGATTCATTCAGATGGTGTGGATCTCATGAATTGAACCTGGCTACGAGGTGCCCATAGAGCAGCAGTAGCATGATCAGTTGGATTGATGTTGTGAGATCAAAGTGACAGTGTTAGATATTGGAGCACGGTTCAGAGTTGACAACAAGTGCAGAGTGCATGGGTGCAGAGTTCAACCGCGCAGTGGTTCCTGAATACATGTGTAGTTGGTACCAGAAGAAGTCGAAGACTTTGATGATAGATGCATCAGATTGATTGAGTTGTTTGGACCCTTTTCGGTTTCGAAAGAGTTGCAGAGCAGATGCATGGAGTTGCATGGCGCTTGCAAAGGTTACAGGGCGAATGCATGGAGTTGCATGTCGCATGAAAAGACAGTCCTTTCTTGTTGAGAGGGAGTGTTGAAGATTGCAACAAGAAACAGTGAAGGAGGCATCTTGAAACATCATTCCTGATCCTAGTTGGAAAATAATCACCTAAACTAGGTGGGGCCCACACAGGCGATTTTTGGCATAAAGTCTATTTTTAGACATGTCGATCATATTCTATGAGTTGCAAGATGCTATTTGTGGATGGTTGATCAAGTTGGAAAAATAGATGGAATTTTATTTTTAGACATATTGGGCGGAATCTATTTTTAGATTTCCAGTCTAAAAATAGATATGTCAAATATTATTAGCTCTTAATAATATTTGGACTCTAAACATTATCTTATTCTCTTGGAGCACCTTAGTTAAGTGCACATATGTGGCACAAGATCTAACAGAAGGAATTACACTATTCCTGAGGGTTTACTGGAGCTATTTCATGGAGGACTTCAGTTAGAACTCATGTGACAGAGTTTGGTGGAGTTGTAGAAGTAGTTGGTGGAGTAGTGTTTAGTTTAACTCAGTTAGACTCAATTGAGCTAGTTGTATCTAATCTAACTGATTGATACACTAGTGAGAGTGGAGTGAATTAATTAGTTAATTAATTCACAAATAATAACTCATTAATCAACTGAAAAATACAGCAGTTAACTACAGTGCATGACAGTTCCAGTGGAGACCCAGTGGAGAGATAGCTGAAAGGGAAAGATGGACTATCCGTTGTGACTACTAGTGATGCATGAATTGCATCTACATATACATTGGAGTTGCCAATGGTAATAACGCAGTCAAGGAGAGTGTGATTACATCGAATTGGTCTTTGTAATCAGCTTGGATTGCGCAGTGGAGGCAAGCTAGCAGGTGGCAGGAAATCGGTGCATGGATTTGCAGATTTCTTCCATGTTATGTGTGTTTTTATTGCTTCATGTGTTTTGCAATTGTTGATTAAATTTCCGCAAGAATTAAAGTGGAAGGATTCTGTATTTTGCAAGAAGATAAATATTGTGAGATCAGGAGAGTCTGGATATATACATGCATATTGTATATAATTTCTACATAACAATTACTATATTCGTGCATGTGATTTACATAAATTTAATCAAAATAAATAACCCTTAAGCTATTACTTTTGGTGCACGAAAGGAAAGCTAACATAACAAATGTTGTTCCCATGCATGCAAATGCATATAGATTCCAAAAGAGTTTTCCCAAAGGAATTCTTACACAATAGAGCACTTAATTTCCAAAAGAGTCTTTCCAAAGGAATTCTTACACAACAGAGCACATAGCTTCCAAAAGAGTCTTCCCAAAGGAATGCTTAACACAACAAAGTATCAAAACACCTGTTTATAGTAAAGCATACAAATACATGTCTTCATTTCAAATATTATACAAACATTACCCATATATATATCCCAAGGAAACTAATACATTAATATGGGTTTTATGCATGTAATCCATTTTCTTTTCCAAATAATATTTCCCTATGTAAGCTAACTAAACATGTTATCATTTCCCACATACAAATGTATATTCTTTCCAATGGAAGATAATACCAATCTTGCATGCATATACATGAACTTGTTCCAAAAGAAACTAACATAATAATTATGATAGAATAAAGTAATCACATACTCAATAGATCTTCTATCCATGCAAAGAACCTTTTTTCTCTATGATTCTACATGCAAATTGCTCATGCTTGGCTTCCAAGAATTTACCATAGATAGCCTCTTTTATGCATAAAAACTAGGCAACACAAACAAAGTTAACTTAACCTTTAATACACCTAAATCAAGAGGTTGATATAATTCATCTAGCCATTTAATATTTTCAAGAAGTTATTCTTTTCAAGAAATCTATAACTCATATTCCTTTTTCGAGTAATTACCAAACATGTTCCCATGGAATCAAGAAAATAGATATTAGTATTCTCTTCACCAAACATGTTCCTTCCAAGGAATCAAGAAAATAGATATTATTATTCTCTTCACGAAACTTGTTCCTTCCAAGGAATCAAGGAAATAGATTTTATTATTCTCTTCACGAAAAAGCTAAATAAAACACGAGCATGTTATTTTCAAGGAAATGAATTGAAATAATAAATTAAGCAAGATAGATAGTATTTGCATGCTTATAACCAAATACCACAATAATTAAAGAATGTCTTATGCAAAGACACATTTTAGCTTTTTCAAGAAGTATTATGGTTAATTTCTCATTCACCTAAATATCTCCAAAGTTAATCGAAGAAAGTTTCACTTTCTTCACTTCCTTTATCATTTCATAAAGTTCACTATTTCAAGTTAACTACTTATATAAGTATCAATAAAAAGACATTGTCGCATACCTTAATATTTCAGATATGTAGTACTAAAAGTACCTTAAGAAAAGTAATCGCTGCATACATTAACCTTTAGAACATGCACTAATAAGAGTAACCTTCAACACAATATCTCGCCATAATTCAGAGTAAATAAATCTCTTAGAAACTATCACAGAGAATACCTTTATGCCATTCTCTTTACAGCGCACCATAATTTAAAGTAATTAAATATTTTAGAAACTATGAGAATACCTTTACTGTGAGCGTGCATGTTAACTTGGCTCGAACAATAAAAACATGCATCCAAATTACGGTATGTTGTTACATTGAGTGAAGTGATGTAGAATTCCGGTGACAGGGTTCATGGGAGTATCAGTGTAACTAGTTCCAAAATTAACCATGGTAACTCTGCTACATCAATGCATCTGGAAATTCAATGACGTCAAGAAGCATAGAATTCATGTCAAGATTAACATAGCATAACTCTGCACGCCTCTCTCTCCAAATTGTATTTTATATTAGTTAAGACTTGTCAGTTGCAATTGCATGAAACCATAACGGCTTCTTGAAAAACTAATTCCTTAAACTAATAATATTTTTTTATCAACGAACAAGGAAAAAACATGGGTCTATTTATGTTAGATACTCCCCCCCTTAAGAGAACGTTGTCCTCGGTGTTCAACCCTTGCTAGGATTTCACTTTTATTTATGATATAGTCTTCTAAAAATGGGATCCTTCCCATTCACAATGAAACACTTCCTTTTCCTTAAATGCCATTAATTGAAACAATAATGTTTTTATCCATAGTCATAAGCATTTATAGCTCAAAAAATATTCCATTTCCATTTTTAACCACTTATCCATTATTCAAATTCATAAAAATATAGAGAAATCTCTATACCAACTTACCATTACTTACCATTTACTATTGGAAGTAATGATGAATTTACACAAGCTCTCTGAGAATGGTTGAACAACCCATCAACACTCCATGAAAAGTAGCTTGTAATGTATGACTAACAAATTCAATCACATTAGTCACATAGTTTTAATCAAATGAAATACTTGCAACTATCAAACATTCATGCAATATCAAGAGTTGTTTTAATCAGAGTAATTCCACAAGTACTCAGAGAGCACCAACCATCTAATCAATGCATCACGTGCACACTGTCTTAGCTTCTGCTAAAGACATGCACACAATACTTCAAAAAGTACTCAGAGAACACCTAGCTCTCTAATCATACCAATGGTCAATTAATGCACCATGGGCATATCCTAGTCTCTGCTAAGACATTCAAACAAATTAGTAATAAAATAAATGAACTTATACATTTAGTAATTCATTTTCCGAGCGCTAAGCTCCTTTCCTCTTAATATCTACATAAGATATTTACACAATCATATAAAAATTCATTTTAATATAACACATAACTTATTGCTTAACTTGTTCCGCTATGAGAACCACAATGGTAAACAAAATGCTCTTCCCAACCCATGGGAGTTGGTTTCCACAACCAAATCAAATCATTTTCACATCCAGACAGTAATTTGACAAAAGACCATTCCAGGTCCAGTATGGATTCCTCTTGGCAACATCATGCCTATTCCTCTGACAACGTCCTATCTATGAGGAATTTTGGGCCACCTCCAACAAGCTCCAAAATCAATAGAGTTGCCTTAGGTTTTTCCCCTTCACCATCTTGGCCAACTCTCTTCCCTACTGAGATCATATATCTATAGGGAGAGGAAACCTGGGCAGGTAAGCGCCATCAATCCCTCCGGGTAGGCAACCACCGTCAACCCAAGGCCTTCTAGCCTTTCACAATTGTTGTCAACTGTCTGGCATGTTAAATTTCTCTTTTAGCATTCTTTCCCATAGTAGATTACATAATGAACTTTATGCACATTATACATAAAGAAAAAGAAACTTTGTGTACATCATACATCATACTTGCCCTTAAGATGGGTCCAATGATATCTATATTAATAGGAAACATGACTAACATACACATGACTAACATACATGTGTTGTACATTATTATTTCCCAAATAACAAAATCATGCACATTAAAACATGATACCATGTGTTTATACATTATTATTTCCCAAATAACACAATCATGCACATTATAACATGATACTTTAACATTTACTATTGCAATTGACATTTCCAAACGTTCCCATTTCCCATAATGTTCTGTTACAAACAGACAGACACGTGAAGTAACTACTTGTTCATAACTTGCAATAATATTTAATCAAAACCCATACATGCATATAGGTTTTATTAGTTAGTCATACAACACTAAATAATCAATGGCACTAATAATCTTAATGCATCCACGACATGACTCATTCAAAAACTAGTCATTCAATGCCACTAATAATCATAATGCATCCATGATGACTGATTCAAAAACTAGTCAATCAACTAGTCATTATAGTCAAGTCTCACTACTTGACCCATTAAGTATTTTTAATATCTAAAAGACTTCATTCAATTTAATTTTAAAACACTCTATCATCATATACAAGGACTTTCCTCATTTTTTGCATTCATGCATTGGTTTCACACACCATTACTATACACATTCATCTTTTTAAAGTAGTGCATGGTAAATTTAGTTATGTTCATTAAATGTATCAGTAATATGTCATATACCCAAATGTTAATATTCAACTCTCACTTTCACTAGTGAGTACTCAGGTTGTTCATAAATACAACAAAGGTTTTATTGTCTTCTCACTTTCACTAGTGTGTACCCAAGTTGTTCATAAGTACAACAAAGGTTTTATTGTCTTTCATCCTCAACAGGATTCCAATGTTATGAAAACCGCTTTGCAACAACATTTATTACTTTTTACTCTTCAATGTAGTTATAAACATGAATCACACATCTCATGTCAAGAGTAGACTACTGCATATATCAATCAATATGTAGATTGTTAGAATCATATATCAATCAGTATGTATATTTCTAGAATCATACCTTAACTGATGTCCATTGGTAGCATACCTCAATTTCTTTTCGCTTAATAAATCCCAAAGGCGCCAGTGCTGCAACCTTTAGCTCTAATACCACTTGTAACATACACCAATAACTTCACATGGAAATGCAAGGAGTTAAATTTTTTTTATACAAGTTACCCATGGGTAACTATTCATATCATTATTAAATTTTCCTTACACATCATTAGTTAGAATTTTCACCAGTTCATAGTGTAACCTTAGTTTGAGAATGGTAAATTGCTTAACCATTAACAACCTCTATTATAGTACATTAACATAAAACTGTATGAGATACCTTGCATTCATTTCATTATTCATGTATTCATCACATACTTTCCATCATGAACATCTCAACAAGAAAGGAATCAACATCATCAATTTGACACAATAATCAGTCACATCATTGAACACCAATATACCGTGGAAAATCCGTAGGGTGAAAACTAGAAAATGTTTAATTTTATTATTAAATGCTCATGAGGGTGTTCAACACTCATTCAATGGCTTATAAGGGAGGCCATACCTTAACCATCGTTTATAAATCTTACAAAGAAATTTAAAAATATCTAGCTTAAAGCCATTACAATAAATATGATAGCATTTACCCACTAATCCTCATATCTTCATGTCTTGGTGGCATGGATGCCCTACAATGGACCATCGTACATTGGATCATCTTGCAGCTTGCACTCATCTGCATGAACCATAATCATTTACCTGCCACAAGGTTAAGCATAATATTTCCTTTGTACATGTCACCATCATTCCCTGCTAATGATGCCTTCAACAGACGTTGATGTCAAGATTCATAAAGTATTAATCAACCATTTCATATATCTATACTAGAGAGGCTTCTCCATCTGCTCTTGTATATTCATGACATGAAAGTAAAATACCTTGATATTCTCCCTTTAACAACACATACTGCATATGTGCTAGTAATAAGTCATCACATTAACTAATGTTTCCCTCGCATAAGCACACATTCCTACAAGACAATAGCTACATCTCCCCAACATTTCTTTAAAAGAATTGATATAACAATTACGATATTCGTGCATATGATTTACATAAATTTAATCAAAATAAATAACCTTTAAGCTATTACTTTTGGTGTACGAAAGGAAAGCTAACATAACAAATGTTGTTCCCATGCATGCAAATGCATATAGATTCCAAAAGAGTTTTCCCAAAGGGATGCTTAAATAACAGAGCACTTAGCTTCCAAAAGAGTCTTTCCAAAGGAATGCTTACACAACAGAGCACATAGCTTCCAAAAGAGTCTTCGCAAAGGAATGCTTAACACAACAGAGTATCCAAACATCTGTTTATAGTAAAGCATACAAATACATGTCTTCATTTCAAATATTATACCAACATTACCCATATATATATCCCAAGAAAACTACACATTAATATGGGTTTTATGCATGTAATCCATTTTCTTTTCCAAATAATATTTCCCTATGTAGGCTAACTAAACATGCTATCATTTCCCACATACAAATGTATATTCTTTCCAATGAAAGATAATACCAATCTTGCATGCATATACATGATCTTGTTCCGAAAGAAACTAACATAATAATTAAGATAGCATAAAGTAATCACATACTTAATAGATCTTCTATCCATGCAAAGAACCTTGTTTCTCTATGATTCTACATGTAATTTACTCATGCTTGGCTTCCAAGAATTTACCATAGATAGCCTCTTTTATGCATAAAAACTAGGCAACACAAACAAGGTTAACTTAACTTTTAATACACCTAAATCAAGAGATTGACATAATTCATCTAGCCATTTTATCTTTTCAAGAAGTTATTATTTTCAAGAAATCTATAACTCATATTCCTTTTTCCAATAATTACCAAACATGTTCTCTTCACGAAACATGTTCCTTCCAAGGAATCAAGAAAATATATTTTATTATTCTCTTCACGAAAAAGCTAAATAAAATACGAGCATGTTATTTTCAAGGAAATGAATTGAAATAATAAATTAAGCAAGATAGATAGTATTTGCATGCTTATAACCAAATACCACAATAATTAAAGCATGTCTTATGTAAAGACACATTTTTCTTTTTCAAGAAGTAGTATGGTTAATTTTTCATTCACCTAAATATCTCTAAAATTAATCGAAGCAAGTTTCAATTTCTTCACTTCCTTTATCATTTCATAAAGTTCACTATTTCAAGTTAACTAATTATATAAGTATCAATAAAAATACATTGTTGCATACCTTAATTTTTCAGATATGTAGTACTAAAAATACCTTAAGAAAAGTAGTTGCATACATTAACCTTTAGAACATGCACTAATAAGAGTAACCTTCAACACAATATCTCACCATAATTTAGAGTAAATAAATCTTTTCGAAACTATCACAAAGAATACCTTTACGCCATTCTCTTTACAACTCACTATAATTTAAAGTAATTAAATCTTTTAGAAACCATGAGAATACTTTTACTGTGAGCGTGAATGTTAACTTGGCTCAAGCAATAAAAGCATGCATCCAAATTCCGGCATGCTGTTGCATTGAGTGAGGTGATGTATGTTAACTTGGCTCGAGCAATAAAAGCATGCATCCAAATTTCGGCATGCTGTTGCATTGACTGAAGTGATGTAGAATTCCGGTGACAGGGTTCATGGGAGTATCAGTGTAACTAGTTCCCAAAGTAACCACGGTAACTCTGCTACATCAACGCATCCGGAAATTCAATGATGTCAAGAAGCATAGAATTCATGTCAAGTTTAATATAGCAGAACTCTGCACGCCTCTCCCTCTAGATTGTATTTTATATTAGTTAAGATTTGGCAGTTGAAATTGCATGAAACCCTAATGGCTTCTTGATAAACTAATTCATTAAATTAATAATATTTTTTTATCAAAGAATAAGAAAAACACGTGGGTCTATGTATGTTACAAATTGCAAATTGAATCAATCTTTATTAAAATATAAGGCAATTTTTGGTAAGAATTCCTGAATTGTTATTCTGTAATTTTGTGCATCACTAAATCTAACGTTAAATGATTGAAATTTTTTTCACCATTAGATTCCACTGCTTTAATTATTAACTAAATTTTAATTTTTGCAAATTTATTTTGTTAATATTTATTATAACCTATGAACATAATTAGCTAACCTTTTCCTCATTTTATTCTCATTATCCATCCTCCACAGTGCTCCTGTGGTTTTTCTCTCTGACATGTTACTCAATCATATGTTCAATTTATTGAACTGAATTCCTTCTCATTATCCATCGTCAACGGTGCTCCTGTGGTTTTTCTCTCTGACATGTTACTCAATCCTCTATTCAGTTTATTGCCCTGAATTCCTTTGGAAATGGGGAGGAATTTGGTACCTATTTTTCCTTTAGTCTGTAAGATATGTTGTGCAAAATTATTTATGGCTATACCAAAGGTATAGACAGATAAAATAACACACTGCAAACTCTAATCAAATTCTATATCTCTATCAAAGATGTTACACACATATTTATACAAGCAATAGTCTCAAGATAGGAATTCTATCTTGGACGTACAGTAATGTGGTTGAGAGATCTCTCAACCACACACTAAACTAGGAGAAACTATATTCTAGCTACTTCCTATTATGTAGGAAAAAACTCCTCAAATGGAGAATTACAACCATAGACAAGTAGGAATTAAATATTTCTAACTCCCCCCCTTAATGACTACTTGTCATGATAGTGATTCACAAAGTCTGGTTGTGGTCAAACATAACAAAGAATATGTCGACGTCCATATAAAAGAGCAACCATCCACCGGAATGCATGGGTACCAACCGCTGCAACCGCTAGTCCTGTAGGATGTCCTTCGCATACATGATTCTGTTGACCATTATCACTACATATATGTACCTACAAATCCACCACCATCAGGCGAATTGCATGTGCAGAATCTCCAAAAACACAATCTGCCTCTCCCGGACAGATTCACAACTTCTCAGATCTGCAACTCCTGCAGATCTTCCAGCGAAGGTGAGGCTTCCCGCGAATCTTCCAATCTGCCTCTCCCGGACAGATCCGCAACTTCTCAGATCTACAACTCCCGCAGATCTTCCAGCGAAGGTGAGGCTTCCCATGGATCTTCCATTGAAGGTGAGGTGGAGTCTTCCTGAACAAAAAATCCGCGCCCAGAACAAAAACTTTGCAAGGTAAAATCTTGACGCGGGTTTATCGTGTGCTTCTGCGCCAATCCCGTGATTTGGCGCGTCGGCGCGAGTATGTACTGAACAGTCATGCCAATTGCGCTTCTCAGCGCAAATGTCAGCGAAGAAAGCACGGCAACTCCCTTCTGCTCAGAGATTAATGAATCAGCTGAGACCGTGAGCCAAGCGTTACTGCAGTCCACCTGCTCTCCCGAGCACAAAGCTCTCGTGTACACGCAGCCACAAGGCACTTTTTAGCCACAAAGGCGATCCAGCCACAAAGGCTCTATAGGTGGTTTCTGGCTCACCACCAACCATTACAAAGTGGTTTTAAGATCACCATGAACTTTCAGATGCCTTTACCAGGCTTACATTCCATACTTCAACATTTTGGAGTTTCTAGGTACATACAATGACCATTACAACAACCAACTGGACTTTCTTATAACATGCTTGGGAGTCTTTTCCACAAACCACACTAACTCAAACAAACATCTATTTTGTTGTCCACCATAAACTTTGTTGCTGCTGCTTTACCTCATCTTCTCATAGTTCACATCTTGGGCATCCTTGTCTGTTCAAATAACTTCTTGGAACTCCACATTTCACCTGTCATTTTTTAGAGTAGCTAATTCTAACAAAATAATTTTACCTTCATTGAGTTAGCTAGGCTCAATAAGGCTCAATAATCTTTAAACATGATTCCAAGAAACTAAATAAAACATGAGCTCTTCACATTAATTTCTTTTTCTGCCCAAAAATGATTATTTCCCAAACATACCAGTAACCATTCCAATGATACCTGTGAGGGGTCCACTGATAAAGAAACCGAAACATAGGCACTCATAGCCACACGAAGAGGACACAATTTTCCCTTCAAGAACAGTAATCCAAGACTCCACGATCCAATTCTCCGTCGCGTTTCAGTATCCAATTCCCTGGCATCGCAACATAATGCCACTTCCCCTATTCACTGTATCAAGGCTAGTCACTGTTTTCAAGCATGCTTCCTCATGTTCGCTAATTTCCATCACAATCTACTCCCCTGATCACACCAAGCACACACAAACGCGATCATCATGCAGCTCCAACCACTACTCTTTGATGCCATTTTCATTGTCATGTCTTCATCGTATCTGGTAGTAGAACATTCTTGGAAATAAATTTGTCTATTGTTGGAACAGACAATTCCAACAAAGACTAGCACTCGTGACAATAGTTGCCCAAACTAAATTTCACAACATTTAATTTAACCAGATTTACATTACTCACATGACCATTCTTAAAGAAATATTAAACATAGACCACTTGACATCACCCCAACACTTTTGATTTGTACCAAACATACTAGTGAATTGAAAACAAACCATGCAGTAGACTGGAGCAGTAGCAAGGCACCACTGCAACAATAACGCAATGTCTTCAAATCGAAGCTAGAACAAAGCAAAAAACCAAACTCGAACGTTGCTTTTCCTCATACATTCACTTACAGAACGCTGAGAAGATCCCGCAAATTCACCCATGCTGTTATCTTCTCCATGCAACAACACCCTTCAATCCAGTAATTGACAAAAAAAATCAAAGAGCAAGCAACTCTATGATAAAAAATATCATAAAAAGATCACGTATGATGGAAAGCTCGATTGCACCATACACCTGAGTATTTCTGGCAACACTTTTCAAATCTTGCATTGACTGCCTTCTGAACAATTTTTCCAACCTCACGCAGGCTCTTGGCCTCTTCTGAGGCTTTGACCTTCAAGAATGGGAGCTGTGCCTCCACGCCCCCGCTGCACTACATGTTTTTCCCTCACGTTCTGACCTGCCCTTTTTGAGGGCTTGCAAGTACTCCAAGTTCCTCTCACGCAGCACGTCCCGTTCGGAGATGCAGAGCAGAACCGGCGGCAACAAAATATCTTGAAGACTCACAAAATCAGGAATGTTGCACGTGGGATGGTCTCTGTTTGTGCCCCCAGGAAGCGAAAGTTTCCAGAAGACATCGATCCATCTCTGGAGTAGAGCCGGGTCGGACGCTTCACGTTCCCATTTCAAGCGCCTCCCTGATAACCCGAAGCAGCTGGAGAAGCAATGTACGGCGTAAGAGCAGACATGTCAAAGCTGTCTAAAGCAAATGACTCTCGTTCAATCAAACAATTTGATGGAATCTGCCATGGTTTCAGTAATGAAAAAATATATATGTTGCAATTTTTTTTATTTTTTTTTTATCACAATTCGATGGAGTCTGCCCAGTCCAGAAGTTCTCAACGAATATTTGTTTTATGCCTCAGACAGATACGCATTACCTCAGAGGATATTTAGCTGCTTGCTTCAGAGAAGCTCGACCTATTGGATGAGATCCACTACCGTTGGTTTCAGGACAAACCCGCACAGTCCAAACAAATTGAGTACTTCCTCACACAAATTCGCGGGAGGGTCAGAACCATAGAATCGTGCCACTGTACAGGTGCCTTCGTATGTCCTATTCCTCATTGGTCCAGACTGCCCAATCCGAATTGTCAATAGATGAAGTATTGGCATGCCTCGAATGATTTTCTGGGGACTCGGATCTGCCGTAGGTTTGGTCTAAACCATCCGAATGACCTCCGAGCAGTGATGTCCAGATTCAGAAGAGCTTCGGCCTTGGGAGAAGAGGCAACTGGCCTCACAACTACCGCCGATATGAGCAGATAAAAAGCTTGCTTGCCACTTACAAGCGCAACGATCCACTTCGATCACAATAGGCAACATCGTTCAGTATCTCAGCTAGAAACCAAGCCCTGGAAACAGCAAGCCGAGGCAGCTTGCGGAGGAGATGCGCAGCATTGATCAACACACAGAATCGTGCAAGCTGCTCATTTCACTTTCAAATCTGTTGTTACTTCAATTTTTTTAGGAAACTGGCACGACTCTCACGAACAGCCGTCGGCTCTCATTACGCAGCAGTTGCCGTTGTAAGCTGTGCTCCACGCATGGATCGGCTCTGCAACAGTGCCTCTTTCACTCACATAAATACCATCCAAAAAACTTCCGAACATCCTTTTTATAAATACTGCACCCTACCAAACATGAGTACGCATCAGTCCCCAGAAATTGTCATGCGATGAAGTTCTCTCTGCACACTTCGATCCAGCACCCATTTATTCCACTATACTGCCACAGATCACCTCGATGGACAAACAAACTTAACACAAATATAAATAATTTATTTTCCTATGCCCAGGAAGGGCGAAAGGCCCTTACGGGCTCTGAAGCTCTGATACCAAGATAAAATAACACACTGCAAACTCTAATCAAATTCTATATCTCTATCAAAGATGTTACACACATATTTATACAAGCAATAGTCTCAAGATAGGAATTCTATCTTGGACGTACAGTAATGTGGTTGAGAGATTCTCTCAACCACACACTAAACTAGGAGAAACTATATTCTAGCTACTTCCTATTATGTAGGAACAAACTCCTCAAATGGAGAATTACAACCATAGACAAGTAGGAATTAAATATTTCTAACTCGGACTTTTGTGAATTTTTTTTAATCTAACTTGTGTATTTTGCACCTTTACGATACTGAGTAGCGATTGAAATGGTGGTATTCTTGCTGCAGGTGTCCAAAATCTATGTTGATAATCAGTCCCACCATCGCTGTTATCATTAGCATAAACGAGTGTGACATGGCAGTAATGATGAGACTTTCTTCTGCAGCGATCTCTTGAAATGCTTGGCCAGCCAGTGGCAAAACAACACATATGAAAGTCTCCAGTTAATTTTCATTAGGTGTCTTGATAAAGCTATCTACATTGAAGTTTCTTCATCCAAACTGCTATATTGATTTTGTTTGTTTAACGTTGGGACACGATGTCTCCACCCAAATAGTTATTTTAATTTCTGTTACTCCTTCCAAAGGGTTATTTTAATTTCTGTTTGTTGGTAGGGTCGCCATCTCAGTCTAAACTTTTAGTTTCTATTTGTTGGTAGGGTCGCCATCTCAGTCTAAATTTTTATTTTAGTTTCTGCTTTGTTCGTTCTGATTTCCCCTTCTAGACTGTTAACGTTTACTATTGCTTGAATCTTAAACGTTGCAAGTCTATTTAAGCTGCTTCTTTTTTTTCTCTGTTTTAACCGAGTTACTTCAAGTTTAGTCACGTTTCAGCGTATTTTCAATGAGTTTCAACTTTAAAGTTTATCATAGAAGCCGAATGAGAAATACTTCCCACAGGTGGCAGTACCAAGATCAATATTCCTCTCTTTTTCTCTCTTTTTCTTTTTACAAAAATTAATAATTCTAATGTGTGTTTCGTGATTTTTTTTTTTTTTATATACATTGATATCACTTTTCCTCGTGCACAAAATAATGAAGACGACCTTTCCAAATTGACATCGACTGAAACAATGATGTTTGTTTGTCTCAATTATTTATTCATATTCTATCCTCCTTCATAGTAGTAGAGTTTGGTTTGCATTCCATTCTCCATTATCATAGTATTAGAGTCCAGTTTCCATCTCGGTTAAATCAAAGGTGGTTTTAGTAAAGAGAAGTTTTTTTATTAATTATTTCTAAATGTTTATTAATATATAATTGCTTTTAATCCCATAATATTTTTTCAACCCTTTATTTTTTTTATTTTTTTCAATATTTTTACTTAATTAAATTATATTGATTTGATTGATTCCTTTAAGTTATTATTATCACAATTATTTTTAGATTACATTATCATTTACATTTATTTGTTAATATTAATAATCATATCATAATTTTTTTAGTTTAAATTATCATTTACATTTATTTGTTAATATTAATAATCATATGTGTACTTGAGCATAAATTCTTGATGGCTTACCACGATCATAGATGTTCATCATCATAAAAATTATATCATTGATATAAAGGAAAAAATAATGATGATAACGAGGGAAAAAATAGTATAATGAACATTACTTTATTATTAGAATTTATTATTAATTTATTTTTGTAGTTTATAAATATATAAAATAAGAAAAATGATTATAAAGTCAACATAAGGAAAATAAAGTAGCCACTACTTTATTAAAATATTTCATAACTTATTGTTAATTTATTTATAAATTTATAAATATATAAATTATTTTTAGTTATAGGTTAGAATTGCACATACAAATATATACAAAACTTAATGATGATGATTATTAAGGTTTATTGAGACCAATGATGTTTATATTAATCTAGACTTTTTAATATTTATGATGTAAGGCATTCCCCTTTGAGAAGAACTCTCCCAGTTGTCACCATGTCTCATTGTGTATTGTCGATTTGTGTGTTAGATGATTAAAATGATTTGCATTGTTGGATCATATTGACTGTGAAGATCCAAAAATAACTTTTTGGAACAACCAAACAACGATATGGATTTTGTATCTCATATCTTCTTTAATTCATATATTAGAATTTCAATCTCATATCTTCTTTAATTCATATATCAAAATCAACATTTCCGAAAAATTTGTGTGCCCAAAAAGCTTCAAGGGATCTTCTGCGAGCATGCATTTATCTGGACATTTATTTATTTTAATCTTGCAAGCAAGTCATGTAAATCGGGACGGTGCCTTTGGATTTGAAGCGTCAACGTTCATCTTCAAAACAAATCCACAGGAAATAAGTTCAGGTGGAAATAAGTTCCTTAACATCCTTTTTGTTTATAATTCATTACATGCTAGTTGCTTACCTTTCTTAACGTACCTATTTTTTTAGAATTCATTATTTACCAGTTGTTTACCTTTCCGTCGTTGCAGCCAAATTTTTGGGATGGAATAAAAATATTTTACGCAATAGTCATTTGTAAAACATTTGCCATCAATTTTTCATTTCAACCATTTCTCACTCTACAATGACAACTGTATATATTCAAATTAGAAGTCCTCATAAGAGTCTTGATAATACAACACCTGAAGAAATCCGACCTGGAACCTAAGCCAAACGAAAAATGTTGTGTGCAATGCAACCTCGTGGGCATTACATCTTGGTGCACTAACAAAAAAAAAAAGTTAAAAGAAAAATATGAGTATATGTTGTTTCTTATACTTGAATTATGCCTGGATTATCTCCCTTGGAATGTTCTCTGCCAGGGGAAATAAATTTTCCACGCTAGTGAGTCCCATCTTCCATCTATGTAGCCTTCAATACCTTCAGTGGATTTGTAGGACCACCTCCTAACTAAATTTGTGCTCTCTTTGAACGAATCTCTTCATGAGAATTGTAATTATTTGATCTTCTCGTGATATAATCTAGCAATGAATTGATCCTCACCTTCAACTCATCATACTCTCTTTTTTCCCTCCCACACTCCTTCACAAAATTCAGTTTCACTTTATTTTTTGTGAAGTAACATTTTAAGCTGAAATAAATCTCGGGATTTCCAGGCTCTATGATATGCTTTCTACAGAAAGGCACCTAGATTTTGGAAAATATCGCAACTTCTAAAAGAGCTTCAAATGTGACAAGACACCCACCATCATCAGATAAGTATAAAGGGTGCTTCTCTATAGGCCTAGTTAGCTACAATAATAGAAAGAATAATATTGCCAGTAACAAGAGGAGGATCCTTTCCTAGATTAGCAGTAGAGACAAACACATCAATCCCTAGAAGATCAAATCTCCCCCTTTGGTTCTGAGGGCTTGGATGCTCAAATATCTCCTTGAGAAAATTCAAATTAGTCATTCTATTTACAGGAAAAAGCTTGGGGATTTTGTCTAGAACCCATGATAAATCAAGCAAAATATAACATACCGTACATATCTGATAACCACAGTATTAAAGGTGTTTATATGCTCTTTCATCCAGTCTCCATCCTTCATCCTTAGGTTATACAACCTTTTCTGTAGGAACAATTTGTTCACCAGAGTCTTAGATTGGTACAAAGTCACTAACTTGTCCCACAAAGCCTTCGTCGTAACTTCCCCTTATACATTCAACAACACTAAATATGAGATACACAACCGTATTGTGCTATTTTCTTTCCGATCCAACTTCTCTTGGTCTTCATCTAACATTGTCATTGGTTTAGTCCCTGGATCTACCGTGATCCACTTATCTTTATCCACCAACAAATCCTCCATATTAAGCTTCCACAACTCATAAATATGACCATTAAATTTCTCTATCTCTATATTTCTAGTGCTCGCCATATTCTTTCACCGCAAGAATATATACCATAGATATCACACTGAATAGGTTCTACCATAGGCCCGAGAAAAAATGCATCAGCAAAAAAGGCGCCCCCTTGAAGCCGGAACTACTCTCATACCAAATGTAGGTTTTAACCATGTACACAAATTACCTACAAATGAATTCTGAACACATAAAATATATAATGGTAAGAACATAAAACATTAAAAATTTATACACAGAGATTTTCCCCTGGATCCCAAAACATGGACTACCATATTGATTTTTTATTATGTTCCTTTCAATGTTATAATACATATATATACATGTCGAAGCTTTGGCATAAACCCTAATCCATTAACTATGGATTAGAACATAACCATAGTTCCCTTGACCGCCTCTACAAAATATCATGGGCAGAAAACCATCATGCGCAAAAACATGTGCAAAACCCATGCACAAAACAATAGGTAGGTCTGCCCACCTAATATAGGGTCCAAAAAAAATTCTCGGAGCCCTGCCCCGAACCCCGTGTAGGGGGCTACTGCCTGCCCCCCCTTCTATACTCGACGCAACGAACAGGGGGGGATCTCACCCCAACCCTCACCCCCCCACCCCTAATACATTCAACAATACTAAATATGAGATACACAACCGTATTGTGCTCTTTTATTTCTGATCCAAATTCTCTTGGTCTTCACATAATATTTTCATTGGTTTAGTCCCTTGATCTACCACGATCCACTTATCTTTATCCACCAACAAATCCTCCATCTTAAGCTTCCACAACTCACAAATATGACCATTAAATTTCTCAATCTCTATCTTTCTAGTGCTCGCCATATTCTTTCGCCACAAGAATATATACCATAGATCTCACACTGAATAGGGTCTACCATAATCCCGAGCAAAAATGCCTCAGCAACAAAGGCGCCCCCTTGAAGCCGAAACTACTCTCATACCAAATGTAGGTTTTAACCATGTACATAAATTACCTACAAACGAATTCTTAACACATAAAATATATAATGGTAAGAACATAAAACATTAAAAAAATATACACAGAGATTTTCCCCTGGATCCTAAAACATGGACTGCCGCATTGATTTTTTATTATGTTCCTTTCAATGTTATAATACATATATATACATGTCGAAGCATTGTCATACACCCTAATTCATTAACCATGGATTATAAAATAACCGTAGTTCCCTTGACTGTCTCTACAAAATATCATGGGCAGAAAACCATCATGCCCAAAAACATGTGCAAAACCCATGCACAAAACCATAGGTAGGTCCGCCCACCTAATATAGGGTCCAAAAAAAATCCTCAGAGCCCTGCCCTGAACCCCATGTAGGGGGGCTACTACCTCCCCCCTTCTACACTTGACGCAACGAACAAGGGGGAATCTCACCACCCCCCCCCCCCGTGTGTATGGCTAGTTGTGGAAAGAATATAACACAAACCCAACAAACCACACGTGTTCCTCCATTAACTTTTGCCCTAAGAAAATAATGCATCAATCACGGTCTTCAAGACCATTATTTGCACACGAAAACCATCCACTAGTACAGGTGTGGGAGGGTCGATTCTCTATTGAAAAGAGGTAGGAGAGGTGTCCCAATTTAGTAGTGTTTAGTAGAATATTTAAGGAACCATAAAATCCCATTCATGACACAGGAGAGTACCTAACACCCGTAATTTCGTAGTGCATAGTTCATTATTCTTTGGTGAGATATTGGTTTCTAAGAGAATTAATGCATGAGATGAACTGTGGAGGTACTCCCTCCCCAAGAACATATTAAAATGGTAAGGTAACTCTCTAGTAGTTACAACCACAAAATCATAATTGATTCTTGAAGAAAATATTTCTTGAATCAACCAACCATTTATCAACGTCAAACATGGTAATTGAACAATAATATTTCCCTGTAAGCCAATGTAAATTCAATTAATAGGGATATTCCATACTCCCCCTCTTGAAGAGAGCATTGTCCTCGGTGTTCATCAGTAATTTTATACATGATATAACAATATCTACAACGAAAAGGGAATCATTCCCCTTCAACATGACGAACTTGCATTTCCTTGAAATACAAATAAGAAAAATCAATAACATTTTATCAATATTTATAAGCATTTATAAGTGCAAGAATATTCAAGTTCTACTTTCCATCACTTGGTCATTATTCAAATTCTTAAAATACAAAACAAAATATTTGTATCAACTTACCATTACTTACCAATTAACCTTTAAAGTCATGGTCACTTTTATGCAAGTTCTCTAAAGATGGTTTGGCAACCCATATACACTCCATGGAAAGAACCCTGTAATATATGACTAACAAATCCAACATAATAATATTAGTCTCAACATTTTCAATTAAATTAAATACTTATAACTATCAATCAATTATGTAAGGTCAGGTGATATTTCAATCACATTACTTCTACAAGTAATTAGAGAGCACCAACACTCTAATAATCAAAATGATAAATCACTGCACCATGTGCACACTATCTTCTATCTTAGCTCCTTCTAAAGACATCCACACAGTAATTCTAAAAGTACTCATGGAGCACCTAGTTCTTCAATCATAGAAATTATCAATAAATCCACCAAGTGCATATTGTCCTAGCCCTTGCTAAGACATTCAAAAGATTAGTAATACAATAAATGAACTTACACTTCTAGTAATTCGTTTCTGAGCACTAGGCTCATTTCCTGTTAATATGTACATAAATATGTACATAATTACATAGAAAATAAAATTTTAACACAACACATAATTGATTTGTTAATTTTTTATGCCACGGGAACCACAGTGGAGAAAGAATGCTCCTCCCAACTAGTGGGAGCTAGTTTCCACAACCAGATTGAGCCATTTTCACATATAGACAGTTCTCTCACAAAAAACATACCAGGTCCATTCAGGAATTCCACTATCCAACTAGCTCAAGAATTTCAATGACTACATAGGGTCCAATAAATTATTCCTCTTGACATCATCTTTCCCATTCCTCTAATAATGTCGCATCTATGAGGAATTTTGGGCCTCCTCCAAAAACATAGTTGCCTCATGATTTTACCTCTCTCATCATCTTGGCCAACTCTTTTCCCTTACTGAGATAATCTATCTCTAGGGATATGAGATCATCTATCTCTAAGGAGAGGAAATTCGGGCAGACGAACACCACCAACCCCTCTGGGCATGCAAGTGCCATCAACACAAGGCCTCCTAGCCTTTCACAACTATCCACAATTTTCTGGCATTTAAAATCATATTTATAACTATTTACCACAATAATTTACATAACGAACCATATGCACATTCTCGTTACCATGCATTTATACTTGACCGCCAACATGAGTA
The DNA here is from genome assembly GCA_034641835.2 of Pinus albicaulis. Classification (NCBI taxonomy): domain Eukaryota; kingdom Viridiplantae; phylum Streptophyta; class Pinopsida; order Pinales; family Pinaceae; genus Pinus; species Pinus albicaulis. The sequence continues at coordinate 969,964,662 of CM076584.1, read as the reverse complement.
CACAATATCTAGATTGAAAGAAAATAATAATTGACACATAAGTGGTATACATTCTGATTTTCCAAATAACACAATCATGCATATCATAACATTATATTTTCTCAATTCACATTGCAATTTTTTACATTCAAATGTTCTCATGTTGTCATTAAGTGACCCCTGCTTAATCCCATCAGAAATGCTAGTCATAAATATGCATTGTTTAAACAAATATTCACTTTCATAATCATTTTAGTGTCATGCATACAATACTTTCATGCATAAAGGTATATACAAATATTCATTAACGTGTAAATTTCTATAATAGTTAGGGTAACAATCCAAGTTTCCAATTTCCCACATTGTATTGTTACCAATAGACCAACAAATGAAGTGATACCATAATCACTCATTTATAACTTACAATATGCTTTAATAAAAAATAATTCATGCATATAGGTTTTAATAGTTAGTCATGCAACACTAACTAATCAATGCTACCAACCATCTTAATGTAGCCATGAAAAGACTCAGTCAACAACTAGCTATTACAGTCAAGTCTCACTTCATGATTCATTGTTTATTTTTAACATCTAAAGGGGTTCTTTCAATGTCCTTTAAAACAATCTATCTTCCTCTTCAAGGATGTTCCCCATATTTTATATTCATTCATTTATTCTCTATAAGTAGTGCATTGTAACTTTAGTCATGTTCATTAAATGTATCGGTAATATTGTCATATATGCATAGGTTGGTAGTCAACTCTCACTTTCACTAGTCAGTACTCAGGTTGTTCATAGGTCCAACAAAGGTTTTATTGTATTTTATCCTCAATAGGACTCAAATGTCATGAACATAGTTTTGCAGTAGAATTTATTACTTACTAATCCTCAATGCAATTATAAACATGCATCATGCATCTCATGTCAAAAATACTCTACTACATATATCGATATGTATTTTGTTAGAATCATACCTGCGCTTATGCCCAGTAATATCATACCTTGACTTCCTTTCCTCTTACCAATTTCTAAAAGGTGTTAGTGTTGTAACCTTTAGCTTTGATACCACTTGGAAGATCCCTCGGAAACCTCACATTAAATGCATGGAGTTAGAAAATTTTTGCACAATTTACCCATGGGTAATTATCCAAATTACTATTCGAGATTCCTCATTAACCATTAGATATAATCTTCATCACTACATAGAGTAACCTTAGTAAAGGAATAGTAAGTTACATAACCATTACCAACCATTGTTGTAGCATATTAACATAAAATTTCTGATCTAATATTGCATAATTTTCATGATTCCTTTAACTAAATTAGTTAAACAAATACTTGATATTATAAACATCGGCTCATGCAAGGAATCCACATCATAAAAGTAGCACAACAAGCAACCACATCATTAGACACTGATATACCCTAGAAACCCCCTAGGGTGAAAACTAGCAAACGTTTAATTTATTATTAAATGATCATGAGGGTGTTCACCCCTCACTCAATGACTTGTAAGAGAGTCCATCCCTCAAACATTTTCATAAAATATTACAAAGAAAAATCATTAAAATAAAACGTATCTAGCTAAAATATATTCCAATCATTGTGATATCATTTACCCACAAATATTCAATATTTACATCTTTGTGGTCTGGTTGTTCCATTATTGGACCATCCTGCAGCTCGCACTCATCTCCATGGATCATTAGTTGTTTACCTGCCACAATGTTAAACATAATCTACCCTTTGCACAAGTCACAATCATTTCCTGTCATTGCTGTCATCAACAAAATTTGATATCAAGATTATATAGAGTATTTATCAACCAATAATCAATATTTGATAGTGATTATTCAACATCTATTCATGTAAATACATGAAATGTAACTAAAATATCGCAACATGTTTCTTCTAGCAAAATTTCTCATGCATTAATTATAAACAAAAGCATGTCAAAATAAATACCACATTACTATGATCCTTCTCACACAAGCATGCATTATTTTCCAAAGGAAAACCACGATACCCATCCATTTTCATTTAGAGGATAGTAGCACCTTATCTTTTTTTCTGTGCATGTAATAAGATAAAAACTTATTCAAATAAATCTAGCCCCTTAACTTCTTTTTTATGCATGTAACTAAGTAATCTTTTGAATACAATAGAAATTATTATTGTTACTATTTTTCATGCAAAGGTGTGTCCCCTTCTAAGAGAAATATAACATAATAGATACTATTATCATGCATGAAAATGCAAGTCCCTTTTCCAAAAATATATTTCTCAAGATAGAGCTATTTACAAAGTCTATTGTATACACAAATATATGCTCTGTTCTAAAATAAAACTAATGTCTTAATTAGTATTTCTTGCGTGCAGACTATTGGTTGCTAAATAGAATTAATGCATGAGATGAACTATGGAGGTACTCCCTCACCAAGAACACAATCAAATGGTAAGGTAACTCTCTAGTAGTTACAACAACCAAATCCTAGTTAATTCTTGGAGAAACCATTTCTTGAATAATCCAAACATCCGTCAACGTCAAACATGGTAATTGAACAATAATATTTCTCGATGAGCCAATGTAAATGCAATTAATAGGGATATTATAGTTAGGCCTAGGTAGGTCAATTTCTTGTTCAAGTTTTATATGTTTAGCGTCGTCCTTATGTCATTTATCATTATGAAAAGTCTCAAGTAGTGTTATGAAACCAGCTCCAAAAATAGAAGAAAAGAGAGATCAACGCCTTAGAATTCAGCCACTTCAAGGGTGAAACTTCCTTTACATTACATAAATGAAAAATTCTTGGATGATACAAATTACAAAACCTCCTTTGTATATATAGGAGTCCATGGGTTCACAATATAATCCTAGCCGACTTAACAATAATAATGTAAGGGCACAATAATAACAATATGGTGGCTACAGGGGTACAAAAATAACAATAAGGGGGCTACACTAACAACAATAAGGGGATACACTAGTATTATAGGGACCTAAAATTCCCCTCTCCTTCAAACAAGTGTTTCCCTCAATGCTTGATTATTTCTGGATGCTTCTGTATAAAATTCGCATCCTCCCATGTGGAATCTTCAATGGGTAAGTTCTTCCAATTGTTGAGATACTATGAAATTGATCGATTTGGTAGTTGTCGAGTTCTTGTTTCTGTGATTTCTTAAGAACTTCTTTTGCTGCGATGTAGATCTTCCTGTTGTTTGATTTGGTTATGCACCAAAGTTAGGTTATCCTTTGAGAGTTGGAGAACTTGTTGTTGATGTTCGATGTGATATTCCACTATTTTATCATCCTTATTAGCTTTCATTTGATCCTTCAAACCATCCAAATTAGCCTCCATTTTTTCTTTTAAACCATCTATGTCATCTTTGATTGCTCTTTGTAAGATTGGAATGTGTTTCACTTGGTACCGTAATTTTGATATCTCATATTGCAATTCTTCCTCTTCATGCGTCAAAGTAGATATTTCTGAGGGCTTAATGGGTGTGGAATATTTTTGGGAGGAATTATAGAACCCAATACTAATAAAAATGCTTCAATATTCCCTTGGAATCACTTCAAACTGCTTTTTCAAACAAACGTTATGCAATTTTAAAAAACAAATACACGTCTTTTTCTTGCTTTTTAGGAGGTTGTTATTAAACCTAAATTATCTTTATGATTTCGGATCTTTAATATCTTAAATTCAGTCCTATAGTATCCCTCTAAACCATATTTCAAATGGCATAGGTCTGACCTGATTTGGATCCTTCAAGTCAAAGTTATGCCCAATCTCCCACAATGTCCTAATTATGGACGAGTTCAGTAGAGCGAACTTCTACGGCGTGCCACATGTTAGTGTTTCCTCCTTTTGCTCTGAAATTGATACACAAGCAACTACATTCCATGTACTTTCAAAAAAAATTTACAAAATTCCAATCCGATGCTCAGAGTGAGAGTTATGACAGTTTTCCCAAGGTCACCTCTTTTAGAATAAATTTAGGAGCCTACAAAAACCCTAACTTCCATAGATCATATCTCCGAAAATGTTACAAACCAAGATCTGAATTTTTACAAGATGTTTCTCAGGATTTCAGGTTATAGTGTTAAAAATTTGAGCTTCTGAAACTTTGTAGAAAACAAGTTATAGTGAAAATGGCACGATGACATGTTTGGAGCAGCGAAACCCTAGAATCCAAAGGTCTGATACCAAATGTTATGAAACCAGCTCCAAAATAGAATAAAAGAGAGATCAACGCCTTAGAATTCAGCCACTTTGAGGGGGAAACCTCCGTTACATTACATAAATGAACAATTCTTGGATGATACAAATGACAAAACCTACTTTCTATATATATAAGTCCATGGGGTCACAATATAATCCTAGCCGACCTAAAAATAATAATGTAAGGGCATAATAATAACAATGTGGGGGCTAAAAGGGTACAATAATAACAATAAGGGGGCTACACTAACAACAATAAGGGGATACACTAGTATTATATGGACCTAACAGGTAGTTCTAGGCAAGGTTCTAGAGGATGGCTTGGAATTATTGCTCAGATCTTAGGATTGCAAGCACCAAACTTAGTAATTTAGGTCACAATCGCATGGATAAAGGCTTGTGAGTGTGGTTGGAGGTTTTAAATCGCATGTAGGTAGTGTCAAGGGTGTGATTGGGAGCCCAGGTCAATGAAAAGGAGCCCCAACTCAGGGTTTGGTCACCTGGTGTGGTACTCTGGCCCTTGCTTGTCCTGTAGACATGAGGGATGTTATGAGTTGTTAGTTGTGATCAATTTGTAGGCCCTACTTCCTTAATTGGAGCTTAGAGGTTGGGTCATGTCATAATAACTCTTTGTCTCATGTTTACCCCTGAAGATCAGTGAAATTGGGTAGATGTGGGAGGAGGCATTACACGTTGGTTATCCAATGTCCAACAATAAGTTATAACCATCACCAATTAAATAAATGTATATATAAATATTGATCCAATTATGCTTTTTTAAATAATTAAATTTAAAATTTCGTCAATATGACCACTTATATAAATTAACTAATAATAAGAATACAAGATGTATTTCTTTAAATTTCAAATAAAATTTAACAGAAATCTTGAATACTTTAAAATTAAATATTTAGAAATTTCAGACTTTTATTTTACACACACAAACACACACATATTAAAATCATACCGTTATGAGAATAATTATGAAGTTTAATAAAAATACTTTCCGGAGAAATCACATATCAAATTTTATGCCAAGGCATTTCGAACCACTTACCGTGGTTCATCATCAGGAACCAGAGAACCAATAAATAGTAGAGATGCAACAACTAATTCCCAACAGTAAATTTTTAATTTTAATTTATTAACTTTAATAATTATGATGATTAACGTTCACTAACAATTATATGGTCTATTAGGCCTTAAGAAGGTAAGATATTAATTATGATTCGTTAACACTATATTATTTCTATGCTAAAAAAGAAGTGATAGAAACACTCTTACATTACCATAGTTTTGCTGAGTTAAAAGGTCAAGAAGGTTGGTAGTGTGAAATGTATTTTGAAATTAATATTGAATATGAGTATAAGATGGACAATGTAAGAGAAAGTGCTTTTCAACTTCAACCCTCCTAGGATCACACAGGTGACAAACTCTTTCATTCCATGGTGTTTTGGGAATTGACCAATGTGTAGTTTCACTCTGAAGCTCATGAGAATTAATTCTAATCTTAGCAATGTTCATTTCCTTCTTAACACTAATCAAGATAGAGATATAATTTTTGTTTTCAGGATTGACATTGATCACCTTCTTATAATATCATAGTTTTATTTTTTCCCTTGAACTCTTTATTTCTCCAAAATTCTTCTTAAATTTGGAAGTAAAAATATTTTCAATATTATCTGAATTTTGCAAGATGACATTCTCCTTTATTTTCCAATGGTCTAGACAAGAATAGGCATCCTTATGTCACCCTCGCTTGAGTTGAAGGTAGGGGTTTTGGCTAGAGTTAGAAGAAATTTTTGGAAACCTATTGGCATCCATGTTGTATAACTTCTTTTTATACAAAAGATACCTAGTCGTAGATGTGCTTTCAATATGGGAAATGATTGCTTCAACAAGGAGGATAAGTTAGGGAGTAATTCATTTCATATTTAGGTTGTAGGTTATACATTGATTTTGTATTTGTTCAATCTCCCCCCATGATTCTTTGGATATACTACAACCCAAAGCTTTGCATCCATATAAAACAACATGTGTGAAAAGAGTCTCAAAGAGGAGTTTCTTTTTATCCCAAATCCAAAGATCTGCCAGCTTACAATTGTTTTTAAGTGCTATAATTCCAATTGAGCTTATGATGGATATTAATTCCTAGATATTTGTATGAGGAATCTCCTCCAAGGAGTTGTTGTCATAAGTCAAAGTATCATAGGTGATCATTTTGGATTTAATTGTCATGACATTAGTTTTGGTGGGTTTTACAATCATATCCATCTTGGAGAATTTTCTTTCCAAGATCGTAATGGTTCCTTACCAAAAGAATAATATTGTTAGTATTAAGTAGAAGAGTTATGACCATACTAGTGAGCATGGGGCTAACACAACTTGCATCATCCAAACACTCTTCTAGCTTATTAATGTATCTACGAAAAAAGGTAAGGGATAAGGCACACCCTTGTCTAGCTCCAATATTGCATTTAGTTTCCTTTCATCGACCCTTAATTGTTATAAGCTTTGCAATAACATTCTTGTATATCTTTGTCACAACAACCCTCAATTCGACATGAACCATTATCTCTTCTAGCATCTTCCATAACTTTGTTCTAGGAATGGCGTCAAAAGCTTTTCCAAAGTCAACAAAACAACATGAGAGATCAATTTTATTTTATGGCATTTATTTATAATTATCCTTAGAGTAACAAGATGGTCCATAGTTGAATGATATCTCCTAAACCCAACGCCACGGCTTTCAAGCCAAAGGCTAATCTTCTTTTCCAAAATTTAAGAGGTTTTTTTTTCTTTCTTACATGGTCCAATTGAGCTTCACCTCATGCCCCTCCCCTCACTTAGTAAGGGTTTAAATTTATTTTCAATTTTATGAAGAAATAATATATTTTGTTAAAACCTAAATTTAAACTTTTAATATACACATATATAAAGTATGTAATTCATATAGGAGTAGTTTTAAGTGCAACTTGTTGGAGTTTCAATGGATTTTAGGCCAAAATCCACCAAAAAATGCATTTGAGTGCATATATGGATTCAACACTCCAAAAAATCCTTTGACACTTAGATTGTAATTTTAATGAAACTTTGTACACAGATTAAATTAAAAAATAAATAGAAAACTTTCTAAAAAGTAACACTTAAAGATTGCTTTTTATATATATAGATGTATGTTTATTTTCAATTTCAATAATTTATTTTTTGGTTAAATATATATATATATAATTTGATTTTATAATTTTTTTAAATTTTAATTTAATTTAATTATTAAATATTTTGACTTTTTACACTAATCTCATTATATTTTTATTATTCAAAATAAATTTCAAAAAATATAAATAATTTTTTTTTTAAATTTAAATTATGCAAAGAATAAAAATATTGATGGACATAAAATATGTTTTCTTATCCACTCTCATCAATATGGTTCATTTTATATATCAGAAATTTTCGATAAAAACAAAACCAGCCAATGTAGTTCATCATCAGAACCATTCTCTTTCATACTATAGTAAAGATAAATATAAATAAAATGAAATGAAAATTTAACGTCCAATTGACTAAAATGATAAAAGTATAATTCCCCAAATTCTTGAAAGGGGATCAACTTATTATTACACCGATAAAGAACAAATTATTGCACCGATAAAGAGAGGAACATGCAATTTGCAGGAATCATTTGTCCAAGTGTAAACGACAATCATATTCGTACCAAACAACTATTTAAAACATTATTATATTCTACTAAAGATGCCACTTACTACTCAACTACTCCTTTTCCATTTTGCTCGACCCCACCCTTTTCATTTTTCATGCAGCGCCCACCGCCTTTAACTTTACGTCTACGTCACCTGTCCCGTTTCTTCTTTTCATCGACCCTATTCTTCTCGTTTTCCGTCAACGGCAAAGGGCTCCTTTGGTTTTCCGTCCACCACACCCGCCCATAAATCAAGCACACCCTCAGCCTCCTCTCAGAAAAGATCAGAGATCCTGATCCAAGCCCAACACTCCTCTCCCTCTTACTCGTGATCAAGATGATCGCCCACTCTTCGCTCCATCTTTTCCCCTGCTTGCCCACTCCCCCAATCTTCATATTTGTGTATATGGGGAGGAAGCGTGTGCGTGTGCGTGTGCGTCTCCTCCTTTACAGGGTATTATTTTCCATAGGATTCTTGGAGGGTCAATTTCTTGAATTGCAATCCAAAGCATACGACGTGTTTCTGAGCTTCAAAGTACCAGCGATGTGAGAAAAGGGTTTGTCGATCATCTCTACCACGCCCACGCCAGCTGGTGTTTGCGGGTATTCCTTGACATCCAGGAAATGAACAGGGGAGAGGACTCCTCATTCCCCAGGGAACCACGCAAACGAGATGAGTCGCATTCTCATTCCAAACACAATCGGCCTGGTGCCTCAGAGAAGCCTCGCTTATGGCGCGGCAAGTACTACTTCAAGGGAAAGGGGAGGAGTCGGTTAGTGGCATTTCGCTATTCCGTAATCTGACTCCTGCTCCAGTTAGATATCTGCGAACCGGAACAATCTGGCAGCCCACTGCCAGAGATACAGCGCAAAAGAAATCGTTGGATTGGAAGGATGCTGGCCTTCAATTTTATAGTACTGATCCACCATGGCCGTGCCCATCTTGAAGGAAGGATCTTCCTCTAACTAAATATTAAATACCTATTGCCTCAGAGGCGATGCGTTTCTGTGACATCCCACAGAAAGCCAAAATGTATTGCTAAAGTTTCCCATTGCTGTTCTCTGTGTCAATAGCAATTTTGTCTGATTTTTTTTCCTCTCAATGAACATTTTAACAATTCACCTTCTCGTTGGATAGATGTTCTTAATACCAATATCATTTTTCTTCACGAGGGAAGTTTATCTAGGTTATTTCGTTATTATATTATATTGTTTTTATAATAATAATAATAATATTTTTTCTGGATAAATCCAGTTTGAGATTTGCATCAGCCATGTTAAAAAGTGATTTAGCAGTTTCATAAAGACCACTTAATATCAAATTAAATTTATTTCTTTCTTATTTTAAATTAAAATTTAAAAATATTTTATTTCTAAATTTATTAAAAATAATATAAAATTTTACTTATTTTTATTTTTATTATAAATTAAATTAAATTTAAATTTATTTGATTGAAGTGAAGAAATCCAAATTTTAAATAAAAATAAATAAAATAATGTTTAAGATTTATATGATCAGCCAATTATGATGAGCTCTCTCTTGGCCAAGTTATATGGTATTATTTTGGAAAAGAAGTTGAGCATTTGGCTTGAAAGTGAAGATAAGCAGGCTAAAGGCCAAGCAGGTTTTAGAAGGCAGCACTCAACAACGAACCACCTCGTTGCACTTAGGATCATTGTGGAGGAATGCCACAATGATAAATCCAATCTCTTTTGTTGCTTTGTGGACTTTAGAAAGGCTTTCGATACAGTTCCTAGAAACAACAGATGGAATAGATTAGAAGAGCTAAATGTTCCTTTCGAGCTAAGAGCGGTCACTATAAGATTATATGAGAATGTAATTGCCAAGTTAAAAAGCAATGAGGGGTGGTCAAAAGATATTAAGTGTAAAATCGGAGTTAAACAAGGTTGGCCCCTCTCCCCTACTCTATTTGGCATTTACATCGACAAGCTAGAAGGTTGTTTAGAGGAAGCAAGATGTGCTGGCACGATCTTAGCTAGGATAGTCATCATCCTTCTTCTCTATGCTGACGATATTGTTCTTCTCGCAAGTTGCCCATCTGATCTTGATAAGCAACTTAGACTTTTTAAGGATTTCTGCTCTACCATGGGTATGTCTGTTAATACTGACAAAACAAAAGTTATGATTATCAAATCCAAGGACACTTACACTAATTTTATGTATGACAATAGTAACTTGGAGGAAGTGTCTTCTTATAAGTACCTAGGAATTCATATTCATCACAGGCTCAACTGGAACTATAGCATTCAGAAAAGGATTAATGGGGGGTGGAAAGCTTATTTTGGTCTTGAAAATAATTGTAAAATGGTAAACCTCGTAATGTGGGATAGAAAGAAGTTCCTCTTTGAAACTTTAGTCACTCCTGTTATCTTATATGGATGTGAGGTTTGGGGTTGCAGCATCTCTAGAGAATCTTGGAGAAAGATTGAGCAAATCCAAAAGCGTTTTATAACGTATAACCTTAAAATTAAAAGCAATACACCCTATCCTATTCTCCTTATAGAAGTGGGTCTTTCCCATATTGAGAGCCTAGCTATGACTAGGATTCTGTTGTACAAGCACAAGCTCAATAGCATAGGAGACCATAGACTTCCTAAGCTAGCTTTAAATTCCAGCCAAATCCACCTAAGGCTTAAACGAGGTTGGTATAAAGACACTAGGGTCTGGTTAAACCATTGGGAGATCGACGAGAATGTTGCATTGCAAAACATTAATAACATTAAAAAAAATTTTACTTCTAAGTTCAAAGAAAAAGTGTGGTGTGAGAAAGATTTGGAAGCTAAAAGAAAATTAAGATATTATAAGGAGGTCATCAACCCCACCCTAGAAGATCAAAAGTGTCTCTCTTTTTTAACTAGTTCAAAAAGGAAAATTAATATAGCTAAGATTAGAATGAACTCTCATGAGCTCCATAGTGAAACAGGTTGTTGGAAAGTTCCTAAAACACCATGGATGGAAAGGATCTGCATCTCTGTGAGAATATGAACATTGAGGATGAAAATCACTTCCTCTTAGAGTGCCCCGCTTACAACCACATTAGAGCTCAATTTCATAATCTTTGTTGCAATACTCACCTTCCACTACTACATAAAGGGGGGTTTTAAGACAGTATTTAAGACAATTTCTGGGTAAATTGTCTTAATTTGAGACAAAAGAAAACTTGTGTATTGTCTTAAATATTGTCTTTAAGCGGGTGTCTTAAATTAAATCGTCTTAAAATTAAATTGTCTTAAAATATTGTCTCTATAAAGACAATAAATAACACAAGCATTTTTGTCTCTCCAAAGACGATTTCATTTTTGTCTCTCCAAAGACAGTTTCATTTATTGTCTCTCCAAAGACAATAGTTGGAATTAAAGACATATTGTCTTTATGGAGACAATGTTTTTAATCCTATCTATTGTCTCTCTAGAGACAATATAAAACAATGAATCCAGAAAAATACCTCACCATTAAAATAAATCAATATGAAATATTTAATTAAAAAAATATACAATATCATTGAATATTTCATGTTAAGGTACAGTGGAATCGAACCACTAACCTCCTGCATAGCATGCACTCTTCCATTGAGCTAGCACCTTTTAAAGAATTATGTGAGGAGTTATGGCACTCCTTGAAATTGTATAATAGGCATTGATTTTAAAAAAATGTTCAACACGTAATGGCATAATCATTGTAAAATATATAATCATGCAAGCCCCTATTTCTAACTTAATAAAAAATAAACTCAATGGAGTTAGCTCACTGTGACACCCTTGTAGCTTGACTTGCACAAAAAGCTAATAATAAACAATAATTTACAAGCAAATTAATCTAGTCATACAAAGAAAATTAACTATAATCAGCACAAGAAATACAACCACCACCCAAAGAGCCGCCAGCTTGCTAGTAGGCACTGATCAACATGTATGATCTACAGCCAGTTTCAAATTTCAGACCTTCATAGTCTTGAGGCCGTTCCCCTGCACCCTCAGCCCATCTGTCCGATCAAATATAATCCACTGAAGTTTAGCGGAATTTTTAGCCCAGCATTCGGGACCATCAGGAGCAAGCACATTTGTCCGATCAAATATAATCCACTGAAGTTTAGTGGAATTTTTAGCCCAGCATTCAGGACCATCAAGAGCAAGCACAATGCCATCCACCTTGAATTCAATGAATGTGTCAATGAGCTTTTACCAGTTCAATCACAATAAATAAGAAAATTAGTGCAGCATATTAAGATGTTACATTGGTTTTCACCTGAAACGTCATGCCATCATTGTAAGGCACATTGAACTCAATAGACCGAATCATGAAAGAGTAACCTGCAGGGACAAAGAAAACTGCTGATTCCACTTCGCAAGCAGCCTTCCATGCTAGTAGAAATGCCTGCACAGAAATATAGATAAGAACATGAGATTTAATTTGCATTGCTTATATAAAATGAATTCTAATTTTATGAAATCCTCAGAGACATGGAATTGCAGGGATGCCAATTGAAATGCCAATACATAAATTGGTCAATGGTACCAAAACCAAGCTACCATATATTGTGACATTTTGAAATTACTTTTAGGATTCTAATCTTTCTCACAATATTCAGAGATTTGTTAACGTTACATGCATAAATTTCATGCAATTAAATCCTACAACAAGAAGCTTAGGCTACAGAGCCTAAGGAATTGAGATAAAAAAGTAATAGCTCCTTATACCTCAGTATCATCTGACACTCCATCTCCTCTCGCAGCATAAGATTGCACGTTAAATGTAGAATTACAATTGTTTGATGAATAATTTTGGGATCCTTGAGGAGCAAAGGCATTCCCCTCATCTCCATTCTTACTAGAATTCTTGTGAAAATGGAATCTAGCATGAACACCTTTAAATGCAGCTGAAATCAAATAAATAAAACTAACAACCAGCAAGATAAATCCACGAGAATGCCTTGGGCAAACTAGAGCTTCCATTTCTATAGCTTGTCTTATCTTTTTTTTCAATATTATGCAGAGGGCAACAATAACTAATTGCCTGACTGACTTCAATAGTTTGTGAGCTCAATTGATGGGTCTATTTTAAAGGTTTAGGAGTTCTATCTAGATTATTCCTGTGGCTGGACCGGGACCATAACCGTCTTAATTATTTAATCTTTCAATTTCCAAACCCACTAAGAGTTCCGGCGCCCGTGCGCTTGTCATTGATAAGAAGTGGCGTGTCTTAGTTGTGAGCGATGATGGGCTGATTCAATACAATTCACATACTGGGGATTGATAGGTAGGGCTCAGCAGGATGATCACCACATAGCAATCGGCAAGGGAATGAAGAATGGATAGTTGGTGTGATTTGATCACCCGACCAGTTGTTGGTGATTGGTTCTAAACAGTTTCCAGGACATGTGAGTTCACGAGAAAAGGAAAGAGGAAATGATATATTATTATTATAGCCAGGGCCAGATCCATTCTGTTAATGCTCACACTGTTATTATGCAATATTTCCTACATATACCACAAATTCTCTTTTTTCTGAGAGAGCAAACAAGCCATATGGATCTGACGCGAGAGATTTAAATAGCAATTGTTGGAAAGCACAACTTTCTGACCTATGTTGTAGCGATAGTGCTTCGAAATCATAAAATTCCCTTCTCTGAGACCTCAAAATTTTATGAATGGTTACCACCATATATAAAAATAGATGCAAAACAAGGGAAGCTGCAGCGCAGCAAGTCCCTGCCCTGAGGGAAGTGACCCCTAAATTTGTAACTCCAGAGAGCCCAATTTCTCAGCCAAACAGAGCATGGCATAATTGACAGTGCAGGGCTGCGATTGAAATCAACACTGCTGTTGCTTCTGCTCATTACCATTGGCGTATTAATGCAGACTGATAGATGTTAGGAGAAGGACTACAAGCATTACCTTTGACACTGCTAATAGGTTCGATTGACAAGAAGCATTGGTGGAATACAAATAGCTACTACTGCAAGTCTCCTTTACTGCCTGCAGCAACATAAAGTATGTAGAAGTTCTATATCGAACAGCTGATGAAACACCAACTAATTTAGATTCTCTAAACTCGTAAAATAATATCATATTAGACTAGGATTCAAATGGCATCCTTGGAACTACCATACATGTATGTATGAATAATACAAATATTGTGCATATGATTCCATAGTATGTTATTTTACTGTTGCAGAGTACACACCTGGTATAATTCATCTGAATTAGTCCCTTTCCATGTGCAAAAGGCACCTGTGAATTGTCAAATGCTTCATCTGTCTTTCCATTTCCAACCAGATAACCCTGAAAAACTAGCCATGCAAGAAGTTAGACCATGAGACCATCTAGTAAAATACGTAACGTTGTTACTGGTCCTCAACATATTTTGGAGAGGCCTGAATGAAAGTTATAAGTTTCAATTATATTAGCAAATATTTTTTACCTTAAGGTTCAAAGTTGGTTTAATACCAGCTTCATTTCCTGTCATAGCCAAGAAAGAGACGTTGCAAGGATCAAACATCAAAGTATCAATCTCAAAACAAATTGTATAAAGAATAATACAAAGTCTGGAACCTAGATGTTTTCCTGAAATGCAACCTCAAATCAACTTATAGTAACTTCTGCTGCCATCAAGAAACTCCAGCCTATTTCAAAAACAGAGGAATGAAACAAAAACTTGCATCGTGTGTGCTCTACCATTTGCTATTGCATTGACCACCAGTGAAATAATAATACCATAATAAGATTCCCCTCCGACATAAAGTGGATTAGACAGAAACTCAGGAAATGCTTCAAACCACTGCATCCAAGATTATAAACTGTACTGAGATTCACCTTTTGGAAAATGCAATTTATTGTACTTAAAATTTAAAAGGGAAACAACCAGAATAACTCACAACGTGGAGCTCCTCTATTGCAAGGAAAGGTCCGTTGGAGGCAACTTAATCCTCTCGTGGAAGGGCTGGAATTAAGAAATTGTAGATGATAATCAGTTCGAATGATTATTCACTATTATTATAGCCTAAAACAAACACCTCTTTATATTAAAAAATATACAAATCAGATAAAAATTCAATCTATCAGTACACAGATTTTAGACTAATGCCTAGTTGCCTGAATAAATATTAGATCGATGACTTTGTGTTGTCAACTAAAGTCTAGCTCTTTTCCTTGATAAAGAAATAAATAATAGTTTCTGTGCGAATTCCATATTTTTCCTTTTCTTACTCTTTAATAAATAAAATAAAATATGAGATAGAAAAGAGAGCATGCTACTTATTATCAGTTTCATTTGTTGTAAAGTAATTTCCCACCAAATTCCTGCACGTCATGATATCACATTATAATAAATAATGAAGTTGACAAAAAGAAACTTGTCGATTAACACTCCTTACAAGAGATGTTGACATTACTGGTACAGAAGGACACTGCTAAGCATAACAGATGGAAATAAAGATAAGTGGTGATACACAGAGAGGGAGAAGAAAGAAGAGTGGACAGAGCTATATCAAATTTATTTCGGTCATTTTGAAAAATCAGCTGATGAATTTCTATCAGAAATTACTGCTCTTTGCATACACTTTCAAATTCCTGTCTCCAAGCCATGTTGGAAGAGCTCCTGAAAAATGGTTGTAAGATAGATCTCTGCACACACAGGAAACCAGCACTCCAGTAAGGCAAGATTGTTAAAAAATTGGAGATTCCATAAATAATAATGTATATATTCTAAAATATATACATACGAGAGTGTTATTATTCCTAAAGATAAATCATAATATACTTTAATGTTAGTCATTTGCACTTAAATGTTAGTCCTTTAGCCATCGCTACTTTAACAAAGTCATTAGAGCTTTATGTTAGTTGTTTGTACTTTATGTTAGTTCTTGGGGTTTTATGATATCTCATGGTTGGTGGGACATTTATTGCCATAGTTCACTTTAAAAATAGTTATATTAAAGATAGTTCATGCATGTCAAACCACCTATGAAGAGAGGAAATTTTAAACAGGCCATGAATATCAAAGAGGCTATGATGTTGAGATGTTTTATTGTGAGCGGACTTGAGAGACCAACTCTTTGGCCACAATACTGTAGCATGAACAATCTGAGCCCAAGTTGGCATCCATACCTTCTCAAGAAGGTTTTATTTTATTTATATACTCTTCAAGAGTTCCTTTACAGGATGATATCCTTAACTTTTCCCACTACACATTTTTTGCCTAGTTTCTAGAATAGGTGTTGCACTACTCTAAATTGTTGCTGAAAAACATTTTATAATAAAAAATTGTACTAATCCATTTCTTTAATTGCATGTAATTACATATTATTTTATGTTGTATTCAAAACCTTTTCCAATTCTTTATTGAGGCAGCATGTTGTTACTAGAGCCTTTTAAGCTCTTGTTGGCTCTTGAGTCTTAGGTTGCCCATTGAATAGAAATTGTTTATTTTGCAAATTTTTCCTTCTCTATCAGTAGTGATCAAGTTAGGATCATAACAGTGGTATAAGAGGACTTTCTCGGCCTCTTGGCAAAACACCAACAATCACTTCAATTTTAACCATTCATAATAACTGAAAATAAAATAAAATAAAATTTTCATTAACAATGAAGGAATCCATAAGAAAACCATTGGATGGGTAACACACACTATAGAAGAAACAAATAAAACCATATGTTTGTTCAATGTGACTATGGAAAGAAGGAAATGAGAAGAAGAGAGCAGTCATGAAAGTCATTGAAGACTCCAAAATCAGAGAAGAGAGGTTGGCCATCATGTTCATGACTGGAACCCTCTTGTAAAGAATTTTAACAAATAAGCGGAAAATCATACATATCAAGGAAATAAAGAAAACCAGAAGGGTAACTATATTAACTAAAGGTCATTTAAGAGGGTCCCCATTCCTAAGTTTGATGGTATTAGTGAAGATATTGAACTAAGGACTTGGATAGGCAAGCTCTCCCATCTTTCTAGACTGAACCATATGGAATTAGTGAAGATATTGAGCTAAGGACTTGGATAGGCAAGCTCTCCCATATTTCGTGTAATCTGTAGCTATATCGGAGTAAGAAAAACCAGTCCCAACTGGAGAATCAAGAAAAATAATGTTGGAGACCTACATGTGCAAAACTATTCATGGTTAATCCATTATAATGTAAGTTTCTATACATTCAATGGCATCCAAGTTAAGTCAAAGTTGGATGACAAATGATTTAACAATGGCACATTCCAAAGTGATAAAAGCAACATAATAGAAAAGTTGATAACATAGATGCTATATCAATGACATAATGTGACAGGCCTTAAGAAAATCTAGTATGCTCACTTGACGAATATTGAAAGAGTAAAAAAACAATTAGTGTCCTAATTGAAAATATTTCATTAAAACCTTACTAGCAGAGCCACGAGACTTGAACGCCAACCTTAGTCCAAGAATGTGGATTGGGGATGAGTGTGGGAAAATTCCCAGAATTGTTATTGAGATCATAACTCAGTGGACCTGCAATAGGACAAAAGCATTGTACAAATTTAAATAAGTACAATAAAGGAGATAAGCATGAGATATCTATCATTTTCCTCTACAAATTTAAAATAGACCCCCGCCCTACCTAGCCTTGCAAGTTTGGCAGGCAGATAAGATCAGATCTATATCTGACAATTAACTTTGAAGTTGTCTACTCAGCATACAAAATAGCTTGGATGGCAGTTTTTTGTTGGAATTCAGTAAAATAAAATTCAAAAAATCAGGTATTTGGAGTGCTTGAATTGTATTTTTGATAGTGGAAATGGATTTAGCACTATCAAAAACCCTCAAGGCACCTAAAATACTAAAGTTTAACAATGGTAAACAAGTTTCTAATAAAAATTTTACCGGATTCTGGGCCATTCTAAGCAGACTTTTTGCAATCTTATCCTTAAGCTAATCAAATGAGCTGAACCTTAAATAGCTAAAGGTTCAAGAGTATAAAATCCATAATTTATCGATTTCCATTATTCTTTGGTTTACATAATAGTATTCTATAAACCTAATTATAATAGCACTTGACTCTGTTTTGGGTGCCAATTCCAACAATATGAGCAAAAATGAAGGCTTACCGTCCACATGCCCAGATTACACAATTTGAAAACTAAATATATACAAGATCGATAATCATTCAGTAAATAGCAAATTTGAGCAAGAGAACAAGAGCAAGAGTGCCCATAGCTAACCAATCTCGTAGGCAATTCCAGTGAAACCGGTGCAATCCGGGCCTCCCTCAAGTCAAAGAAGAAGTGGATCATTTGCTGGATATCTTTCTGACTTCACAAAATAGTAGAAAAGTTCTCTTCGATTTGTCTCACTAATTGTCACGTACCTGCATGAATATGAAGAAAGCACAAAGACTTTCATGCAGTTACTCAATTGGTCATCAAAGAATCACATCTTTAAGCACTCCATATAACGATTTTCATGTAGTTACTCAAATGGTCATCCAATAGAATATAAGAATCCTAGAATTACATCTTTAAGCACTTCATATAAAAATTTCCGTTCCTATTATATCTTTCGACTCTCCATTTAACAAGTTTGACTCCAATAAAGCCATTTTTTTAGATTCAATTGTTACCAAATTTATCAAGTATCCATAGAAATTAAACTCTGTTCAAACATATTCACAGTGTGTGCATATGAATATAAATCATTGAATCTATGGGTGTATGTAGAGATCTGTATATCTTTTATCTATTTTTCTCCCTTTATTTTTCATATGAACATGCATTCTACAAGCCACATAGAAGGCCAGATCCATCAACTCTTTGGTTCTGTTCTCAATCTTTACCTACATACATAGCTGATTGTTTATTTACAAGCTCGAGCAAATTCATGTATGCTACTTTTGAACATGGCTGTGTTAATGAATAAATATTCTTTCCACTTGAATTTTGATACCTTCAATTAATGTTACATTTCAACATGGACTGTGCTCATGATTAAATATTAAACTTTAAAGCACTAGTTGAAAGAAACAGTACGGTCTTTAAAGATTTTTGAAACTAAAATTTGTCTTTTATTACCCAAAAATGCATATTTATAATACAAAAGGATGACAGAAGTAGAGACTAGAGATGAAATTTGATCATTAGGTATTGATCAATATAGCCTTAAATAAATTGAACTTATTGAATACAGTTTTATTCACATCAGAAGCAGTATGATAACTCGATGTACCGACAGTAGACAAAAGAATCTTTAGCACTGATCTTTGATTTTACTTATTCTTATTAAATGTTATCAATTATAAAATTGACAAGTACTTTCATTCCAAAAAGTATTTGGAAGTGTTGGGGAGTATTTATGAAGCATCTATGTTGGAACTTCTCTGGTAGACATTTTGGTTGGGATTTGGTTCATGCCTGATTTGGAGTTGGAAACTGAATGATCAGCATATGGCTGAAATCCCTTGCTTTCAGGAGGGAAAGGAATTTTGTTTTCGAATGATTTATGGGTTTTGGAATCTACATCTTGGACCAAAATTGAAAAACTTCTTATAGTTTATGACAGAGTAACTAATTGGTGACATCCAAAACTTCATTCCTTCAGAAGAGCAATCTAAAATGAACATTCTGATGCAATGACCTAGATGGAGAGATTGGGTGTGGTCATTTGGTAAGGCTCTTTATTTTTATGATACCAAGAGGATTTATCGTCTGCTTTGCAAGAAGTTGCACTTAGCCCCTACTTTGAATCCTAGATGGCCTTTGATGGATCCTGAAAAGAGATGAATTAAAAGATTGCATAGTCTGTGGACCCTCAAAATATCCGTTAAGCTCTGAGCCTTTGGCTGATTCATTATTTATCAAGGTTGTCAACAAAGGTTCGCTTAGCCAAAAGTGGATTCACAGATAATAGGTGCTTGGTGTGTGGGAAGGAGGAAAACCTCAACCATATTATGTGGAACTCCAAATTTGCGCTAGATTGTTGGCATTATGTTCAACTTCAATTTTCCTCTATTTTCCAAGGCACCATCCATTGGTGTGCATTGCTTCTTGGGGATTCAAAACAATTGGTTTTATCTATCTTCTTGGGTCTATGGAATTGCATTACAGTTTTTTCTCTGCTTTTTCTTTGGCAAAAACAATGCAAAAGTATTTTTGAGAGTAGTGTAAGTTTTTATCTCTTCCTTTCTTGAATCTTGTTTAGAAGAGGTATACTGTCAATTGCTTGCAAAGGCTATTTGTTCATTTGGATGCTTAAGAAGCAAGATGCTTCTGCTTATTCTGATTTGATATCAGTCTCAATAGTGCTGAGAAAAGCTTGATTTTACATTTAAACATTGCTATTTCTGGGGATGTTCATCACATATATGCTTTCGAGCTCTTTTTTTAACACACCCATTCAATCTAAGTGCAAGTTTTTCTCTACTTACCTTACAGAATCTCCTATTGGTTCCTTGGATCGAGGTTATGCTCACAAAACTCAAGAGAAAAGTTGAGCAATTAATGATAAACCTATTTATATAGAGTTAGATCCGAAACTACAACAATGGTTAGAATGTCTAATTATTAACACACTAAGGGAAACAAAGGAAAAGTAGAATTTTTCAATTTAATCTGAATTACTCTAGCCTAATAAGTTGACAGAAATTTAATGCGCTTTCACCATTCACACACCTTCCCTGGGTCCAAGTAGAGATGGTAACGTCGTATAGTAACAGGTAGATATGCATAGGCACCAGACCAAGTAGAGTAAGCGGAGAAGATCCTCTTATCCCAGCTCTGGGGCATCCCGAATTCCTACTAGTTAAGTTATCCTAGCCAGCTAGGTCTTATCCGAGGACAACTTCAACATCTCTATGGCAGCTTGGGAATTGCCATAGTAGATACAGATATCTGAACCTAGCTCGAATTAGACCGTAAAGCCTAGATCATTATGAGAAACTGTCTATCTGATAAACAATAAACAAGTCCATATAAATTTGACTGAGCCTGGAACTTGACTAACAAGCAGGAAAAGTCAAAAGCAAACTATACTCTTGCAAAGTCTATGCAAACAAAAAGAAAATACATTTCTAATCAAACATCCATTGGAGCTGAAGACAGTGATTAAATCAATCAATAGTCAAACATATAAGCACATCATGAGAAATTGTACAGGACATTGTTTACGCTCTGACATCAAAGGGATCAAAAAGCGAACGAAAGGTACAGAAAAGGAAACATATTTATGTCACACAACTCGCACATTTAAATCTTCTGTTCAAGTTCTTAAGTGGGAATTAAATAGAAACATTCCTTCACTAAAATGTTATCTCATCTTGAAACTTTATTCTTTACCTTGTCTATTCTAAAAATACTAATTCTGCGGCTCGAAGACATGGCAACAAAAGTTCGATTCCAGGGGAGATAAAGTATTTGCTTACAGGCACGACACTAAGCGTGCGCTAATTAGTAATTCCATTTAAATTTGATCAGAATGACTTGTTAATAAAGTTATTGATATTGATAACGTTATCTGAAATGTATTCAGGCTAACAAATATTTTCTATGGGCAAATTGTTGCCGACTGCCAACGATTCTTTCCTCGGATAAAGCAAAAAAAAATGAGCAAACCAGAACAAGACTAACATAAACTCTCAGGTAAACTCTCTTCCTAGAGTTCATAAAACTCTCGTCCTAGAGTTTATAAAACTCTCATCCTAGAGTTCATAAAACTCTCATCCTAGAGTTATAAAACTCTCGTCCTAAAGTTTATAAAACTCTCGTCCTAGAGTTATAAAACTCTCATCCTAGAATTATAAAACTCTCGTCCTAGAGATGTTGTTAGATGGACAACAACATGGTGGGATTGAACAAGGATATGGGCCGATTAAGGAATCCACAGAGGCGGTAGTGAAACCCTAACCACAAATCTCTTACATTACTATACCTCATGGTGGTTAAACCCCAGACAATTTAGTAATTGGCATGGATCCCAAGGCTTTTGGAGATGCCGGACAAGCAATAGAAGATGGCCAAGCATATAAATACTACCAAGAAATCTTCAAGGCTTTTTGGAGATGCTAGACAAGCAATAGAATATGGCCAAACCCTAACCCCATTGTCCTGCCCCAGCGTAGGTTTTTGGAGATGCCAAACAAGCAACAGAAGATGGACAAACCCTGACCCCATTGTCCTGCCCCAATAACATATGTTGAAGCGGTTAAACCCTAACCCCATTGTCCTGCCCCAACAACATATGTTGAAGCGAAAGCTGAATTGACTAAACGAAAACATTACTATCAACGACACAACACTTAATCAAACTAATACATATTAGATTCCTAGGTTCAAAACCCTCGCCCTTCAATTTCGAAGTCCCTTGCTCGTCCTTAAGCTTGGCAACCATGACCCATATTTCCCTTCAGAAGTTGAGACGCCGCGATCTTCATCGAAAATCCGTGTACCAATTTCACAATCCTAAGTTTTTTCAAAACATCAGAGCCTTTGGAAGCCCTCACCTCGATACCCACACAGCTAAAACCAAAACTTGAACTTCGATTTGAAGCGGAGCTCTGTCACACCAGTCAGGCCCTCAGAACCATGCGGGATCCAACGTGATTGGGCATTGCGGATATAAAAATGATGGCTCTCGTGCCTTTTTTGGGCATGTTGGCCGACCGGGACTTTATGAGGCGCAGAAAACACGCCTCTAATGTGAGAGCCGAGATTTGGGTTGCTGTAGAAGATGGAGACTTCAAAGAATACAGAAGGTGATGAATCTGAAAGCATCAAGGCTAGGGATAGGGATTCTGAGTTAGGATATAACCACACCTTCACCTGTGATGGGTGGATTTTAGCTAGGGTCAGCTTGCTTGCCTGCATAACATCCCTACAATCTATTCCCCTGCTCTTGCAAGTTCGCTATTCCCTTGCTCTTGCAAGTTCGAGGACCATCGGTTCGAGGGCTTCTTAATTACCGATCTTCCCGATTTCTGAAATATGTCTTCGAGGGCTCATCAAGGAAGATAAGTTTGGGATTCCCCATAAAGACCTACTTCCCAACTAAGGCAGGACTTCATTCCTCCACTATAGCTACCAGCCTGGATATTGGACGCACCTGTAAGCTTACCTTACAAGTTTTTTGCATCCTATGTTCAAAGCAAAACACTTTTCCACGGTGTATGGTAAATGATTTGACAAAAATATAAAATGGACAGCATGTTCAGAAATAAACTAATCGCAGATATGAAAGACACTATGCTATAAATATCAGTGGATTTCAAAATCATTTAGAACATACCTCTTTGAATGCAGCTGACAGTATGCCCTTGATGCTGGCAAAGAGAGATGTTCTTGAGATGACAGGTCTTCCCATAAAATGTCAAATTGCACAGTTCATTTATGGTACCAGAAAGACATATATGGAAGAACAAAATTTTGAATCCACAACACATTGAGAAGTGAATGCATCCTATCTCTTTTAACATTTGTGCCAGAGAAATTTAACTGAGGGCAAACTCCACCGAGACGTTGAACATGGGAAATTCCAATTGTACCTATGATTTTGTAGCCATATACAAGGGCTGGAAGCAGTTATTTAAAGAAATAATGATTTAATATAGTAAGTGTGATTTTTTTAAATGTTTCTGCCACTACATCCAAATGAACAATATAGTAAACCTAGCAAAAAATGGAAACCATTCCTAGAAATCCCACATTAAATGTACAATGTTCAAACTTAAAACTAACCACTCCATTAAAAACTCACTCCAGGAAGCTAACTGGAACTCAATTGGAAGAAGAAACCCTTCATTTAACTTGCTGACTAGAGGTGAAAACTGAATGTTCTATATGGATATGCTTCAACCCGGAATAGTAATTGACCAAAGAATAATTGAATCATTTGAAGCATTATTGATCATTCTTATGCGATAACTCCTAATTTTTCATAGAAATTGAAGTTCAGACATTACAGTCCTTCACTTCATGATAAGCCAATGAAAAATAAGGTTCTTATTAGCAGTCAGCAACATCCAATTACCATTGGCAGCTGTTATTGACAAGAAAACAGGATTGACAAGACAACCACACATGACTCTAAGACAGAATGCGGGTGGGTGATTGACTGTCCATCCCTTTTGGAATTGTTTAAGAACACATACGGGAACACATCTGCAGATGCCCCTGGGTTCGAGAATAGTTGCAGAATGGGGAGAATACTCGATACCTCTTTCAATATTGTGACAATTTAAGCATTGGGGTTTGCAATAAAGAAGGTAGACACTGCATATCAAGCCTAAATACATTATTTAAACTAGCAGATGAGGGTGCTGAGTTTATGTTATTATATTGGACATATTTGCATACATAAGGAGCACTTCTATTGAAGACACAGTGTGCTCATGCTGTGTTTTAACCCAACATGCAAAGAGAGATAAGGGACAACTCTGAAAATAAATTTTGTGCATTCTCACCAACACATGAGGGCCCACTCCTGAGGTACTATTTTGGGGTCCTGATTTCCTACATGTATCATTACAGTAGGGTGCAGCTGTGGGGTGCTATCCTTTGCTTGGTTTAGCACTGAAATTAGCATGCATATTTACAGAAAAAGGAGAACTATCTTGAGTGCTTAAAATGACACTGTTTTTTGTTCTAAGAACAAAATGTGATTTTGATCAGATCCTGCATGTATATGCTGCTGATTTTAAGAGTGAAATTTCATAATGAAATTAAATCCAATGCTGCCATGAGGAGATGTATTAGCAAATGGTAGCCACGAAGACTGTATCTAAATGCCCTGTACAGTCATCGTGGCTGGAATTTAGATTGAATTTATTTCTCCTTGTTGAGCATCACTTACAAGTATCTATGTCCCCAGAATTCAAATCCTTTCTCTCCAATACAGCTCTGCCCTTTTCATTCCGAACCAACTCTCACATTGTTCACTACTCTTGATGCATATAACCTATAAATCTACATCCCATAAAACATCTAGCCATTCATAATTACAAGTTCAAAAACACACAATGCCCAATATGAAGTTAATATCAATAGCTAATGTACATCAGGCACACCACTGAAACCTGTAAGACCCCCACAAAAGCTTCTGACACTCATGCTGCTCCTCCAAACCACCTATTACTTAACGTTGATTATGAAAGAAGGAATTTGACTCACTTTCCCAAAAACATTTCTTGTTTTAATCAAATTATGAAAGTGTTGTTTCATGGCTATAATATGTTTCCAAATCTGCAACTTAGTTCATCAAAGGAAGAAGAAAAAGTGCAGAAATAAAACTACTAATAAAGAAAAAGGGAGAACCTAATCAATTTTCCTTGTTCCCAGATGAATAAATTCATTGTTAAGACCTTATAAAAGAATCAGAGAGAAAAAACTACAATGACATGAACAACAAATTGAACAGCATAAATGAACCATACATCAATGTAGATCAATACCTTGGCAGCATTAGCAGCCACGAAGATTGTACAGGGCATTTAGATTGAAATTAATGCATGTTGTCTTGCATTAGCAGAATTTGATTTGAAGCATGTACAAAGATCATCATTTTTGTTTCAGACTAAAGCTTTCAACAAAGATAAAAGCATTTTCTGTTGATGTTTGCAAGGATATGAGATTAAGATCTTATGCAATTGGTGAATCTAGAATGGATCCTTGTACTGCCGTTTAACTCAACTGTCTGTCACTAGTATGCCTGGAAGATCGTTGCTATGGAAGGAAATATGTATAGAAATCTTGCCAGACTAATCAGATTGATAGTCGACAAATGAAGTGTTATGGATGTTCTCATCTTGTAGCTGAAGGGAGATGCTATCAGTTCTAGGCTGTCCATGTATCTTATTTCCAGACTAGCCTTTTGGAGTTTCATTTGCATGAGATTAAATGCTATTTCTATGGCATACTGCTAACGTGCAGGGCACCTATTCATGTAATGAGGATGTTGTTCTCATTAGAGGTTGATTTATGGTCCTGTAGCGTATTCTCAGCAGCAAGGATCCCCTGTTTGGAGGATTGGTTTGAGTATGCTATACACTGCATATGAAGCCTAAATACATTATTTAAACTAGCAGATGAGGGTGATGAGTTTATGTTATTCTATTGGACATATTTGCATACATAAGGAGCAGTCACTGTGGCAGTTCTTTGGCTTTGTAGCCTTGCATGAGATAACAAAGAGTGAATACAATGTCGAAGTACTAAAACAAGTCCTATAACAATATTGAAAACCACGAAAGGTAGAAAAAGAAATAAGCATAACTAAATGTCTAGCTAAGGTATATCCTAGCAGTCTATCTAGAATACAAAATTTAAGAGCACTAATACAGTAGGGAGGCCAGAGACTAGAGATATTGGTTTTGATAGAGAGAGAGAGGATGTCAGGGCCTGCTAGTCTTGATGGCCGAGGCAGGGGTGTTGACCATTGTAAAATGGTTGATGATGTCGTCTGGGGGCTAACTGGGGCTGTGTTCACTGTAATATGGTCTAAGAACACAGCAAGCAGATCATGCACGACTAGAGGGTTTTAGAATCTTTACAAGCATGCAAGTAACAGATTCCAAAGTAACACATCAAGAAGAGATCATGTACAACTCTTGGATTATATAATCTTCAGGGTAATGCAAATAACAGATTCCAAAAAAATACATTATTCACAAAAATTGAATAGGCCAATGCCGTGATTGTCAACAGATTTTGAGTAACTTGATAAGAAACACATTTTTAACTCGGAAGAAGTTTTGTAGATTTTCGGTTAGTTTTCATAATAGATTATCGTAGCACAATGAACAGATTCCATTTATAAGAATATAGTCGTATCAGCATATTTTATTTATCAGATTATTAAGCGATAAGGTCCCTTAAGGAGCGGAAAGACTGACAACCATGTTTCACCTAAAAACCATATTTGTAATGCATTACATATTCATCGAAATCGTTGTAAAAAAATTCGAAATCCGACCAATTAAAACGATAAATTCACTAAGGGAAGATGGGAGAAACAGAAGCTAAAACCCTAAAATACATTTCGATCAGTAAATCCATTTTCAAGCCTGCAAAAGAAATCGATCAAAATATGAGATGCATTTTAACCAATGCATTTGTTCACAAATTCATGAACATATGATATGCCGCGTGGACCCACGTGAATAAATTTTCTCTCGTAAAAATACTTATACCCCTCTTGGAAAGCCAAAAAGGGGCAACAAAATAGAGCCCTTACCATGATGGGCGATCCCGTGTTCAAAACCTTCTGACCACGGACAAGCCCCTCAGTTTCATCCATGGCAATGGTCCTGACAGTGTTCTCTCCCAAATGCTGGGCGACCTCGAGCACAAGACGAATGGGATTGTCAAGGACCTCCAGCGCTGTGAGGGTCGGCGGCAACCCCGTCGGAAAACGGACATCAACGACGGCACCGATGACTTGCGAGACATGGCCGACGGCTCCAGCACCGGTGAACTCATCAGTCACATTTCCAGAGAGGCCAGTGCTTTTTGGGCCACCAACGGAACCAGGAGGCTGCGCAGGGGCGGCCGCCGCGGCGTCGGTCACGTAGTCGACAGCACAGTTCAACAGAAAAGGGCGGGCAGAGGCGGCCCTTTCCAGGCGCCCACTTCTGAGAACACCACTGGGTAACCGCCCGGAGGCCGCAGGGGTTGATCTGTGGGCGGCCTTGCGGGCGCCAGCGCATAACAAAGACGCTACAATTTAACATAATGTGTTAATAGGCTAGCAGGCCTATAGTTTTGAGTTGTAAAATAGTTGCGAAATATTGCCATACAAATATAGCCGATAACCCTTGGGTTTGACCCCAGATCTCTCAACCCACAATGATTTTAAATATTAAAATTTTGCCATACTTTCGCAATTTTATTTTAATTTCATTCACACCTGAATAGTTTAACAAACCAAGTCACTTTAATGATCTTAGAGCATAAGGAAATGTTTATGGTGGTTCTTACCAAAGAGTAGATTACAAAAGCAAAGAACCATGCTAGAGATCTAGTATCTAATGTATTAATCTTGAAAGTAAGAATATAAAAAAGAAATTAAAATGTAGGGAAGGAACTTGCAACTTTAATCTTCTCCAATAAGGAAATTGTACCTTTATATACCCCCTTGTTTCCTTTGTCATCCACAATCCTAGAGATAAAACCTCCAACAATGTGCCCAAAACATGCAACCACACATATAAAAATTGTACAAATCAAATCTATTACTTATACATAAAAATATGTTTTAATAAATAAGCTTGGAGCTTCATGTGTATTATGCAAAAAAACTTATTCCCTTTATAGTTAATCAAATTTTATTTGACAAAGCACCATGTAATCAAAGTTTATTTGTGGGGAAGACAAGCACCATGTAATCAAAGTATTTACTCGGCGCGCTCTTCACTTTGGTCCATATTCAATCCTCAATTGAACCTTCGCATCATATGGGAACATTTAGTTTTGGTTTTAAAAGGAGACCAAATCACCAGCAAGTCAAAACATACATTAACCTGACCAACAGGATTATACCCAGTTCCCACAACAATATCGCTTTAATTGATGCAAACTCTTATGTTTGAAATCCAAATATGCTCTTTATTCAATGTGCTCACGTAACATTTCAATTACCTAAGTCTTTGACCTTGGTTAATTAACCACGCACCAATATTCATAAATGTACACTTCGTTCACGCCTCAACCATGCATTTGGACCCTTTGTTAACCCTTGTGTAACTTGACAACGCGAACACCGTTGATCTCTGATGGTTAAGATCGGACAGAAATCGCGCGACTAACATGAACGTCCTTTGTTTTCCCAAAATTACGTGACATAAGTGGGATTCTAAAACCGCCTATCACCACGTGTCGAGCAACGAGTGATATCGCGTTCTATTTCAAAGAAACTACTTACCATTTGGAAGCCACGTAAAAACCATATGTGGTTTTCCCAAACTGCTTCACTTCAAAATTTCACCTTCAATTCTACACCTTCGATTTGCATGGTTCAATTCTCTGCCACTGAATGAGTCTTGACTCATACTTCACTGCGTCCTCGCTTTTTGTTCATTGATTCCTCATTCAGTCCATTGCTTGACTTATGGTTTCATTAAACCTTCACTCTCTACACAGTCGACCAAATAGGGCCAGGTTCCCATCCAATCCTTCGACACTATACTTTGATCCATAATGCAATTACTAACGCCTCAGGTCCACAAGCTTAAACCACCGTTACGCGGAGAATGGATTCCATTCCATTCTCATAAATTCACTGCTACTCCTTCGTTCGACCATTTGAACAGTCCGGTTCTATCAAAAAAATCCACCACACAACTATTGGCTTATATCTAATGCCACCTCTTGGTTCATTGCGTTGTGACCAAAGTTCCACCGTGTCATTGCTTGACCAGTCACTTCTCCTTTTCACAGCATTTTTGTTGTGCGTATTTTGCCTTTAATTCTTCACTACAATATTTCAATGGTGTTGTGCCTTTGCTTGGTCTTCCACCGTGATACATTTTAATGTTTCGAACATGCATCAAAACCCCCCTGTTCATTCATCAACGTAGGAATGGACTTCTACTTCTAAGATTCTGTGGTTTTTATCCAATAAAACCATAAATGGTCAGCTACAAGTCGCGGATATGTAAAACCACTGCTCATATTATTTTACTGTAATTACACAATAAAATGCATAATTAAAACCTCTCCAACATTCCATTTTCACAATATACTCAGGCGCTTTATACCTCAATCAAAATCTAGGGCACTTTCATTAAATAGCATCGATCTACCTTGAAATCGGTACTAAATTGCCAGTCTAGTGAATTTTCATTAAATAGCATCGATCTCTCTAGTGAATTTTCTCTCTTTCAAAACTAGGTTTGTTGAAAGCACACATCTCCTCAAAACACTTTGTAGCTAATGTTTTCCCTTTAATTGAGAATTGTGTTTAATGTATCTTTAGTGAGGCACATGTATTCTAAAATATGTGTTATTTTAGCACGTAATACTCATAATAGTGCATTAAATGTATGAGCAACAAGTCAACACAACACCGTGGCACTACTTCTCCATGATATCTATTTTTTTCTTATTATGAAGTTCCAACCTACTAGAAATAGTTCAGTATGGTGCCCCCTTTGTAATAACTTGTTCTTTTCCTTTAGGAACCATATATATCTATTGATTTTTGCTTGTAGGGATGAAATACAAACATTTCCTAGAATGATCCTCCTTGAGCACACCTTCTCCAAGACTGTTCACCGTTTGCATGGTTGAAACACGAAATATGCCAATAATAATCCTTTTGACTATATCACCTCTCAATATTTACCTTTCTCATTGTAATAATTAACATGTGTGGATGAAAATAGGTCTAATTTGACTTCATGAAGAAAATAAACCATGCATATATGGCTAGGTTGAATTGCATCATGTGGAGTTTCCAAGAAGAGGCTCACATGCAAGGTGTGGGAATAAAGGTTTATTTTCTCTAAAATAGTATGATGCATAGAGAGGCTAAAATAAAAAAGGATAAGGTGTATAAAAATAGAAAAAGGCCCTCAAGCAAGGCATCGCTTCCTAGGCTAGATTAGAGCTCTAGGCATCCTCCAATTTTGAACAAAATACGCTGGTGGAATTTCAAATAAATTGATGCCCTAACTATCACACCAGGAGGGAACCCTTGATGCTCCTTTGACTTGAGGATTTCTTGAAGGTTTTCACTTTGTATTTCATCATTCAAAACTTATTATCTTAACTATAAATGATCATTGGATGAGCCTTTACCACGGTATATCTCCCAAACCTTAGTCTCTTATAGTATTTCTCTCAAAAAACAATTCATGGAAAGTCACCCCAGATTCTCCCAAAGCTCATACTTTAATTGAATTTTTACTTGCCTCACTTTGAAGCCTAGTATAAACACGTCAATCACAAGAGAGGGATTTTGGAAGTTTTGATCTTAGGCATTCATCATTTTTTAATATTCCTAAACCCGAGGTCATCTTTCCCTTAGGCCTTTCTTGGAGAGTCCTTCTTTTGCTTCTAAAGTAGGGAACCTATTATCTAATCCTCTTCTTTGAATGGGCATTGGAAATCACATTGTGCATCATTATTGGTCTCATCATTCTAGTAATTTCCCTATATCGAGACTACTCCCATCAGTGAAAGTTCATAAAGAGCAAGGGAAATTGAATAAGGTGACAATGGGTCCTTGTCCCATTGTTTCCACTTGATCTAGTAGTAGTCCCTTTGGAACCCCTCCTAGGACCCTTGCTAAATTAAGCGCTAACATTTTTCAAAAACAAGTATAAAGCAGATGGATCACTTGAAAAGAATAAATCTAGGCTTGTGGCAAAAGGTTTTACACAAAAAGAAGGGGTCTATTATGAGAATAAATTTTCCCCCATAGCAAAATGGGATACCATATGGACATTCTTTGCCCTAGAAACTCAAAAAGTTGGAAATTCCATCAAATGGATGTAAAATTTGCTTTCTTGAATGGAGATATGAAAGAGAATGTTTTTGTGTCCCAACCAGAAGGATTTTTTGTGAAGGGTTAGGAACATAAAGCATGCAAGCGGTGAAATCCTTGTATGGCCTCAAGAAAGCACCACGAGCCTGGTAGAATAAGGGGTTAGGGGAATAGGGGCTTAAGGGTTAGAGGTTTAGGGTTTAGGGGAATAATGTGTTAGTGGTTAAGGGGTTAGGGATTGGGGGCTTAAGGGTTAGGGGATTTATGCGCATTTAGGGGTTAGGGGCATAATGAGTTAGTATTTAAGGGATTAGGGATTCGGGTTAGGGGAATAATGAGTTAGTGGTTAAGGGGTTATGGATTGGGGGGTTAGGGGTTAGCGGATTTAGGGGCATTTAGGGGTTAGGGGAATAATGAGTTAGTGGTTAAGGGATTAGGGATTGGGGGCTTAGGGGTTGGGGGATTTAGGCGCAGTTAGGGGTTATGTGAATAATGAGTTAGTGGTTAAGGGATTAGGGATTAGGAACTTAGGGGATTTAGAAGTTAAGGATTTTAGGGGTTAGGAGTGAGGGGTTAATGGGTTAATGGTTAAGCGTTAACAGTTTAGGGGTTAGGGGTTTAAGGGGTTAGGGGTTTAGGTGTTAGTGGTTTAGGGGTTTAAGGGTTTAGAGGTTTAGGGTTTTCGGGGTTAAATGGGTTAGGGTTTTAGGGGTTTAGGGGGTTAAATGGGTTAGGGGTTGGGAATTAGAGCTTAAGGGGTTAAGGGTTAGACGTTTAGGGTTTACAGGGTTAAATGGGTTTAGGGGTTTAGAGGTTTAGGGGGTTAATGGATTTATTAGTTAAGGATTTTAGGGTTAGGGGTTAAAGGGTTAAGGGGTTAGAGGTTAAGGGGCTAGATGTTTAGGGGGTTAAATGGGTTAGGGTTTTAGAGGTTTAGGGGGTTAGGGGATTTAGCAGTTAAGGATTTTAGCAGTTAGGGGTTAAAGGGGTTAGGGGTTAGGTTTTGGGGGTTAAATGGGTTAGGTTTTTAGGGGTTTAGGGGGTTAAATGGGTTAGGGTCAGGAATTAGGGTTTAAGGGGTTAGGGGTTAAAGGTTTAGAGGTTTAGGGTTTAGGGGGTTAAATGGGTTAGGGGTTTAGGGTTTAGGGGGTTAAATGGGTGATGGGTTATAGCCATTTATTAGGTGAACAAGGCATAATCTAGTTGTAGTAACCATAACTTGGTCAAGTTGTTATAGTCAAGGCAAGACTTGGTTGGGTTGCCAAGTTCCAAAAAAGTAAGAGTAATTGTGAGGGCATGAGAACTAAGGAGTGTCAATGTGTGCCAAGGAATGAAAAGGCATGCTAACACATGCTAGAAAATGTCAATGGATGTTGAGGAGTGTTAGGGAGTGCCAGGACATTGCAAGGGAGAACTAGGTCAAAATGCATGGAAATGAATGAATAAGAGTGTGTGCCAAGTAGTGTCAATGAAATCCAAGTGTCTCAAGGATAAAGTGTGTTAGGGGAAGGCCGAAATAAGACTTGTAGGAGGTAAGCATATGGTTACATAAAGGGTTGCGCAAAGTAGTTTCAGACAAAGGGAAACTTTGGGTTGGGCACAACATTTATTTTCCATTGACTTGGTTGGGTTCCCAAGTCGCAAAAAAAGTAAGGTTATCTATGACGACATGAAAGCTAAGGAATACCAAGGTGTGTGAGGGAATTCCTAGAAGTACTAACACATGTTAGGTAGTTCCAAGGCATGATAGGCATGCCAAGATGTGGCAGGTGCCAGGGTGTGGCATGAATACATGCTAGGGAGTGTGAGGGCCAAGTGTCAAGGAAACACAAGGGAGCACTAGTTTAAAATTCATGGAAATCAAGTATCAGCCAGTTCCAGGTGTGCTAAGAAGCGAGTGACACAGTATTCTAGGAATTGCCAAGGCATGTTAGAGTGCTAGGGAAGCATACAAAGATGTTCCAAGTGCCAAGGTGTGCCAATGCGTGCTAAGGAGTGTTAGGGAGTGCCAGGAAAACATAACGTAGCACTAGGTCAAAATTAATACATGAATGAATAAGAGTGTGTGACAGGGAGTGTTAGCGAGTTCTAGGTGTTGAGATTCAACAAGATGATGAGCTTAGTGAAAAGATTCGCCTTCACTAAGTGGGCTCGTAGGCTATTTTTGGCGCAAGTCTATTTTTAGACTATGTCTATTTTTAGACATGGAGACCATATTTCAGAAGTTGCAGGATGGTTGGTCAAGTTGGAAAAATAGATGGATTTCTATTTTTAGACATATTGGGTGAAGTTTATTTATAGATCGCTGATCTAAAAATAGAAGTGTCGATTATTATTAGCTCTTACTAATAATTAGACCCTAAATAACAACTTATTCTCTTGGAGCACTTAATTTCAGTTAACAAGTGTGGTAGATTAGCTAGCTGAAGGAATTACACAATTCCTAGGGTTTAATGGTGTTCATGCATGGAGGACTCAAGTCAGGACTCAAGTGGCAGAGTTATGATGGAGTTGGTGAAGTAGTTCATGGAGTTTGTTTCAGTTTAACTACATCCTTGGAGTTAAACTCAATTGAACTAATTGTGTCTATTTCTAACTGATTGATACATTAGTGGGAGTGCAGTGAATTAATTAGTTAAATTAATTCACAAATAATAACTCATTAATCAACTGAACAGAGACAACAATTAACTACTTGCATGGGAGTTCCAGTGGAGACTCAGTGGAGAGATAGGTGAAAGGGTAGTGTGACTATCAGTTGTGACTATGTTGATGCATCCAATGCATCACACATCCATTGGAGATGCCAATGAGGATTGCGCAGTCAAGGCAAGGGTAATTTGAAGTCATTCAGAGCTATTCAAATCAGGGTCAACCCAAATAAATCTAATTTGGGGGTTCCACTGCAACAACAATTTCCCCACAACAAGCACAAGATCAAGCCAACATGTGTGATGTGTGCATTTAAAGAGATGGATAGGTAGGTTTACCCTTACGAGAACATGGCACCTTAAAATCTGACCACGATTACTGAGTGCAAGAATTTGTGAAATGGCATTATGAGTGGAGCCTTTTCCAGAAGAGATTATTCATTTACATTACAATATATACAACATGCAGTTAGTGTTCCATCCATGTTAGGGCACACACTTGATGGTGGCAATCCTTAAACTGGTATAAAAAAAAATGATTTTATATATTCACATACGGGACAGTCACAAGATGTCAACAAAATCACATTCTTATCGAAATCCTCAACCAGGAATATGCTACATTGCTTCTTAATGTGCTTTCAACTAGGTAGGCATCAATGACAATCATTACAATGGGTTAAGGGGATCTAAGAGAGAATTATGTAAGGAGTTCCTTCTAGGTAAAGGCCATTTGTATTACTATTGTTAAAGGGGGTGGCCTACAAGGATACATTGGTAGCTACTGATGCAAGAGCACAATTTCAACAATTTATTTCAAAATTTGTATTTGTCCTCCATAAGGTCTTAGAGATTTATAGAAGAGGAAGTTGGTTTCCTTGTTGCCCTATGATTTTGTAGAATTTCTAACTTCATATTTGGGATAGGAAATTTTAATAATTTTAGGCATAAGTTAAGATGTTTTTATTTTTATTTTTAAGGCCTCGTAGTCATTAGGAAAGTTGAGTCTTATGATTAGGATTACTTGTGGCATCCTATGTATTTTTCAAACTCCAATACACCAAGGCAAATATGTGGAGGACATTTGGGGGAAGTGTGATTGTCCATCAAATGTAGATCGGATTTGGGGAACTTGTAACTCTTTTCCTTGGACCCTACTAGTTCTTAGAGGTTGTATTTGGAGCGGTTAGTAGGAAAAAGCATAATATGCCCAAGAATATTAGCGTTGGAGCACCTATGGTTTGGGATAAAGGATAAGGGGTTCTAGGAGTTAATGGGTTTAAGGGTTTAGGAGCAAGGGGTTAAGGGTAAAGGGTAAAGGGTTAGGGCTTATGGGATTTAGAGGTTAGGGGGTTTAAGGGTTAGAGGTTAGGGGGTTTAAGGGTTAGAGGTTAATGGCTTAGTGGCTAAGGGATTTAGGGGTTAATCTCAACCATCAAGGGCTTACATGTTAGGGGATTTAGGGGTTAAGTGCCTAAGGGTTATGTTATTTAGGTGTCAGAAGGTTAAGGGGTTAGGGGTTAATGAGTTTAGGGGTTAGGGATTATGGGTTAAGGGTCAAGGTTTAAGAGGATATGGGATTAGGGTTTATGGGGTTCAAGGATTATAAGTTAGTGGTTAGGGGTTAAGGGGTTAATGGCTTTGGGTTTAAGGGATCAAGGAGTTAATTTGTTATGAGTTATGGGTGTAGGGATTAAGGGATTGTGGCTTTGGGGTTGAAGGGATAGGGACTTTAGTGGTTATGGGTTAAGTGCGTATGGGTTGTGATAATGTGGCCCCTAATCCCCTTGTCACAACTATTTGGAGTTCCCCTATCAATTTCTCTCATTGCCTTACCTATAGGTCCCATAGCCCCTATGCCATAAGGCCCTAAGGCTCCTTCTCATTCTCTAATGTTAGGATTATAGATCTCAGTAAACCATGCTCGAACCTCTCACTTCTACCCATCCATGCTACCCTTATGTCCCCTTGCCCCGCTCAATACACCAAAAGAACCCCCTCCCCCAAAATTCATGAGAATTGAACATTTGGAGGCGATCATTTAACAACAACTTCACAACTACTCCATTTATAATGGTGTCTTGGAGCTATTAGATGTCATTTCATTGAGCTACAGTGATAGGTGAGAGCTATGCATAGCTCACTAAAGGTGTATCAAGAAACTATTAGTCTATTGGCTATATAATTTGACTCTTTTTTTGTAACTTAGCGAAATGGAAAAGATGTGGAGACAATCTCCATTCTTCTTCTTTCACCGGGCCATATAAAATAAATGAAGAAATAGTCTCAACCCCTTGGAGAAGGAAAGTTGAGAACAATAATTAGCATGAACAAACAAAGAATCCAATGAGTTAAGCTTAGAGGGGTCTCCCTTTGTAAAAAAGCATCCATAAGCTTGTTAGAGTTAGTATGAATCTTTACTAGAGATTGAGTAGTCTTCACATCACCAACCACATCCAATAGAAAGATACCAACCCCTACAATAAAAATGATGTCTCCAAATAAGGTGTAGTTAATACCAATAATATCACCTTATGAATCTATTACAATATGATTTGGAAAGTATGTTTCCATACATGTGTGAAAGAAAAAATCCATTTAGTTAGCAAAAGGAAGTCTTTTTTAAGACCTCCAGAAACCCCCTTGAAGGAGACAAGAAGGATTTTAAACCATATAATACAAGTCAATCTATGAACCCTATTTCTAATGTTTTCTATGCATGTGTTTGTTCACTCGGTTTGACATGTGATAGACAATATATGAAGACTTTTTTTCCACATATCATCTTCATTAGATATCATGTTGCTAAGAATGAAGTGTCTGGATTACAGTTAAAGTTCCTATTTTAGTTTGTTGTCTTTTTTTGTCTTTTAGAGTACAAATCTTTCTGGTATATTGTGCTAAGGTAGTTTGGCTTTCAAATATTCAAGGAATATGTGAGCTAATATAAGAAAATATTGTAATATTTGAAATAACATGATGAACTATTTAGCATAATTTATGGTGTTGGATTGATTGAGATGTTTATTTTTGGATGGATGGATGTACATATCTTTAGCCAATAGACAAAACTCATTAAGCATTGTTGCAAGTATGTTATTGACATGTTGAAGTGCCATTGAGACTTAGAGGTAGAAGATTTAGACTTGTATGTTTTCACCTAGCCGGGTGTGATGATACCTTGTGGAGGTAAGCAAAATTTCCATTTTTTAAACTTTTGGATATATTCTATATGCTCTTGAGAGAATTTTAGCCTTTTAAATAAAACTACAAACAAATGTACATTCATGCAATAATTACTAATTGATTTGGGGTTGACTCAACAAATTGTAGCATGTTGGCTTGTTGAATTTATTAGTAATTTAATTAGGGCTTGATAAATTTGTAAGCTTCAGTGGCATTTATTGCAGTTGTATGTGTTTTAGAGAAGCGAGTTTGGAGTGGTGGTTGTGCTTCCTTTATTGAATTTGATTTCTTTGGTTCTTCTTCTTGTGCATGCCCACTATGGTATATTCTCGTTAGTGGTTAAGGGGTTAGGGATTGGGGGCTTAAGGGTTAGGGGCATAATGCATTAGTATTTAAGAGATTAGGGATTGGGGTTAGGGGAATAATGAGTTAGTGGTTAAGGGGTTATGGATTGGGGGTTTAGGGGTTATGGGATTTAGGTGCATTTAGGGGTTAGAGGAATAATGAGTTATTGGTTAAGGGATTAGGGATTGGGGGCTTAGGTGTTAGGGGATTTAGGCGCAGTTAGGGGTTAGGTGAATAATGAGCTAGTGGTTAAGGGATTAGGGATTAGGGGCTTAGGGCTTAGTGGATTTAGCAGTTAATGATTTTAGGGGTTAGGGTTAATGGGTTAATGGGTTAATGGTTAAGCGTTAACAGTTTAGGGGTTTAGGGGTTAAGGGATTAGGGGTTTAGGTGTTAGTGGTTTATGGGTTTAAGGGTTTAGAGGTTTAGGGTTTAGGGGTTAAATGGGTTAGGGTTTTAGGGGTTAAATGGGTTAGGGGTTGGGAATTAGGGCTTAAGGGGTTAGGGGTTAAGGGTTAGTCATTTAGGGTTTACAGGGTTAAATGGGTTTAGGGGTTTAGAGGTTTAGGGGGTTAGGGGATTTAGCAGTTAAGGATTTTAGGGGTTAGGGGTTAGGGGTTAAGGGGTTAAGGGGTTAGAGGTTAAGAGGTTAGAGGTTTAGGGGGTTAAATGGGTTAGGGGTTTAGAGGTTTAGGGGGTTAGGGGATTTAGCAGTTAAGTATTTTAGGGGTTAGGGGTTAGGGTTTGGGGGTTAAATGGGTTATGGTTTTAGGGGTTTAGGGGGTTAAATGGGTTAGGGGTCGTGAATTAGGGTTTAAGGGGTTAAATGGGTTAGGGGTTTAGCATTTAGGGGGTTAAATGGGTGAGGGGTTATAGTCATTTCTTGGGTGAACAAGGCACAATCTAGTTGTAGTAACCGTAACTTGGTCAAGTTGTTATATTCAAGGCAAGACTTGGTTGGGTTCCCAAGTTGCAAAAAAGTAAGGGTAATTGTGAGGGCATGATAACTAAGGATTGTCAATGTGTGTCAAGGAATGAAAAGGCATGCTAACACATGCCAGAAAGTGTCAATGGATGTTGAGGACTGTCAG
This sequence comes from Pinus albicaulis, assembly GCA_034641835.2. Taxonomy (NCBI): domain Eukaryota; kingdom Viridiplantae; phylum Streptophyta; class Pinopsida; order Pinales; family Pinaceae; genus Pinus; species Pinus albicaulis. The sequence continues at coordinate 969,926,032 of CM076584.1, read as the reverse complement.
GGAGTGCCAGGACATTGCAAGGGAGAAATAGGTCAAAATGCATGGAAATGAACGAATAAGAGTGTGTGCCAAGTAGTGTCAACGAATTCCAAGTGTCTCAAGGATAAAGTGTGTTAGGAGAAGGTCAGAATAAGACTTGTAGGAGGTAAGCCTATGGTTACATAAAGGGTTGGACAAAGTAGTTTCAAATAAAGGGAAACTTTGGGCTAGGCACAACATCGATTTTCCAATGACTTGGCTGGGTTTCCAAGTAACAAAAAAAGCAAGGTTATCTATGACGACATGAAAGCTAAGGAATACCAAGTTGTGTCAGGGAATTCCTAGAAGTACTAAGACATGTTAGGCAGTTCCAAGGCATGATAGGCATGCCAAGATGTGGCAGGTGCTAGGGTGTGGCATGAACACATGCTAGGGAGTGTGAGGGCCAAGTGTCAGGGAAACACAAGGGGGCACTAGTTTAAAATGCATGGAAATGAAGTATAAGCTAGTTCCAGGTGTGTTAAGAAGGGAGTGACACGGTATTCTAGGAAGTGCCAAGGCATGTTAGAGTGCTAGGGAAGCATACAAAGTTGTTCCAAGTGCCTAGGTGTGCTAATGTGTGCTAAGGAGTGTTAGGGAGTGCCAGGAAAACATAACAGAGGTGCACTAGGTCAAAATTCATAAATGAATGAATAAGAGTGTGTGACAGGAAGTGTTAGTGAGTTCTAGGTGTCTCGAGGAGGAAGTGACACGGTATGATAGGCAATACTAAGTTATGTTATAGTTTCAGGGCGACATGCATCCAAGATTTTATATATTCACATACGGGACAGTCACAAGATGTCAACAAAATCACATACATATCGAAATCCTCAACCATCAATATGCTACATTGCTTCTTAATGTGCTTGCAACTAGGTAGGCATCAAAGACAATCATTGCAATGGGTTAAGGGGATCTAAGAGAGAATTATGTAAGGAGTTCCTTCTAGCTGGTAAAGGACATTGGTATTACTATTGTTAAAGGGGGTGGCCTACAAGGATACATTGGTAACTATTGATGCAAGAGCATAATTTCAACAATTTATTTCAAAATTTGTATTTGTCCTCCATAAGGTCTAAGAGATTTTTGGAAGAGGAAGTTGGTTTCCTTGTTGCCCTATAATTTTGTAGAATTTCTAATTTCATATTTGGGATAGGAAATTTTAGTAATTTTAGGCATAAGTTAAGATGTTTCTTTATTTTTAAGGCCGCCTAGTCATTAGGAAAGTTGAGTCTTATGATTAGGATTACTTGTGGCATCTTGTGTATTTTTCAAACTCCAATACACCAAGGCAAATATGTGGAGGACATTTGGGGGAAATGTGATTGTCCATGAAATGAAGATCAGATTTGGGGAACTTGTAGCTCTTTTCCTTGGACCCTACTAGTTCTTAGAGGTTGTATTTGGAGCGGTTAGCAGGAAAAAACATAATATGCCCAAGAATATTAGTGTTGGAGCAGTTATGGTTAAAACACGAGATTCAAAGTTCAAATCCCCTTGAGTTGCCAACCAAAAAATAATATTTTTTTATCTATATATTTATTAAATTTTTAGAATGTGGTTTGATGAAAAAAGAAAAATATAATATAAAAGAAATAAATATGACATGATTAAATTTCATGTGGTTTGAATATCGATTTTCAAAAATAAAAAAATATAATTTTATCCACTATCCACTCATGGATATTTCAATGCAAACTTCCCAATGCTAATGATTTTGTCTTAATTGCTAACTATCCTAAATGGGTTTTGTCTTAATTGTCATTGTCTTAAGTCGCCATTGTCTTAAATATAAAGTTCTGTCTTAAATATTTTTGTCTCAAAGTGCTTTTGTCTTAAAATATTTTTGTCTCAAATTGCTTTTGTCTTAAAATATATTTGTCTCAAACTGCTTTTGTCTTAAATATAAAGTTTTGTCTCAAATTCGTTTTGTCTTAAATATAAAATTTTGTCTTAAAATACTTTTGTCTTAAATTTTTTGTCTCAAATTGTTTTTGTCTTAAATATTTTTGTCTCAAATTGCTTTTGTCTTAAATATAAAATTTTGTCTCAAATTATTTTTGTCTCACACTATTTTTGTCTTAAATTTTATATTTAAGACAATTCAATTGATATTAAATTTTAATATAAAATAACTAAAATGAAAAGTGACTTTTTAAGACAAAATATTTCTTTTGTCTTAAACAAATGTCTTAAAATGCCCTTGGTGTAGTAGTGTTCGTAGCCTCTTAAGATGTCAAAATTATAGTGAGCTTGGGAGGCTTCTGTCCAAGCTTTTTAAGCATAGAAATAAAATCTTAAATCAAACTAAATAAGTATTTTCTTTAGGTCCGATAGACCAAAGATTGGTCTCAGTGGACGTTAACCATCATCATAAACTTATTTTAATTTATCATTATTTTTGAAGAAATCAGAATTTTAAATAAAATTAATATATAATAATGTCTAAAATTTATCTCAATTTTAAAAACTTATTTTAATTTATCATTATTCTTAAAAATATTGAAAAGTGTTTTAATTATTTGAAATAAAGATTTAAAATTTATCTCAATTTTAGAAACTTATTTTAATTAATTATTCTTAACAATGTTGAAAAGTATTTTAATTTTTTGAAATGAAGATTTTGAAATGTTAGGGAATATTTATTTTTAAATGTGTTTCATTATAAAATTATTTATAATGAAATTATTTTGATTATAATTAAATGAGTTTCATTATAGGATAGATGAATTTATTGAATTTATTTTTATTTTCATGGATTGAGTTTTTAAAGTATAATATAAAGCATAAATAAATTCATTTTTGTCAAAACTTAGTTTTTTTATTAGTGAATTCTCAATGCTTAAAAATTGAATATTTTGCAAAAATTTCTTTTTTTGCTACGAAAGTCATTCTCAAGTTTCAATAAGTTATTTTTGAACAACAAAGAATTAATAGCATTTTAAGTTAAACATTATTCACAAGTTTCAACCAGTTATTTTTTAACAACAAAGAATTAATAGCATTTTAAGTTAAATATTATTCACAATGACTTATTTATTTTCACATAATGAACTATCATATGCATCTAGTTATAGAATTAGGGTGTGTCATAAAACTATAGTTTAAGATCTCCATTTGTTTCCATGAGTCAAATGGATACTAGAGTTTAAGATCTCTATTTGTTTCCATGAATCAAATGGAGTCTTGTATTGAAGGATTTTTACAGGCCTTGGAATCTCTATTTTCATATGGAATAAATTGAACATAACTCTGAAAAATAATATAAAAGGTCACGTTTCTATAATTTTTGCATCAGGCGGCACAATATGTATAGTATTGTATGCATTCCCCATAGTCTAATATTCAAACATAACCAAGAAAAAAAAAGCATATGAAATTTACAAACAATGCAAATAACAAACAACAAGAAAACTTATTGTTCCACTCCAGTGTGGGAACAACAACCTTCGTTCATCTGGTTACAATGATGTCGGGTTGCAGCTTCTCCAAAATTCGACTTTGTCAGGGTATAGGGGTGTCAAGTAGGTTAGACATTGAAATAGGGGATTTCAGAAATGAGAATGTGGAAAGTTGAAGCTACATGTTTTAATTTAGTTTGTGGGTGGTAGAAAAAAATGTCCTATCATATTCGTCGTGAGGAAAATAGAGCATGTGACAGAGATGGAGAAGGTTTGGGAGATGGATACAAAGAGGGATGTGGCCCATGGCGATTCAACGAGGGTCCGCAAAAGGGGGTTTGTCGACGACAGGAGGGTGCAAAAAATGAAGGGTAAATTGTTGACTCATTAGACTATGCTGTTCGTTACATTTTCATTGATTCTATCCTTCTCCCTTTCTATCAAAATCAATGAGCTCTTTTGATTTTCTGTCCACAAATGCCCATAAATCACGCTCGCCCTCATCCTCTTCTTAGATAAGTTCACTGATCCTAATCCAAATCCAAGCCTCCTCAGTCTCTTTCTCAGACCATGCATTCATCATGATCGCCTAACATCTTCATACGTTAGGATTTTTTTTACATTTTTAGTTTTATGTTTCCCCTCAAGGAATTTTATGTTTAAAATGTTTCCCTTTATATGTGATGGTTTGATAATAAATTAACTCTTCATCAATAAAAGTTTGATTAAGAAATTTCCCTTTAATAACGTAGTTATAATAAAAAAAATTCAGGGAAAAACAAAATGACCATAACACACAAATGTCTTATTGAATCGTGAATGTTAGTTTGAAATTACATGGAACACTCACAATAAAATGTATCGTTTCAGAGTCGGAAACGACCATGGCCACTACTATGCTAATTTTTTAGCGGTGTCGTATTGATAGGATATAGTGGATGATAGTGAAATCATATGGATTTAACAAATTTGATAATAGAGTGATTTCCCTTCAAATTTTTAAATAACTTAAACATGTTTCAAGATGGTCATCTTTACGCTGATCACAGATATTTCAGAGATAAAATATCTAGTTGGGAAGAAGAAAATCTAACCATTTAATCTTGTCATGCCCCTTTGATTTCTCAGATTTGCAATTCTTTCACTATCCACCCTCATGATTAGAAACACATCTTGGCCATTGTCACCATTAGCCCTTCAATTTGAAGAACACCCTTGGTCATTGGATTGTGCCCTTGTTACATTGCATGCATAGAGGTAGGTTTTAGAAAGAAGGTGATCATCTAATAATTGTAGACTTTGAGTATTCAATAACATAAAATTTCCACATGAAAAATAAAATGTTTTGACATAACTTTCTTTTGTTTTTTAAAGAATTATTAGTTTGTAATATCACAAGTAGTCTCAAAATATAAAGTTTTGTACAACAAATAGATATTGTTTCAAGGAGTGCTACCAGTTTTCCTCTATCACTTAATGAATGCTATACATACTGGTGAGAACATCTAAGATTGATGCAAACAAAGCCTATAATTATGTTTAGTTGTTCTAAATACAAGTTACAAAAGCAAGTGTCACAAAGCATAGGGATTGACCATGAAATATTTTCTAAATGTTCTTCTGTTGTTTATGCCTATAAATACCGAGGAAGTCGGAATACAAAACTATACTTTATGTGATACAAATGATCAACAAGCTGATCAGTCCTTATATGTTCATAATCAACTTTATGAGATTATACGACCTAAACACAGTTTTAAAATATGTTGTTTGAATTGAAAAATAGAAGATGCCTGCTTCATAGAGATTAATGTTGTATTATGTGAGTCACAATTTAGAGGTGGACAAAGACTGATGACTCATATCTTTTCTTAAGATATTTCTAGATCGAGACTTGGGAATTGAATTGAAAAATGCTACCTGGTGTATATTGAATTGATAGAGAAAATATTTTCTCTTTGAAATTAGCATCTTAAACAAAAGAAAAACTAAAGTCTTAGGTTGAGAGTGGGTAAGGAAACAAACAAAAACTCAAGTGCTGCATTTATTTGTTTTGCAACAAAATTTATTATATCCTCATCGTGCATATTTTTTTCCAACTTTCTCACAACAAATGTCATTGATATTTGATGTGCTTCGAGATCAATATACCTAATATAAAAAACCAAAAGGGAGAGAGTTTCATGCTTAAATAAATTAACATGTATGAAAAAATCTTTGGCTTAATGTGAAAACCAAAAACAAAATCAACTAATGTTGCAAATTTTGTGTGCAATGAGCCCACATTTTGAATTCCAACTCAAACTTCAAAATATTTGTTAGTTAAATAAGTGGAAATTTCAACTACATTTACACATTTTAAAGTATATCAACCCAATAAATGGGAAATATATCAGAGCAAGAAGGAGTAAATAGAACTCAAGGAATAACAAAAGAATCAGTAATCTCTAGTTTGACTGGAGAAACTCCTCTAATTCTACTGAAGAAACCTAAAAAAATCTAAGTTTTCTTTGATAATATCAATATTTTGAATTTTCATTCGACCAGAAAGGTCCGTGAAAATGCTTTATACTTGATCAATTCCTTTATTCTATCCACAACAAAAAGGAAGCCTTCCTCATCAATGTAACATAGATCCCTAGCTTTCATCCATCCTTCCGTGTCTAAAGTTAACTCAGTTACTTCAACATTACCAAAATGACCTACATGGAGCAACTAACATGTTCATATATTTTTTCACGCCATGATTTGAGAAAATTCAACTTATCGAAGAAAATATATTTTTATGACAGTGTGTTAAACCAATGATTTGAGAGTTATTGAATGATTGTGTGGATTAGTTTCTCGAAACATAGATACATTTCCCGGGAAATATTGTTCCTACTTGAAAGATGATGTGGCTACAAAAAATTACAGAACATATGCCCTTAATATTTCATGAGAACACAAGGTGTGCACTTGTGGGGAGAGAAACTAGCTTGATGAATGCACTTAAATAGAGATGGTGGAGATTACTTAAGGCGAATTTGAGCATGCAATATAACATGATTACCAGGCACCCATGTCGTCATTCTCGCTAGGAAGTTCAAGAATCGTTTCTTATGTTTTTTTAGTCATCATAACATAACTATTTATAATTTTCTCATAATAATGCAAGTAATCAAATCATTATCAAAATCACTCTCTCAAAATCAAAAAATTGAAATACATATTCAAATCATCCAAGTTTGCAAATTAGTTAAATGTTGTGAAAGTAGTCTCCAAGGGAAAAATGAGATTATGACTTGGGAGTACCTTTCATGATTGTAGGTACCTGCAACGAGAGTCCTTTGTGGTTATGAGGCATAGCTTTTCCAGTGGTCATCTCCACCACATTAGCTTCCACATGAGCTACAAGCAAGCAAGCCCACTATTCCATAATTTTTTCTTTCTCGATCGATTGTAGTTGAGGACACTACCCCATTAGAATATGTCAATCCATAACCCTAAATAATAATAGTTACCTTCAATCAACATCTTATTCAACACAGAGAGACTCACATACACAAAGAAAATGATAACCTTTTAATCTAGGCCTCTTATGTCTTTCAAAGCATAGATATAATTTTGCTTGAACCATAAATTAGAAATAAATAGATAATAAATGAATGTATGTCTAAGTTATAAGTAAGGCTTTGGTTTTGGTTTTATTTAATATATAGAAAAGGATAGTAATAGAATTTTATCATTTAACCATGGGAAACTAATTTAACATGCAATGATAAAAATCTATAAATAGGGTAGATGTTGAAGTGGATGATTGAAACAGAAACAGAGATTGGATGAAAACACTACATAATTACCTAATACCATGAAATTTAAACCAATGCCAATCAATTACTGATTTTTATTCAAGAATAAAACCTATGACCTTTGTAGTGAACCTCTGAAATCAAGGAAATCCCAATTTTCTTTGCCTTAAAAACCCTTTAAAACATAAACGATTTCCATGCTACAAAACCCATAAATTCACAAAACTGCTATTAATAAGAAAAAAACAAAAAACCATCTATAGAAACTAAATAAACTCACCTTTGGGAAGCAAAACATTGTCCTTAAACTTGCACAGAAAATAGATAGGTCCCATACAAACCATAAAATCCCTAGCACCTCATGTCTAGAATGGGCAAAAAAAGATAACAAATTTCAATTCATAGTATAAGAAAACTAGTAAAATAAACCCAATATATATTTTGAACTAGAAAACACCCTTTTTCTAAAGTACAAAGAAAACCCACCTTGAATTTAATATTTAGTTCAATCCTCCAAACTATTTGAATGAGAGAATTGCCATTGAAATTGTAAAATTAAACCTTCAAAGGTTAAACACAAAAACCCAAAACATTTGAACAGATCTTTGAGTCGACCTCTGACACCACATCAAGAGAAGTTCAAACATCACTTGTATTTTGTGACATTTTTTAATCGTGCAAGAATTTCAACACTTTACTACATTTGATCTTGTGAGTGTACTTCGATGAGGGTGTTGACTACATACAAATTTTTAGGATTCATTTACTCTAAATACAGGGCATAATGCCTTATGATAGGAAAAATTTCTTAGGATGGGCATGTCAAATTCTAACTCTGGTAGTGAGACAATGAAATTAGACACTCTACAGAGAAAAGGAAATGATGATGAAGTGTGTGGTTAAAGACGTGAATAAGTATTGTAAGAGAGACTGTTGGACTTCAAATTTATACTATTGATCCACCATGGTTGTGCCCATATTGAAGGAAGGATCTTCGTCAAAGTAAATACCCATGCCTAAGAGGTGATGTGTTTATGTACAATCACATAAAGCCAACAGGTACTTATAAATTTTCCCATTCGTGTTCTCACTATTAAAAGCAATTTTGTTTGATTTATTTCCTCTCAATGAATATTGATTATCGATTCAACTTGTCATTAGACGGATGATTTTGTATTCCAATATCATATTATTTTTCCTACAAGACACATTTATCTCGGTTATTTCATTTTGGAATTGTCTACTGACCCAACAAAATAGCCTAGATGACAGTTTTTTATCGGAATCTGGTAAAAACAATTTCAAAAAATCAAGTAGTTGGAGTGTTTAAATTGCATTTTTTTATGGTGGAAATGGATTCAAAACTATCAAAAACCTTCTGGGCACCCAAAATAGTGAAATTTAACTAGTATAACCCAGCTTTCAAAAATCTTTGCCGAAATTTTTCATAATCTTACCGGAATTTCTGGGTTGTTTTGTGGGTTTTTTAGACTAAGTAAATACCCATATTGAAGGAAGGATCTTCGTCTAAGTAAATACCCATGCCTAAGAGGTGATGTGTTTATGTACAATCACATAAAGCCAAAAGGTACTTATAAATTTTCCCATTCGTGTTCTCACTATTAAAAGCAATTTTGTTTGATTTATTTCCTCTCAATGAATATTGATTATCGATTCACCTTCTCGTTAGACGGATGATTTTGTATTCCAATATCATATTATTTTTCCTACAAGACACATTTATCTCGGTTATTTCATTTTGGAATTGTCTATCGACCCAACAAAATAGCCCAGATGACAGTTTTTTGTCGGAGTCTGGTAAAAACAATTTCAAAAAATTAGGTAGTTGGAGTGTTTAAATTGCATTTTTTATGGTGGAAATGAATTCAGCACCATCAAAAACCTCTGGGCACCCAAAATACTGAAATTTAACTACTATAACCCAGCTTTCAAAAATCTTTGCCGAACTTTTTCATAATCTTACTGGAATTTCTGGGTTATTCTGTGGGTTTTTTAGACTAAGTAAATACCCATATTGAAGGAAGGATCTTAGTCTAAGTAAATACCCATGCCTAAGAGGTGATGTGTTTATGTACAATCACATAAAGCCAAGAGGTACTTATAAATTTTCCCATTCATGTTCTCACTATCAAAAGCAATTTTGTCTGATTTATTTCCTCTCAATGAATATTGATTATCGATTCACCTTCTTGTTAGACAGATGTTTTTGTATTCCAATATCGTATTATTTTTTCTACAAAATACATTTATCTTGTTTATTTCATTTTGGAATTGTCTACCGACCCCACAGAATAGCACGGATGACAGTTTTTTGTCGGAATTTGGTAAAAACAATTTCCAAAAATCAGGTAGTTGGAGTGTTTAAATTGCATTTTTTATGGTGAAAATGGATTCAGCACCATCAAAACCCTTTGGGCACCCAAAATACTGAAATTTAACTACTATAACCCAGCTTTCAAAAATCTTCGCCGAATTTTTTTATAATCTTACCAGAATTTCTGGGTTATTCTGTGGGTTTTTTAGACTAAGTAAATACCCATATTGAAGGAAGGATCTTCGTCTAAGTAAATACTCATGCCTAAGAGGTGATGTGTTTATGTACAATCACATAAATCCAACAGGTACTTATAAATTTTCCCATTCATGTTCTCACTATCAAAAGCAATTTTGTCTGATTTATTTCCTCTCAATGAATATTGATTATTGATTCACCTTCTTGTTAGACGGATGTTTTTGTATTCCAATATCATATTATTTTTTCTACAAGATACATTTATCTCATTTATTTCATTTTGGAATTGTCTACCGACCCCACAGAATAGCCCGGATGACAGTTTTTTGTTGGAATCCGGTAAAAACTAATTCAAAAAATCAAGTAGTTGGAGTGTTTAAATTGCATTTTTTATGGTGGAAATGGATTTAGCACCATCAAAAACCCTTTGGGTACCCAAAATACTGAAATTTAACTACTATAACCCAGCTTTCAAAAATCATTGATGAATTTTTTCATAATCTTACTAGAATTTCTGGGTTATTCTGTGGTTTTTTTAGACTACGGCTTTCATTTTTACTTTTGTTTTTTTAATATGATATTTTTTTTATAATTAATAATAGTATTATTTTCCTAGTAAATCCAATTTGAGATTTGCATCATCTATGTTAAAAATTGATTTAGTGGTTTGATAAAGAAAGCAATAACAACTTAATATCAAATTAAATTTATTTGTTTTTTATTTTAAATTAAAATTTAAAATATTTATTTCTAAATTTATCAAAAAAATAAAAATAAAATATGACTTATTTTTATATTTATTTTAAATTAAAATTAAATTTATTTGATTAAAGTGAAGAATTCATAATTTAAAATAAAAATAATTGCATTGAACGACGCACTTATTTCAACATGGGGTGGTTAAGGGCTTGATATATATATATATATATATATATATATATATATATATATCAAGGGCCAGGATCGATTGTGTAGAGAATATTCGTTGTCCGAATATGTGATGGAGGGCTGCAATTTTTTGGAGTGTGAAGGGTTGCAAGGTGAATAGGCCACCAATAACTTGGTGAGGTGAATAGGCGTGCATTTGAATTCAAAGACCGTTGCATGCTAATGTTTTAGTTTTCCACCTCAGCATTTCACTTGAATATGGTTGGGCTCCAACATGGGTAGTTGAAACGTCTTCTTGGATGCGCATGTGAGATGTCATCGACAATTTGGGTGTTTTTTCTGTCTTTTAAGTTATCATACAAATGAAGATAGGCCCAAACAAACATCTATAGGTGGATCATCATGTTGGATCCTATCAATCAGTGTTACATCGTTGTAAGATTGCAACGTATCAAGACACATTGTACATGCATTATATTCGTCAATTCTATAGAGAATGTAAGATTTTGAGCATTGTAGGCTTCTGTAATATCCCCAAATTAACAGTTAGCTAATTTGGGATATTAATTTTGATAAATTTTTTCTTTTCTTAAGTTTGACAGGAAATAAAGGGGTGAGGGGACCTATGAATAAAACATTAGATTATAAGAACTTTCCTAAAGTCACTTGAGCACATATTTACTTGACAGCGTGGGGCCCAGGAGGGTGAAGTGGCGGCATGAGGGAAGAGGCAACGTGGGCAATGTGGGCCCATGGCAGCGCAGTGAGAGAGGGACAATGTGGGCCAAGAGGGACATCGCAGTTTGGTGGGGGTTAGATGAGAACAAGGCTCTCAAACCATAAAAATGGGAAGAGGCTCCTCATTCGGGGATTCTATTATGCATCTCTAATTTTTGTCTTTTGACATTAAGCACGCTTTTGTTGTTGAGCGAAGTCTACAAGTGCTTTTAAGCACACTAGGTGTCTCCGAGCAGATATCCCAACCTCAGCCCTGGGGGACTTCGAGTGCCTGCTTGGGTGAGGAGTTCTATCCATCGTTTTGCAGGAGGGATCCATAATATCTTCAGCCAAGATTACGCAATTGCTTGGGTAGCGTAATCTCTTGGAGGGATCATGCAGTTTGTGGTAGAGGAAGTTCCGGGAGTGAGGAGTTATCAAGGATTTCAGCCCGTGGTTAGTATGGAGGGACCAACCCTTCACTATTCATCATTTTGACACAGGATGAGGCTACCATTTACAGAGGATCATTCAGGGCCAACGTATTTTGCTGGGATAGCGATTTCCCAAGGTGGGTCGAATTCTGAGGTCAACCATTCCAGAATTCCTTTATGAGATTTTCTGGGTTATTGGAGGAGATCCCATTCCCAGAGTTTCACATTTTTATGAGCAGGGGAACAACCCCAAAGAGCTATTCCATTTTAGCAGTAGCAGCAGTATGACAGTAGCAGCATCAGCATTCATAGATTACGCAGTCCTTGGTTGAGTAGCCATTCAGTGACCATTTTTGAGAGTATTTCTAGCTTGCCGAGTGAAAGCCAAGGTGCCATCATTCTGATCACCATTTTACTCATTGTATCTCTCAGTTACATAATAAAATGGCTCAGGGTTTCTCTATATTTTTCATTATTCGTGTGATGTCTCTCTATTTGCTGTAGATGCTTGTTTATGCTGTTGTGTATCACTATTTATTTCTATTTGGAATATTACAGTGGTATCAGAGCATGATCTTTGGCTCAACTTGTGGACATTATTGACAACATATGAAAATAAGATAATATAGATCTACTATAATGGAGGGATTAAGTTTTGCTGCATCTTTCTTTAGGACTATGAAGGATCTCTCCAAGGAGATCAATGAAATGAAGAAAGAAAGGAAAAGAGAAACCTCAAGAAGGTTTCAGGATGAATAAGGTCCCAATACTTCTTAAATCAACATCAAAGAAGACCGGAGAATCATATATCTCCTCAAATACCTACTATGCCCACTTTCTTTGAAGAAGGCGACTGGTATAGAGATGAAGAAAGAAGAAACATGGAACCAGAGACTCATGAGACTCTCAGTTTATATCTTGAAGAGTACAAAGCACAGTCTAGAGCATTCAAGGAGAATCTAACTCTCCAACAATTCTTCAAACTCAAAGAAGAAATAATATCTTATAGCAGCAGCAAGAGAGAGAGGCACAACAGATTATATTTGCCTACATTTGATGGATCTTCCTTAAGCAATGTGAAGGCTTGGAGGAAAGAGTTAGAGGCATTTTTTAGGCTACATCATGTAGTTGAAAAAGAGGTTGTTGAGATTTCAACACTTCATCTTCACGGTGAAGCCAATGATTGGTGGTTCGGTCACATGGAGCATGCAAATGTGACTAAATATTTAGATTTCTTTCACAAGTTGAGAAAGAAGTTTGATATGAGAAAACTAGAGATATGTCACAAAGAGACATTTCCTAAGGAATCAAAGGAGGATGTCACTCTTGTCACTCTGGACAAAGAGTCACTACGTTCACCACCATCTACAAATGTACTTGTATCCGGAGGAGAGACACTTGCAACTTTGCAAGATAGTCTTAAGCTCTTGACATATAGAGTCCCATGCATGATTCAAGAGATGCACAAGGAAGAGGAGGTAGATTCCAGCGTTGGTACATTCATAGAAGAGCAACCATCACTCTTACCAGCAGTTGGAGAGACCATTGTCCTGGTTGGAGGAACTCTTGTTGTCTTACAAGAGGTTCTGACACATCATTTGATCCAAGATATGCATCCACTTTCATCTCATATTGATTCAGTACCTCTTATTGAAACTTATGGGGACATGCCATCAGGGCTATTGCATGACCAAGGATTAGAACAACATGTTGATTTGAAGCAACAACATATCACAACGTAGAGGACCCTTGATCTAATCAAGGAGGAGATGAAGAGATATCACAACTCATCATTATTGAGCTACATTCAACCCTTTGGGTTGAAGTGTATAATTTCAGAAGATGGGATGAGCATGATCCTATGTACAATGGATGGTTATGAGTTCAACATTGTGCCTTACCATGAGACAACATATGTATCACCATGCAAATACACATGGGATGGGGATGTGCAACATACTTTGGGTAGATTATTTTTGCCTACTTTTGATGGGTCACCTAAATGCATAGCTAAGGCCTGGGTGAAGGAGATAGACACCTATTTGCAGCAGCACCAAGTTTTAGATGAGGAATCCATTAGAGTAGTAGCATTGCATCTTGAAGGTAAGGCTTATGTCTGGTGGTTTTATGAATCTTCTTCATTGAATAATGCAAATATATCTACTTATGCAAGGTTAACTAGGAGGTTAGTGAAAATATTTGATCAAAGACATTCTGAAACTTCATTGGGTGAGCTAGCCAAACCCAAGAAATAAAAACCTTTGCATAGGTTGGGAGGATCCATTAAACCAACTCCATTTCAGAATATTGTTGAGGGGGTTAAAGATTTGTAGAATTATTTGCCAAGGGAAAAAGCCCCACTTCAGCAAGAAATTTCTTCTCAAGAGGAAGACATGGAGATTTCTCCTTCAAGAGGGGATCAAGAAAAAAGATATGTTAATGATGAGGTGTTTCCCCATGATGAGGAGGAAGAAAAGGAAGAGATGGAAAGGGCCTCCAGCGTTGTAACAATAGGAGGAGATCCACCACAATTTGGATATGGAGATGAAGCCATTGCTTCAACTAGAGGAGATCTTGTATCCTTTCAAGAAGTTCCAAAGGATCTCACATATGAAGATCAGGAGCAACATGTATCTATGTTGATAGGCAATGAGACAAAACAATGGAGGAAGTGTGTTCCAACATTGACCACATTTTTGGGGACATACACCATGATAGATCACCTCTTTGTGATTAAGGCTCGTGACACCAATATGAATTTGGGTGTGCATGGGTTGATTACATTGGAGAAGAACACCTTAGACTGTGAGATCTTGCAGAAGGTAGGAGAAGATGAGATGGATGACCAACATCAAGTTATTGGGAACATATACACCCATCCTTTTCAGGATATTTATGTGCAGAAGAAGGAGGATGATTTGTGCAGTGAGGGCAGGGACACATTAGCCCACTCACATATACAGCCTGTTCTAGGCCTTGATGTTTCATTACATGGAGGCATTCCACCAGGGAGACCTCCTGATTGGAAGATGGTCATAGAGTTCTCTCAAAATGGTGCAACATTGATATATTTGGCTAAGGAAGGAGCTTTGGGAGGAGCTAGCACAATGCATAGAACCTTTGATAGGTTCAAAGGAGGGAGGAAAATTTTTATGATATGCACATTGTCATCTCCCACTCAGCTATTTGCGCTGAAAGATGATGATTCAGGAATCTATGAAGGCACAAGCATGGTGTCAAAGGGCTACTCCAATGCCTTGGAGCAACAAATGATACTTCCACACATGAGGAAGATTTTTGAATGCACCAAGAGATTATTGACACTCTTGTATGAATTAGCCAAACTATGGAAGTTTTGGATGGGAAATACCTTTCAAGAGGAGGTTGACCTCCATGTACTTCAAACTTGTCTTGAGCAAGGTCAGCTGCAAGGGAGGAAACAACAGTGGGGTAGCCATACTCCAACATGTGGCTTTGGCATTGAGCATTTCAAAGAGGAGAGCTATGATGTGACAGGTGCTTCATTTCAGATTTCAACAACGCTGTCATTGTTGGGGAGCATAGACCCATATTGGGAGTCCCAACTATTGGTGTAATATTCCAAGAACCTCTTCACATGTCAGGTTCTTGATGGGCAAGTGATAGATGGGAGGTATAGAGTGGTTGACAAAGTCATTTATTTCCATGATCAAATCTACTTGACTAGAGACTCCAAGCTCATGGAGGAGACTCTACATGCAGCATATGAGGCACTCCTTTCAGGACATGTAGACTTCATTGAGTCTTATCACATCATCATGGAAGGATTCTATTGGGAGAATCTCAAAGAATATGTGCACCAACATATCAAGAGATATGTAGCTTGTTTTATGTATGAGGAGGAAAGCAACCACCTTACAAGGTTGTTTCAATCACTTCCCCTTTTGATGAAGAGATGGGAAGGTTCATCTAAGGACCTCTTCACCAACTTGCTTACAATATATGGTAAGGATTGTGTCTTGATTCTTATTGATCAACTAACCATGTATGATCATTCCTTTGCCATACATTTGCAACAAATTTCTCCACAAGAGAGCAAACCTCTCTTTGGATTTCATGGTCCTTTTGGGACTACGTTCACTGATGGGATTGACCACTTTCTAGAGGACTTTGGGAAATACTTGTTTTTCCTGGCTCACATTCAGTTAACACCTAATGTCCTTTACTATTTTCAAGCTTTTGAGAAGCTTATGGCAACAAACAAGTGGTTGGATGGCCACTTATCATATCATGTTTTGAGACAACAAGAAGCAGAACAACATTGGTCTCACTTGATGGACTGTTGCTACCATCCAATATGTCAAATGACAATTAGTTCATGTTTCTTTTGGATCCCATATGGTGAAGACATTCTATTCACTATATGCGGGATGGATTGGGCAAGAGGGATTCTTGGAACCAAAGAGTGGGATCATGAGAGTCCAAATGCATTTTGGCTTCCTAATGACCATATCATTTCAAACCAAGATCAGTAGTTCCATATCTATCATAAATGGAGAGAGAGACATCGTGAGTTGAACAATTTAATCTCCCATTTTCAGCCATACATCCCCTATACATTGCAGAATCAGGGGATTGGTAATTGTTTCTATGGGCTACCAAGGATGGCTCACTTTGTTTGGATGATAGCACGGAGATTGGAGTTTCTCATTGGGGATGAGGCACCCAACATTTACCATCTCTCATGCATTGAGGAGACCAATGGACAACATATAAATTTTTCCACATATCTCCCACTTCATAATGAGAGCTATTTGGTTTATCTACCAAAGGCTAACTTGTATACTTGGGAGGAGACATATCCATTAAAGGTTTTGAAATATCCTTGTAGTTGCTTAAGGAAAAGAAAATTTTTTAAGGGGAGGACTATAATATCCCCAAATTAGCAGTTAAGTAATTTGGGATATTATTTTCGATAAATTTTTTCTTTTCCTAATTTTGACAGGAAATAAAGGGGTGAGGGGACCCATGAATAAAACATTAGATTATAAGCACTTTCCTAAATTCACTTGAGCACATATTTACTTGACAGCGTGGGGCCTAGGAGGGTGAAGTGGCAGCGTGAGGGAAGAGGCAACGTGGGCAGCGTGGGCCCATGGTAGTACAGTGAGAGAGGGACAACGTGGGCCAAAAGGGACACCGCATTTTGGTGGGGTCTAGATGAAAGAAAGGCTCTCAAAGCATAAAAAGGGGAAGAGGCTCCTCATTCAGGGGTTCTATTATGCATCCCTAATTTTTATCTTTTGACATTGAGCATGCTTTTACTGTTGAGTGAAGTCTGCAAGTGTTGTTCAGCACACTGGGTGTCTCCGAGAAGATATCCCAACCTCAGCCCCAGGGGAATTCAAGTGCCTGCTCGGGTGAGTTGTTATATCCATCGTTTTGCAGGAGGGAGCCATAGCATATTCAGCTAGGATTAGACAATTTCTTGGAAAATGCAGTCTCTTGGAGGGATCACACAGTTTATGGTAGAGATAGTTCAGAGAGTGAGGAGTTATCAAGGATTCAACTTAAGGTTAGTGTCGAGGGACCAGCCCTTCACTATTCATCATTTTGACACAGAAGGAGGCTAACATTTGTAGAGGATCATTCAGGGCTAGCGTATTTCACTGGGATAATGTTATGTCCCAAGGAGGGTCAAATTCCAGAATTGCTTTCTGGGATTTTCTGGGTTATTGGAGAAAAGCCCATTCCCAGAGTTTCATATTTTTATGAGCAGGGGAACAACCCCAAAGAGCTATTCCATTTCAGCAGTAGCAACAGTACGACAGCAACATCAACAACATTCGAAGATTATGCAGTCCTTGGTTGAACAACCATTCAGTGAGCATTTCTGAGAGTATTTCGAACTTTCCGAGTGCAAGCCAAGGTGCCATCATTCTGATCACCATTGTACTCATTGTATCTCTTAGTTACATAATAAAATGGCTCAACATTTCTCCATATTTTGCATTATTCGTGTGATGTCTCTCTATTTTTTGGAGACGCTTGTTATGTTGTTGTGTATTACTATTTATTTCTATTCGGAATATTACAACTTCATATTTATGAATGCCAGAATAGTGTTTTGGAGTTGCACTGTGGTCCCTAGGAAACCTGGTGCAAATCGGAAAAATGCAATCACCGCAAAAGGAAGAAATGATCCAAACCAAAACACATGAACCTCCATTTACAACTACAAGATCACTCCTGATGTCGACATTGTTAAGGTGAAAATATAATTCCTATATTATCCGGGGAGGTTGTGGAAGGAGTATTCCTAAACGGTTTGCATGCAGTCATACATAGATGGCATTATTCAGCCTGCGGGGTGGTTGGAATTGGATGGATATCAGGGAAAATTTTAGGGGCTAATATTCGCAGGTGAGCTAATTTTCCATGTTTTTTCAAAAAAAAAGATTCGCCAATTTACATTTTTTTGAAATTTTATTCGCTCAAATTTTATACTATAAAATTATTTTACCCTAATAATCGCCAAATTTTATATATACTAATATAAAATAATTAGAAACCTAAATATTTTTACAAAAATCTCATAAATTTTTTTAAAATTTGCATATTGGGGACTAGTAAGATTCGCCAAGGTTTCAAAACTTTAAGATAAACTTCCATCCTTAAAATTTTCCCTGATGGATATTTTGCATTGAAAACTTTGTATTATCGATAATATATGAATACAGGGCCAATCTATGCTACTGGAAACGATGCAAAATGGCCTGGGTATTGTCGAATCTTAGAAATGTCATTAAAAAGATGTCCACTTTCACCATCATATCCATTATATCACCTCCATTTCACTACCATGTCACTACATTCATCTCACTTTCATCATCATTTGGGTTACCCTTGTGTTTTCCAAACGTTATTAATTTCTAGTGTTTTTAAGAGAATTTGTGATCAAAAGTTAGGAAATAATATGCATATGCTTATACCTTAAAAGTGAAAAGAGTTTTGTGACATGTGTAGGTTCATTGGAAGCTTCTAAGGCCCTCTTATGTGGCTCCCAAAGATCAAATTCGAATTTATCTTCATGATATCAAGGAGATTTGAAGGAGGGATATGTGGCTTATGGTTAGCAAATTGGTTGAGAATATTATGGATCAAAGGAGAGAAAGAAGGATTCTCATTAATGAGGA
The DNA here is from genome assembly GCA_034641835.2 of Pinus albicaulis. NCBI lineage: Eukaryota > Viridiplantae > Streptophyta > Pinopsida > Pinales > Pinaceae > Pinus > Pinus albicaulis. Next base: position 969,907,072 of record CM076584.1, on the reverse strand, counting down.
GGTTGCTTAGGAATTTGTATAAATAGGAGAGCCTTCTCCTTTCAAAGGCATGTGTAAAGTTGGGAGTTATGCTCAAGCTTTGAATAAAGAATTAAATTTTGGCACCTTACTCATGAGTGTTCTTTCACTTTGACTTGGTTTTTCTTACATATGGAGTCTCTCGACTTACCATCTCTCATGTTTTTGGATTGGCCACCTACAATGTGTGAGATTTACTTTCTTTCATAGATTAAGATTTATAGCTTTCTTAAAATTATTCTTAAACTAATTGTGTAATCTTATGCTTATCAAATCATCTCAAGAAATTGGATTTGCTATTTTCCAATTAAATGATATTTGAGTATTTGGTCACATAGTAGTTTGAGTTTTCTTTTACATATGCTTTCCTAGATTAAGTTTGCAATTAAATGCATAATAATATGCTTGTTAATCATCTCAAGAAGGTGACTTTGTTACTTTCCAAATTGAATGATATTTGAGTATTTGGTCACACAGTAGTTTTTTCCTTCACATTTTTTGTAATGCTTTCCTAGATTAAGTTTACAATTAAATGTATAATCATATGCTTGTTAAATCATATCAAGAAGGTGACTTTGTTACTTTCCAATTGAATGATATTTGGGTATTTGATCATACAATAGCCTTAGTTTTCTTTTACATGATTTTACATGCTTTCTTAGATTAAATTTCTAATTAGCTGTGTAATCTTATGCTAGCCAAATCGTCTCAAGAAGGTGATTCAGTCATTTTCCAATTGGATTGAATTTGGATATTCAGATATACAACAATTGTAGATTAGATTAAATTCCTGAATGTAGAATATATTTTCAAGTTAATGTAGGAATGGTGTGATTAGGTTAGTTTTTAGTTTCCATAAATTGATCCCTAGCATATATTGTGCACGTATGTCTCACAAGTCCTACGGATCTCAGATTGATAATTTATGTTAGTAATCTAATAAAAATTATTTTACTCAACATTTTGGCGTCGTTTCTGGGGAGGCATACATAGGGATTAGTGTTAGTTTAGAATGTCATTTCATTTGTTAGCTTAGTTTCAGTTCCATTGCAATTTCATTTTTGCAATTTCAGTTTTCATTACTAGATTAATTTTTCATTTTACCTAACAATTTCATTCTTTTAAATCATGCAAATTTTCAAATTAAAATTTTGTGCAATTTTATTTTATTTTATTTTATTTTTAGTCATTTTTTATTTAAGTTTATTTTCATTTGCGTATAGAAAATATAGAAATAAAATAAAAAACACCTATTCACTAAAAAACAAAAAAACAAAAACACAATAAAAATCCAATTGCACCAACAAATTTTCATGATCATATCCAAGAATTTACGAGGATTTATTTTTCAAACTTAGATATGAGTTTACTCATGATATTGTTGCGTAAATGGATGCATTGGAAATTCTCTTATACTTAAGTGAATGTTCCATTTCTTTAGTAGAATAGGATTAACAAATAAAGACAAGTTTTTGTAATTTTTAGGATAAATTTGATGTTTTGTGGTGGAGTAAGAACCACCCATTTACTAACCCTTGGTAGGAAAAAATTGCAATAAAACAAAAGATTGAGAACAAGGAGCATAATCGAAGATCAGGAGCGATAATTTCAGGTATGAGATCGATCCTTTTCATTTTATTTTCTGCATGCAAAATTAAAAAAAAATAATAATCGATTGATAAAATAAATTTCTCAAGCATGCTCTCCTCCTGCGCTTTGTGTGATTTGGAGGATCAAAAAAATAATTTTTATGTTAGTAAATAAAAATAAATTTGATAAAACTTATATTTAGCTATAGAATGCAATTCTGCAGCTAACTTATGTTTTCATCATTTGATTTGATTTTTCAATAAACTTTAAAATTAAAAAATATATATAAATATAAAAACAAAAAATTAAAAAAAAATGAAACATATCAAATTCTATTTTCTTTATTAATAAATTTTTTTTTAATAAAGAAAAATAAAAAATAAAAATAATAATGATTTTAATAAATTGTTTTGTTTAATATATATATATATTAGCAAAACTAAAACATTTTAAATATAAAAACAATTAAAAAAAATCTATAAAAATTAAACAGAACAAAAACAATATATAAAACAATAAAACATTAAAAATAAAAAAAATAAAACAAAATAGTGAGTAATGACGAATTATCAGTCTTGAACATGGTTTTAGTTGCTGAGAAGCTTTGGCTTTTGGACCACCACTACCAAATAAACGTCCAAAGCCACCTGAATGTTGCCTTCAAAATTCCATCAAATTTCTGAGTGCATTAAAATTCAAACTATAAAAAGAGGAAATTTATGAAAAAAATATTTCCATTTGTGAAATCGGAGGAAGAGGAAATACTGAAGGAAATGAAATATCTTGCATTCGAAACTATGTCAGTACGAGAATATCACAAACCATCGCAGTTTTTTTTCTCTTTCTTTGATTTCAATTCAGGTACGCTTGTTCTATGGGACGAAGGTTCTTGGATGTAGTTGTGGATGACTCTCATCCAATGAAGACTGTGTGAGTAGATATTTAAATTAAATCCGAAATTTTAACATGAAAACACTGATTTGTATTAAAAGTTGTGTGCCTAGTGGTGGCAGTTGCTATTACTGTGAGAGCAATATGACAAACTTTGATTATTAACCATGCAATTTTCAAACAGATAAAACCCCATCGAAATTGTAGCACTAAGCCAACACAGGGAGATTTTTTTTTAGCCAAATTTTACACCTACGAACAAAATTAAGATTGTATGAATGAAATTTGTAGAATTGTTGGACAAATTTGTTCTACAGATCCTTTTTTTTTTTTGCAGCATAGGAGTTCGAATTAAAATCAAATGCTTAAGTGAAACTCATAAATTTAATGCATGTGGAAATTGCTAAACCTGTTCCACCAGCGATTAAGTTTGTTGCCGGAGCAGGAGCCAGGAAATGCGTAGCTATTAAAAAACGTCATTTTTGAAATGCATTTTCTGAGCAAACAAAGGAGAATTGAAACAAACTAATACATTTTTTTTTTCCAGAACATGGTGAATTCAGTAACCCGTTTGGGATATTTTTAGGGATATTTTGAACCCCATTTTGTACATTGCGTGAGAAAAATGGTTTTCAATTTATGCACTATTTCAGTTAAAACCATTTTCCTAATCTACAGTGATTTGATTTCGCTAATCTACAAGAAATGGATTTCGTATAAGAGGGATGACAGATTTTTTTTGGAGGAATTCAAGATTCCCTCGCATGAAGTTATGCATGCATGGCGCTGCAATGGCCATCTTAAGCTACAGTTGGTGTAGCAGCGAGAAGAGAAAAAGGACGATACACTCTTCAAGTTCGATATTGAAAATCTTGATGCCAAAATTAGTAGAGAAACTATTGGCAACGCTCAGTGGGAAGAGGAATCTGGAAGAATCTCAGAAAATAAATAATATACAGTCTTGACTGTGTTGACGATCCATCCATTGATATGTAGTGGGAAGCTTATGCCTGACCTTTTGTATCTCCCTATAAGTGTACAAGGGCACAATGGCAGGCTATTGAAACCTTCAAGGAAGACGTGTTCGAAAAGGTCGTTGATTTGTACATGCAAGCCATTGCAAACTCTAACCTGGCTCATATATTTCTCTTTGGGTTGGAGACTGCCAGAAAGCCACATTTTATTTTTCTTTACCACACGCATGAAAATGCTTCACTTCAACACTTCACATATTTTTCACATTTGTTTTAAAGTTATGGAGTATTTATGGCTCATTATGTTTTGTTACATTTTTTTAATGAAGTGATGATTTAATAATTTTTCGATTGAAATTATATCGTATGTTTTTTCCATAATATATATATATATATATATATAATAAAAAAATTGCATGAATGAAATAAATAGGGTATTTGCTCGTTTTTCTGGAGGAGGCACTGATTAATTCAAAGATTGGACTGATCATGAAAAATGCACAGTTGTGTAAACTTAAATTTCTGTTCAATATTTTTAGCTATATAAACTATGCAATTCTATAGCTAAACATCAATTTTGCAGCTGAACATCAATTCTGCAGTTGAGAAACTTCACTGTTTCACCCAAATTTCAAATTAGCCTAACTTTCTCATATGATATCAGGTTTCGACGATTCAAGCGCCGTTGAAAAGATAGAAATGAGATCTACACAATGAGATAGTTATCATCAGAGTTTGAAATAGTAAAAAAAAAATGAAGAAATTGCTGAAAAGACACAACAGGTAACTTGAGGCACTAATTTCAACACAGGTATAAATTCTTTTGGTTTTCCTTCGTAAACTTGTTTTATTAGTACCAGTTCTCATTTTTTTTGTTTAAATGTAGTAACTAGAGAGATTGATCACCTCTTTCTTTTGATAGTCTTAAATTCCATTGCAAAAAAAGTACTAGTTTTTTTTTGCAGGTTCTAGGAGGAAGGACAGATGACCATAAGTGAACAATTTATCTCTTAGAGATCACATTTATTTTAAAATAAAATGATTAGCAACAAAGAATAAACATCAATGCATGAGCACATGCTAATGTAAATCAGATTCAACACTTGCAATCATTTTAGATGCCATCATCTCCATTACATCCATGCTCTTCAATCAATAAAACATTCACCTTATTTCCCTTAATATTTTCCATTCACATTCATTCTTCATTCACATTCACTATACATCCGCATTCATTTACTTCCATCCACCCCTAACTCATTAATAAAAGCAATCAGCTCACTTACATGCTGATTAAGTCCATTATCTTTTTCCGTTTCATGTTCATTTTCCTTTTCCAAATAAATCCTGCTTCAAAGAAAACTGTATATCTATAGTCCTTTTTGAGTTTTAAAAATATTTTCAAAAACTACCCTGAGGCTTGCATGCCTTAATGGCAAGTTCTCTTGTTGAAAAAAAATGGGAATGCATTAATTTCCCTTGTTTGACGGATCTTATAGGTGACTCGACATCAACAAAATTTATTCGTACCTAGCAAGATGTGCTTAGGCATCTTGACTCTCATTTTCATCAACGGTGAGAGAGATCATGTTGATTAGTGGCATACATTAATGCCCACTAATTCAAGATTTTCTTACTATGTTCGACATCAAAAAATTCATTCACATAGATAAGAATTGTGCCAATGTGTGATAACAGCATGAAGACTATCAGATCCATCATTATTCAACATTTGTAGCAGATGTAGCAGATTCAACAAATTCAGTAACAACAATAAATACTCACTTTCACAACTTCATCCACCATTTTCATGGCCAATGGAAGAAGCATCAAATCATATTTTTGCAGCAGCTACATATGCACAACTTATCCATTTCATAGGTGAGTAAAGGTATGTTCTTTTCTAACTTTTTATCATGCAATTCCTTAAAATGCTAAAGTTATAATTTTTGGAATAAGACTCCATAATATTCCTTTTCTCACTTCATAAAATTGCAAAAAACCATCAGTCGGGGGGAGGCATATCACTCCATATATTTACATATTATGCCACATCACTTTCATATAACGAACATATAACTAATATTGCATTAAGATTCAAAAAATATCATATGTTTTGCAAATCATCAAATTGATGAGCTCATTAGATGGCTAAATTCTAAATGTTTTCAAGATATTTGGATGCAACAAAGAATAAACAAAATATTGTTACACAAGAACCAATACTCATCAATTTTGGTTGTCACACAAGAAAAAACCATAAAAAATCAATTTTGGTTGTCACACAAGAACCAAACATAAATATGAATGTTGTAGTCCAATGTGTTTCAAAGAAAACTCTGCAAAAATAATGAAGTTATCAAATTCTATGATAATGCAAAGTTAAAGGAGAATCAATACAAGCCAAAGCTCATTCAAAAGCAAGACAATTCAAAGATCAGATGAATCAATGTAATAGGTTGCATGAGGACATGCAACAACTTCAGTTGGGGGGTATGTTGAGTCTCAAAAATGTCCTAAAAAAGACATCCACTTTCACCATCATATCCATTATATCACCTCCATTTCACCTCCATTTCACTACCATGTCACTACATTCATCTCACTTTTAACATCATTTGGGTTACCCTTGTGTTTTCCAAACATTATTAATTTCTAGTGTTTTTAAGTGAATTTGTGATCAAAAGTTAGGAAATAATATGCATATTCTTATACCTTAAAAGTGGAAAGAATTTTGTGACATGTGTAGGTTCATTGGAAGCTTCTAAGACACTCTTATGTGGTTCCCAAAGATCAAATTCGAATTTATCTTCATGATATCAAGCAGATTTGAAGGAGGGATATGTGGCTTATGTTTAGAAAATTGGTTGATAATATTATGGATCAAATGAGAGAAAGAAGGATCCTCTTTAATGAGGAGGTTGCTTAGGAATTTGTATAAATAGGAGAGCCTTCTCCTTTCAAAGGCATGTGTAAATTTTGGAGTTATGCTCAAGCTTTGAATAAATAATTATATTGTGGTACCTTACTCATGAGTTTTCTTCCACTTTGACTTGGTTTTTCTTACATAAAGCCTCTCGACTTACCATCTCCCATGATTTTGGATTGACCACCTACAATGTGTGAGATTTACTTGCTTTCATATATTAAGATTTACTTTCTTTCATAGATTAATATTTATTTCTTTCTTAAAATTAGTCTTAAACTAACTGTGTAATCTTATGCTTATCAAATCATCTCAAGAAACTGGCTTTGCTATTTTCCAATTAAATGATATTTGAGTATTTGGTCACGTAGTAGTTTCAGTTTTCTTTTACATATGCTTTCCTAGATTAAGTTTGCAATTAAATGTATAATCACATGCTTGTTAAATCATCTCAAGAAGGTGACTTTTTTACTTTCCAAATTGAATGATATTTGAGTATTTAGTCATACAATAGTTTTTTCCTTTATATGTTTTGTAATGCTTTCCTAGATTAAGTTTACAATTAAATGTATAATCATATGATTGTTAAATCATATCAAGAAGGTGACTTCGTTACTTTTCAATTGAATGATATTTGGGTATTTGATCATACAATAGTCTTAGTTTTCTTTTACATGCTTTGTAATGATTTCTTAGATTAAATTTCTAATTAGCTGTGTAGTCTTATGCTAGCCAAATCATCTCAAGAAGGTGACTCAGTCATTTTCCAAATATTGGATTTAATTTGGATATTCAGATATACAACAATCATAGATTAGATTAAATTCCTGAATGTAGAATAGATTTTCAAGTTAATGTAGGAATGGTGTGATTAGGTTAGTTTTTAGTATCTATAAATTGATCCCTATCATATATTGTGCATGTATGTCTCACAAGTCCTACTGATCTCGGATTGATAATTTATGTTAGTAATCCAATACAAATTATTTTACTCAACAGGTATCGGGTGATCAAAAGTTCTCAAGAGGCGAGCAATTTTACAGTAGGAGAATCCATACAAGGAAATTCGTGGTTGTAGTCGACTGACGCCGAATACATAAATGGATTGAAAAATTAGTGATGCTGGTCAAAGTTGTCATTGATGTCAATATGCATTGTTGGAGATGGAAAATATTCTTGTGATACATGGATAACCCTTTCGTGATGTTTCCCTAACCTCATGCAAACCCTAGGAGAAAAACCTAAGCATGAAGATGATGCATATACCAAATTCCCTAGCTACACTGATATCCCTATCTTGAATGATATAATGATTCATGATCTAATGATGAATGAAGAAACATATTTCCCCAATGAAACCCTAGCTATATGATGTCATTTTTCTTTATGAAGAAGCCCCAAAGACTAAATGCATTGATTCATGGTAATGATGATTGTTGAAGGTCACAATTGGAGACCTAATTAAGAAGCCCTAATTGTAATTGGTCCATTCCATGAATAAAGAAGGATCTTTAATCTAAATCTCCATGATCCCTTAATCCTAATAAATGAAGAAAACATGTGAAGCAACCCTTATCTAGCAAGTAATAAACTTGAAGGTCTAAGAACGAGCCCTAGAATTGTCCAAAACATAAAATACTAAAGGTTTCCATGAACAAAATAATGATCACAGTTCAAAAATATTATTTTCTAGATGGAAAAATGACCTCATTGAAGGATGAAATTGACACCAACTTGTAGAGGATATTTTTCCCTTTCTAACGAGTTATTACACGCCCTATAACTCCTCATAGGATGAGAGGAAATGAATTTATAAGTTAGAAAAATATTATTTTTGGTAAGATGACTCATGTAGGCTGACATGCCTCCTTAAGTGATGTGTCTCTTCACTAAAAAGTCAAATATTGTATATATATATAATGTTGAATTCGTCATTTCAAGTATCCATCTCAGTGAATAATTCATAGAAGTGGTATAAAATCAAGAACATGACCGAAGAGAACAAGGAGAACGTTGTTTAGGCCAAGGAGGAAAAAGAATGATATTGTTTGGGCATAAAAACACATACCTAAGGCTAATTGGATTTTAAATATTTCAACGTTGGGTTAAACACCTCATTCCAATATCAATCTCCGTGAAGAATATGTACAAGAGGCACAGTAGCAAGAAAGGAGGCCGAAGAGTTTACAGATTGGGTAGTATACACTTTTGTGAAGGTTGTTGTAGTTCAGACCAATGATGGACTATCACTAATAAGAAAATTAGAACAGAAAACATTAGTGATATACCTTGGACCTGTGGAGATGGGATTGGTGTAAAGTCACACAGACCTCACCTCAAAACTGTGAAAAATCACCAATTTGTTGTGTCCCGGATTTCTCCTTAAAGAGCTCAGATTTGTGACACGAAGTGAACACAATTTTGGAGACTAGGTTCAAAACAGGCCTATGGAGAGGCCTAATCTCAATCACTTGGACCTATAGCTTAAGGCTCGTTGGAAATGACATTTGTAGAAGCTCATATCAGTGAAATAACTAAATAAAAATTTCCTTTGGCTGTAAATCTTGTGGAGGGTAGATACACCTATGGTTAAGAAAAAAACTTGTAAAGGCTCGCACTGTCAGTGACACCTATTACAGTTTTGTTTATTAAACATTGAAGAGTCATCTCAAATATTTGGAAAGAGGACTACACTTCGGAAAATATTATAGAAGAGTTATATATCATAACCTCAAACCTGTGGGGAAGTGGTTGGATAATAGTTTGTGGAGCTTAGTGTTGTAATATCCTTGAAGGTGTATTTTATTGAAGACCTCTTTTAAGCAACAAATATCTAGAAAATATAGCGACATACCTTTGAAACATTCCTTACATTCTTGTTGAAGGAATTTGCATAATATTGAGGACATCCTCTCGACCAGTTCTTGAAGACAACCCATGTATTGATTTGAGGACTTGTGTAAGATCTTGGAAGCGAGAAAAGGACCTTGGAGTAGCATTCCTCAATTGGAGGATCATCTTCTTGATATCACTTGAAGCATCCTATTGAAGAACGCTTGAAGACATTGTGAAGCACTTGAAGAATTGTTTGGTGCAAACCCTTTTGGAGTAGCTTATTGAAGATTCTTGAAGACCATGATGAAACCATCATGAGGTAACCTTGGAGAAATTTTGTTTGGGTGAAATGAAGAGTTGTGGTGACAACTTCTAAAAATATAAAGTTGTCATTGATGAATATATTTGGATATTAAGTTGAGGGTACTGCTGAAGGTGAAGATATTGTTAGGGATTTTTGCAGAAGATATTGGGAGCCTTGAAGAAACGTTGAATCTATCTTCAATAATTGAAGTCGTGGGTTGGAGCCCTAGAGAATAGGAGTCCTAAAAAAGATCAGGTTTGAGCCTATACCAGTGATAGGGTTGGAGACCTAGAGGTTGTAGCCTCATAGAGACAAGGTTGGTGCCTTGTGAAGATAGGGTTGGATCCCTAGAGGTTGGAGCTTCGTGAGGTCCAAATTGGTTCTTGGAAAAGTACCAGTTGGAAGTTGGTGGATTGAATATTGGTGTCTTCAGCTAGGGTTGGAGCCCTAATTATTATTGTACTTGTTTTATTGTAAAGAAGAGGATTGGTGTCCTTGTTATTAATAAAAATATTTATACTTATTGTTCATTTTGTGTTTATATAAGTGATCTTAATTGGTAAAGTAACAATTGCAAAAGATATTGATTCAGCCCCCCTCTTAGTATTTCCAAAAATTGGTTTCATAGCCAATACCTTCACTCATAAATGAAACAACTTGAAAGTAGATCCTTATAACAAAAAGTGCAAAGCCGAGGAATTAAGTCTCCAATCCTTCTAAATATGTCTCTTCTTCAACCATGAAAGCTTCATTGTTTAATGGAAACTTTGAAATAGGGAAGGAAAGAATGAAGAATTTCTTGATGGATCAAGGTTTTTAAGTCTGGGAATTAGTGATTACTGAAAGAACAATGGAAGAAGAATCCAAGGAATATAATGCAAGAGCGATGAAGGAAATATTGAGTGGGCTACCAGATCCTATAAAGACCAAAGTGGAAAAATGTTCTGCAACAAAAGAAATGTGGGACAAACTTCAAGATCTTCACTCAAAAGGAGCATTGACCATGAACTTTAGTCAAGAATATGATGGAAAGAAAGAAGGAAATATGTTGTGAAATCAGCTCCAAAAAGAGAAGAAAAGAGATATCAACGCCTTAGAAATAAGCCACTTCGAGGGGGAAACCTCCAGTACATTACGTGAATGAACAATTCTTCGATGATACAAATGAAAAAATCTCCTTTCTAGATATAGGAGTCCATGGGGCCACAATGTAATCCTATCCAACCTAACAATAATAATTTAAGGGCACAATAATAACAATATGGGGGTTACAGGGGTACAACAATAACAATAAGGGGGTTACACTAACAACAATAAGGGACTATACTAGTAATATAAGGACCTAACATGCTCCTCTCCTTCAAAAAGGTGTTGTCCTCAATGCTTGAGTAGCTCTGGGTGCTTTTGTATAAAATTCTCATCCTCCCATGTAGAATATTCCATGGGTAAGTTCTTCCATTTGATGAGATACTCTGAAATTGATCGATTTTGTATTTGTCGAGTTCTTGTTTCCGTGACTTCTTCATGTTACAATATGGTTTTTCCTTCCTCATCAAGTTCTGGGAAAATTGTTTGAACTAGAATTTTGTCCCCTATAACATTTGTTAAGCATGAAATATGGAAAATTGGATGCACTCGCAAAGAAGCAGGAAGCTCCAATTTGTATGCCATAGTACCAATATTTTGCAAAACCTTGTAAGGACCATAGTATTTTGGTGATAATTTATTATCCTTCTTAGCTTGCTTGAGGGACATTTGTTTGTATGGTTGTAGCCGTAAAAATACCCAATCTCCTACATCAAAACTTCTCTCGCTGCGATGTTGATATGCCTGTTGTTTCATTCGATTTTGTGCCAAATTCAGGTTATCCTTTAAGAGTTTGAGAACTTCTTGCTGATGCTCGATGTGATCTTCCACTGCTTGAACCTTCGAATTTTCCCTTAAAGATGATGTGATGGATGGTGGATGATATCCATAAAGTGCCATAAATGGGGTCATTTTCGCTGCAGTATGGAAGGAAGTGTTATACCACCATTCAGCAAGAGGTAACCACTTGACCCATTGTGTTTGTTTATCAGATACAAAAAAACAAAGATATCCTTCCAAACATTTATTTACTATCTCAGTTTGACCATCAGATTGAGGATGATAAGATGAGCTATGAGCTAATTGAGTACCCAAACAAGAAAATAACTCCGTCCAAAAATTTCCAGTAAAAATGGGATCTTTGTCGCTCACAATAACCCTTCGGTTTCCATGTAGCTTTTGAATTGTGTCCATAAATGTAGTAGCAACTGTACTTGCTTTAAATGGATGAGATAATGCACAAAAGTGTGCATACTTGGTAAGTCTATCAACTACCACCATGATGACACTCCTTCCTTTGGACTTAGGTAAAATTGTGATAAAATCCATTGAAATCTCCTCCCAACGTTGACTTGGAATGGATAAAGGTTGTAGAAGACCCGGGGTCTTAATTGTCTCAACTTTATTCTGCTGGAAAACCAAAAATTCTGCCACAAAATTTTGAATATCAGATTTAAGGCCATCCCAAAAAAATTCTTTCTTCACCCTGTGGTAAGTTTTTAAAAATCCTGAGTGTCCTCCTAAAGGAGAAGTGTGCAATTCTAGAAGAATATTTTGTTTTAGTTGGGAATTATTGAAAATATATAAGCGATATTTGTACCATAAAGAATCAGTTTTCCAACTAAATGTATCAGATGTACTAGGATCTTGCTGCAACTTTTGAATGAGTGTCCAAACTTCTTCGTCCTTCTTCCATTCATCCCTTGCTTAGGTTATCCAATCTGGTTGGATAATAGAAATGGCACAAAGCAATGCTTCCACCTCTTCATCCTTTCTTGAGAGTGCATCTGCAACAACATTTAGCTTCCCTTTTTTGTAGACGATTTCAAAGTCATAACCCAACATCTTTGTGACCCATTTTTGCTGCTCTTCTGAAGATAGTCTTTGTTCCAAAAAGTGTTTAAGACTATCATGATCAGTTTTTACCTTGAAGTGTCTTCCCATTAGGTAAGGTCTCCATTATTTTAGTGCATGTAGTATTGCCAACATTTCCTTCTCCCAAATAGCCTTTTGTAAATACTTTCCTTTGATAGAACGACTTTCAAAAGCAATGGGTCTTCCTTCTTGCATTAAAACAACACCAATTCCATTTCCTGAGGCATCACATTCCACAATAAAGGTTTTTGTGAAGTCTGGCGTAGCTAAGACTAGTGCTAGGCACATTGCCTCTTTAAGATGTTCAAAGGTCTTAGTTTCTTCAGGAGTCCATGAAAATGCATCTTTCTTCAATAATGTTGTTAGAGGTGCTGCTATTCTCCCATAATTCTTGACAAAATTGCGATAATACCTTGTTAACCCGAGAAATCTGTGCAACTGCTTTATGGTTGTGGGGACTTTCCATTCCTTAATGGCTTTAATTTTGTTAGGGTCTACCTTAACACCCTCGTGAGATACAATATGACCCATATATTCCACCTCTTGTACTCCAAAGAAACATTTGGATGTTATTGCATATAATTTTTTCTCCTCCAATAGTTTCAGTGCCCTATCAACATGTAGAACATGATCCTTCCAAGACCTGTTGTAGATTAGCATATCATCAAAAAATACTAGCACAAATTTTCTAAGGAATGGTTTGAAAATGGAAATCATCAACCCTTGAAATGTAGAAGTTGCATTGGTAAGGCCAAAAGGCATGACGAAAAATTCATAATGACCCTCATGAGTTCAAAATGTTGTTTTCTGAATATCTTCAGTCTTCATTCTAATTTGATGATATCCTGAATGAAGATCCAGCTTGGTAAAATAAATTGCTCCATGTAATTCATCCAATAATTCATCAATCACAGGAATGGGAAATTTATCTTTAATAGTGAGCTTATTGAGCTCCATATAATTCGGACACATGCGCCATGATCCATCTTTCTTGTGCACCAATACTACTGGAGCAGAGAAATAACTTTGACTAGGTTGAATTATACCCGCCTCTAACACTTCTGCAATCATACGTTCAATTTCTCTCTTTTGGACATGAGGATATCTGTAAGGCCTGATGTTTGGAGGAACACTTCCTGGAATCAAATGAATAGCATGATCATGATCACGAATAGGTGGGAGTCCTTTGAGAGTATCAAACACCTTGGAATGATTTTCCAAGACTTTTTAGAGATCTGGAGAAATAGATGATTTCGATGTTGGAACTTCTAGTGAGCATAATTGTGCAATTACACCACGTTGTTCTTTATTCAGAAGATTTGTCATGAAATTGAGCTTATTATATTTCTTGGCTTCCCTGCGATACCTCGTAATTCGATTTCCTTTCCTTCCAAAAAAAATTTCAAGAAAAGTTCTTGAAAATTAAAAGCTACCATCCCCAAAGATTGTAACCATTGTACTCCTAGTACAACCTAACCACCTCCCATTGGGATGGGAAGCATTGGAATATTCAATACATATTCCCCCATGGCTAGCTTGATATTATGGCATTTTCCAGAGCAATTCATAGTTCCTCTATTTGCAACCATCACTTGACATTCTGGTGCTGGGTATAGGAAACAATTCAATTCCTTGGCTACCTTACAATGAATAAAATTACGGGTACTACCCGAATCAATCAACACTGTTACCTTTTTCTTCTTGATATGTCCTTCTATCTTGAGAGTTTGAGGAGTGGTAATTCCTGCCAATGCATTGCATGATATGGTCGGACTCATTTCTTCTTCTTCTAGTGTTTCTTCCTGGTGTATATCCTCTACTTTTGAAGTTTATTCTTCATTTTCTTCTTCCTCTTCACAATCTATGTAAAATAATTTCTTCTTAGTGCACTTATGACCTTTAGTGTATTTGCTATCACAACTGTAGAAAAGCCCTTTTGCTCTTTTTTCTTCCAATTGTTGTGGTGTCAACCTTGTAGGTTGTGGAAGTCTAGGAGTAGCAACACTTCCATCTTTATAGATGTGAGTGGTAGGCTTCCTTGTCGCCATAATTTTACATTCAATTTTTCTTGCCAACTTGAATGCCTTCTCTAATGAATCAAGTTCCCAAACGCGAACTTCATGTTGGATGTTATCCTTTAAAGTCCCTATGAAGACATCAATCCTGTGTTCCTCTGGAATATCAGTTACCCTTATATTCAATTTTTGGAAGTCCTCAATGTGCTCCGCCATTGAACCTTTTTTTTTTAGATTTATCAATTGGCTAAAGAAGGTGTTTCTCTTTGTATCCTCATAATGTGCTATCATTTCCTCCGTAAAAATTGACCAGGTGACAAATTCTTTATGGGAGCAAATCCATCGATACCATACAAATGTAAAGTTGCAATGCGTACCTTTTGTGTGTTTTGCACATTATTGAGATCAAAATATTGCTCCATATGTAGTATCCATCTTACAGGATCATTGCCATCAAAATTCCTCATATCCATCTTTGGAATATTGTGGTTCTTCAATCCAACATTAGAGTTTATGAAATCACGATTAACATGTATTTTATTCTCATCATGAGTTTCCTCCACTATCTTTTCGCCATTAGGAAACATTTCTTGTATCAACTTTGCCAAATCATTCTTCATTTTTTCGATGTTGTCTTTCATTTTTTCATCGATCTTAGCTTCCATGTCATCCATCTTAGCTTCCATGCCATCCATCTTAGCTTCCATTCCCACTTCCATGCCATCAATATTAGCTTCCAAACCATTCATATTAGCTTCCACGCCTTTCTTTAAACCATCCATCTTAGTTTCCATGCCTTTATTCAAAACTTCCATTTCATTTTTTGTTGCTCTTTACGATATCGAAATTTGGTGCACTTGCTCTTGTAATTTTGATATCTCACTTTGTGTTTCTTCATCTTCATGAGTCATAGTAGAGCCTTCTGAAGGCTTAATTGGTGTTGAATTATTTTTATGGGGCATTTTATAACCCAATACTGATATCTTTTCTTCAATAAGCCCTTGGAATAAATTCAAACTAATTTTTTTTTCAAACGAGACTTATGTAATTTGAAAAAAATACACACCTTTTTCTTGCTTTTGAGGAGCTCGATATTGAAATTCAATTATCTTTGTGATTTCAGATCTTCAATATATGAAATTTGGCCCTGTTGTAGCCCTCTGAATATTCTTTCGAATGCCACAAGTCTGACCTGATTTGGATTCTTCAAGGAAAAGTTATTTCCAATCTCCCACAATGACCTAATTATGGACTGGTTCAGTAGAGCTAACTTGTACGACTTTCCATGTGTCACTGTTTGCTCCTTTGGCTCCAAAATTGATAGGTAGGAAACTATAGTCCATGTAGTTCTAGCCACTTTTTACAAAATTCCAATCCGATGCTCGGAGAGAGAGTTATGAATATTTTCCCACGATCACCTCTTTGAAATGAAATTCGGGAGCCTGAAAAATACCTAACTTCCACAGATCATATCTCCGAAAATATTGTGAACCAAGCTCTGACATTTTGCGACAATTTTCTTCAGGATTTCAGCTTCGTGCTCTAACCATTTCAGCTTCTGAACCTTCGTAGAAAAAAGGTTATAGTGAAAATTCCACGATGACCTGTTTGGTGCAGCGAAACCCTAGAATCCAAAGCTCTGATACCAAATGTTGTGAAACCAGCTCCAAAAAGAGAAGAAAAGAGATATCAACGCCTTAGAAAAAAGCCACTTTGAGGGGGAAAACTCCAATACATTACATGAATGAACAATTCTTCGATGATACAAATGACAAAACCTCCTTTCTATATATAGGAGTCCATGGGGCCACAATGTAATCCTAGCCAACCTATTAATAATAATTTAAGGGCATAATAATAAAAATATGGGGGTTACAGGGGTACACCAATGAAAATAAGGGGGTTACACTAACAACAATAAGGGACTACACTAGTAATATAAGGACCTAACATAGGGACTATATTTGGAAAAGTACAGGTTGGAACCTGGTGGATTGAATATTGGTGTCTTCAGCTAGGGTTGGAGCCCTAATTATTATTGTACTTGATTTATTGTAAATAAGAGGATCAGTGTCCTCATTATTAATGAAATTATTTATTCTTATTGTTCATTTTGTGTTTATATAAGTGATATTAACTGGTAAAGTAACAATTGGAAAAGATATATTGATTCAGCCCCCCTCTCAGTATTCCAACAATTGGTTTTAGAGCTAGTACCTTCACTCATAAATGAAACAACTTGAAAGTAGATCCTTAGAACAAAAAGTGAAAATCTGAGGAAGTAAGTCCCCAATCCTTCTAAATATGTCTCTTATTCAACCATGAAAGCTCCATTGTTTAATGGAAACTTTGAAATAGGGAATTAGTGATTACTGAAAGCACAATGGAAGAAGAATCCAAGGAATATAATGCAAGAGCGATGAAAGAAATATTGAGTGGGCTACCAGATCTTATAAAGACCAAAGTGGAAAAATGTTCTTCAACAAAAGATATGTGGGACAAACTTCAAGATCTTCACTCAAAAGGAGCATTGACCATGAACTTTAGTCAAGAGGATGATGGAAAGTAAGAAGGAAATATAAAACCCATAAAATAAGCTGAAAACAAGAGTGAAGACATCAAGACCAAAGAGGACCTAGAAGATGAAAATGATGAAGAAGACCTCAAAGAATATTTTAAGGAAAAACTTGTAGCTGCCCTAGAAGGGATAAGTAGTTTGAAAGAGGAAAATGAGGAGCCCAAGAAGAAAGCACAATATGGTGACCATGATCTTGAAATCACAAGGAAGGAAGTTGACCTTTCCAAGCTTAACGTACAATAAAATGATATGGAGCTCACCAAGTTAAAGGAAGAATTCCGTCAAAACAAGAAAATCCATCATGAAGAAGTCATATCCATTAAAAAACAATTGGATAAAGAAAAGAAAAAAGAAGACACTTTTTCTAGACATATTGAACAAAGACACAAGGACTTGAACAAAATTGAAGCGAAAATTGGTCAACACAAGGAAGAGGTCTCCTCCCTTAAATCACAACTAGAGGAAGCAAGAAGGACAAATATTTCAGTTTTGGGTTAAAAACCTCATTCCAATATCAATATAGATGAGGAATACGCATAAGAGGCACAATAACAAGAAAGGAGGACGATGAGCTTACATTTTGGGTAGTATACACTTGTGTGAAGGTTGTTTTTAGCTCAGACCGAAGGTGGAATATCACCAATAAGAAAGTCGGAAGAGAAAACATTAGTGATATACCTAGGACCTATGGAGAAGGGCTTGCTGTACAGTCACATAGGCCTCACCTCAAAACTGTGAACAATTACTAGTTTTTTGTGTCTCGGATTTCTCCTTAAAGAGCTCGGATTTGTGATAGGAAGTGAACACAGTTTTGGAGACTACGTCCAGAACAGACCTATGGAGAGGCCTAATCTCAGTCTCTCAGACATGTAGCTTAAGGCTCATGGGAAGTGACATTTTCAAAATCTCAGATCATTGAAATAACTGAAGAACAATTTCCTCTGGGTGTAAATCTTGGACTACAGTCCAAATCACAATCTTGTGGAGGGTATATAAACCCGTGGTTAAACACAAAACTTGTAGAGGCTTGGACTAGATATGAAACCTATTACAATTTGTTTTATTAAACACTGAAAAAACATCTCAAATATGTGGTAAGAGGACTACACCTCAGATAAGATAATGGAAGAGTTATATATCATAACCTCGAACCTGTGGGAAGGTGGACAATGGTTTGTGGAGATTAGAGTTGTAATATCATTGAAGGTGAAGTACTTTCTTGAAGACCTTGTTTAAACAACAAGTCTTTAGACAATATAATAGCATACATTTGAAACATTCCTTATAGTCTTATTGAAGGAATTTGTAGAATATTGAGGACATCCTCTAGACCAGTTCTTGAATGCAACCCTTGTATTGATTTGAGGACATTTGCAAGATCTTGGAAGCCAACAAAGGACCTTGGAGTAGAATACCTCAGTTGGAGGATTAGCTTATTTATATCACTTGAAGAAACCTATTGAAGAACACTTGAAGACATTGTGAAGCACTTGAATAATTGTTTGGTGTAGTCCCTTTTAAAGTAGCTTATTGAAGATTCTTGAAGACCATGATGAAATCATCATGAGGTAACCTCTGAGAATTTTTTTTGGGTGAAATGAAGAGTTGTGGTGACAAATTGTAAGAATATAAAGCTATCATTGATGAAGATATTTGGAGATTAAGTTGAGGGAAGTGCTGAAGGTGAAGATATTGTCAAGGCTTGCTACAGAAGATAATGGGAGCCTTGAAGAATCGTTGAATCTATCTAGAATAATTGAGGTCGTGGGTTGGAGCCCTAGAGGATAGGAGTCTTCAAGAAGATCAGTTTGGAGCATGTACCAGTGATAGGGTTGGAGACCTAGAGGTTGGAACCTCATAGAGACAAGGTTGGTGCCTTACGAAGATAAGGTTGGAGCCTCGTGAAGTCCAAGTGGGTGCTTGGAAAAGTACAGGTTGGAGCCTCGTGGATTGAATATTGGTGTCTTCATCTAGGGTTGGAAACTTAATTATTATTATACTTGATTTATTTTAAAGAAGAGGATTGGATTCCTCGTTATTAATAAATGTATGTATTCTTACTGTTCATTTTGTGTTTATCTACGTGATCTTAATTGGTAAAGTAACAATTGGAAAAGAAATATTGATTCACCCCCCCCTCAGTATTTCCAACAATTGGTTTTAGAGCCAGTACCTTCACTCACAAGCCTGACAACTTGAAGGTAGATCCTTAGAACACAAATGGAAAAGCCAAGAAAGAAAGAATCCAATCCTTATAAATATGTCTCTTCTTCAACCATGAAAGAATAAGATAATAAAATTGGGAAATCTCCATTGTTCAATGGAAACTTTGAAATATGGAAGGAAGGAATGAATAATTTCTTAATGGATCAAGGTTTTGAAGTATGGGAATTATTGATTACTGAAACAATGATGGAAGAAGAATCCAAGGAATATAATGCAAGAGCGGTGAAGGAAAACTTGGGTGGGCTACCAGATCCTACAAAGACCAAAATGGAAAAATTTTCTTCAACAAATGATATGTGGGACAAACTTCAAGATCTTCACTCAAAAGGAGCATTGACCATGACCTCTAGTCAAGAAGATGAAGGAAAGCAAGAAGGAAATCTAGAACCCATAAAAGAAGCTAAAAATAAGAGTGAAGACATCAAGGCCAAAGAAGAACTAGAATATAAAAATGATGAAGAAGACCTCAAAGAATATGTTAAGGCAAAACTTTTAGCTGCCCTATAAGAGATAAGAAGTTTGAAAGGGAAAAATGAGGAGCTCAAGAAGAAAGCACAATATGGTGACCATGACCTTGAAAAGACAAGGAAGGAAGTTGAAATTTTCAAGATTCAAGTACAATAAAAGGATAAGGAGCTCACCAAGTTTAAGGAAGAATTCCATCAAAACAAGAAAAGCCATCATGAATAAGTCATATCCATGAAAACTCAATTGTATAAAGAAAAGAAAATGGAAGACACTTTTTCTATCCATCTTGAACAAAGATACGAGGACTTGAAAAAAATTGAAGTGAAAATTGGTCAACACAAGGAAGAGGTCTCCTCCCTTAAATCTCAATTAGAGGAAGCAAAGAAACAACCACAAGGAGCTGAAAAGGTGATGGAAGATTTGGCACTCCTAGAAAGACAAGTCGATGAAGCAGAAAAGGAAAGAAATGTCATGAAATTCCATCTAGAATAAAAGGACGAAGACATCACCAAATTATAATCAGAAATCACCTCACTTAAGGCTCAATCATGTGAAGCAACGAGAATGAAGGAATAAATGGAGAACCATCTAGCAAAGAAGGATGAAGAATGCAAGATGATGAAAGAAGAAATTGATATCCTAAAGAAAGAAGTTTATCAGGTGAACAATAGTATAAAAGGCTCTCAAACCCTAGATGACATTCTAAGTCATAAAATATATCCTCTTGATAAATTAGGTGTAGGTTATGCACGTGAACCCTCAAATAGAAATGATGTAAACCCTAATACTTCAAACAACAAGGTTGTGGAAAAGTTTGGAAGAAGTATTGATGCTCCCAGTTCCATAAAAGGCAAGGAGACTCAGTCAAGATGATTTGGAAGAAACCCTACTCCAAAAAGAAATGCAGATGCAAGAGGCAATAAATTTGATCAAAGTATCCCAATACAGAATGACTTTAGAAGTACATCAAGGCAATCTCCATCGTCAAGGTCTCAAAGTATATTTTTTGTTTATTGTTATGCTTGTAAAAACTTTGGGCATATGGAAAAGGATTGTAAGGCATACCACAAGGACAAATATAATAGTCCCCATCAAGTCCCTAGAAGCAAATTTACAAGGAGAAGTCATGATTCCTCATTCATGAACAAGATGGAGTGATTAAAATGTCATAACATTGGACATATGGATCATGAATGTAACTTGAATTGAGTTACTAAACAAGTTAAAACCATGACTACCAAGCCATAAAAGTAAGTTACACAAGTCTGGAGAAGGAAGAAAATTGGATCCGAAAGTATCTTAAAAACTCAAGCCAACAGCACATCTTGTTGATTTTATGAATGCATCTTTGGTAGATATGATATTCCAATTTTTGATGATGAAATTATGCCAAGAAGAAGACCATGCATATTGTTAAGGGGAGCTTATGATTCTTCACTATTCTTGCAGAAGCTATCCATGAAGAGCCCTATGAAATCCTTGATGAGTCCCACAAGGGGGCAATCATCATCACAATATTGTGTCTTCACTATGCATCCATTATTGAAGATGTCTTCCGCTTGATCACAAGGAAGCAAAATTTCTTATCTTGAGAAAAAAGAATATCTAGAGGAGCTTATGCGGGCATGGGGAGTTGGTTGATCATCTACCTCATCGATTTCCATGAAGGAATGCAGAGGCTTAGGGGGAGAAATTACATTAACAAAAAAAATAATGACAGAAGGAGTTACAAAGAGAAACATAATAAGAAGCAACACCTTGACAATGAAAGCAAGATATCTATCATGAAGAACTATCATTGATGAAGGAAATGTGATGAAGAAACATATCAAGAAGCAACTTAATAGAGCGATTTCTTGGGCACCCCATTTTCCATTGATGTCAAAGGAGGAGAGATTGTTGAAAGGGAAAGAATATTTCCATCAATGACAAAGGGGGATATTATTGGTCAAAGTTGTCATTGATGTCAATATGACATTGTTTGAGATGGAAAATATCATTTTTATACATGAATAACCCTTTCATGATGTTTCCCTAACCTCATGCAAATCTTAGGAAAAAAACCCTAAGCATGAAGATGATTCATATACCAAATTCCATAGCTACACTTATATCCCTATATTGAATGATCTAATGATGCATGATCTAATGATGAATGAAGAAGCCTTTGCCCTAGTGAAACCCTAACTATATGATGTCATTGATCTTGACGAAGAAGCCCCAAAGACTAAATGCCTTGATTCATGATAGTGATGATTGTTGAAGGTCACACTTGGATCCCTAATGAAGAAACCCTAGATGCCCTAAATGACTTTGAAGATGCCTTAATTCCAGTTGGTCCATTCCATGAATAAAGAAGGAGATTTAATCTACATTCCTATGATCCCTTAATCCTAATAAATGAATAACACATGTGAAGGAACCCTTATTTTTAAAGTCATAAACTTGAAGGCCTAAGGAGCCCTAGCATTGTCCAAAACATAAAATAATAAAGGCTTCCATGAACAAAATAATGATGACAATTCACAAATATAATTTTCTTGAAGGAAAATTGGCCTCATTGAAGGATGAAATTAACTCCAGCTTGTAGAGGATATTTTTCCCTTCCTAAAAAGTTATTACACGCCCTCTAACTCCTCATAGCTTGAGAAAAATTGAATTTATAAGTTAGAAAAAATATTATTTTTGGTAAGTCGACTCATGTAGGTTGACATGTCTCCTTAAGTGACGTGTCTCTTAACTACAAAGACAAATATTGTATATATAGAAGGTTGAATTCGTCATTTCAAGTATCCAGATCGGTGAAGAATTCAGAGAAGTGGTATAAAGAAAGGAGAAAGGTCGAGGAGAACAGGATAGTGTTGTTTTGACCGAGAGGAAAAAGGATATTTCTGTTTGGGCATAAAAACACGGACTTAAGTCTAATTCAGTTTTATATATTTCGGCATTGGGTTAAACACCTCGTTCCAATATCAATATTGGTGAAGAATACATACATGAGGCAAAATAGCAAGAAACGGGAACAAGGTACATGAGGCAAAATAGCAAGAAATGAGAACAAGGAGTTTACATTTTGGGCAGTATACACCTGTGTAAAGGTTGTTGTAGCTCGAACCAATGGCGGACTATCACCAATAAGAAAATTAGACCAGAAAACATCAGTGATATACCTCCGACCTGTGGAGAAGGGCTTAGTGTACAAGTCACACAAACCTCACGTCAAAAGTGTGCATGATCACCAGTTTGTTGTGTATTGGATTTCTCCTTAATCAGCTCGGATTTGTGGCAGACAATGAACACAGTTTTGGAGACTAGGTTCGGGACAGACTTGTGGAGAGGCCTAATCTCAATCACTCAAACCTATAGCTTAAGGATCGTGGGTAGTGAGATTTGCAAAATCTTGTATCAATGAAAGAACTAAAGAATAGTTTCCCGTGGGTTTAAATCTCAGACTACTATTTGGATCACAATCATGTGGAGGGTAGATACACCTGTGGTTAAGCATCAAAGTTGTAGAGGCTCGGACTGGAAGTGACACCTATTATAACTTGGTTTATTAAACACTAAAAAATCATCTCAAATATGTGGCAAGAGGACTACATCTCGGGCAAGACAGTGGATGAGTTATATATCATAACCTCAAACCTGTGGGGAGGTGGTTGGACAATGGTTTGTGGAGCTTAGTGTTGTAATATCCTTGAAGGTGAAATATTTTCTTGATGACCTTGTTTAAGCAACAAGTCTCTACTGGTCTCTACACAGTATAGCAACATACCTTTGAAGCATTCCTTACAATATTATTGAAGGAATTTGTAGAAGATTAAGGAAATCCTATGGACCAGTTCTTGAAGATAACCCTTGTATTTATTTGAGGACTTGTGTAAGATCTTGGAAGCCAGAAAAGATGAAAATGATGAAGAACGCCTCAAAGAATATTTTAAGGAAAAAATTGTAGCTGCCCTAGAAGAGATAAGGAGTTTGAAAGAGGAAAATGAGGAGCTCAAGAAGAAAGCACAAGATGGTTACCATGACCTTGAAAAGACAAGGAAGGAAGTTGACATTTTCAAGCTTAAAGTATAATAAAAGGATAAGGAACTCACCAAGTGTTAGGAAAAATTCCATCTAAACAAGAAAATACATCATGAAGAAGTCATATCCATGAAAAAAAAAATTGATAAAGAAAAGAAAAAGGAAGACACATTTTCTAGACATATTGAACAAAGACAAAAGGACTTGAACAAAATTGAAGCGAAAAATTGTCAACACAAGGAAGTGGTCTCCTCCCTTAAATCGCAACTACAAGAAGCAAGAAGGTCAAATCTTTTAGCGATGGGTTAAGCACCTCATTCCAATAACGGTGAATAATACGTATAGGAGGCACAATAGCAAGAAAGGAGGATGAGGAGTTTAAAGTTTGGGAAGTATACACTTGTGTGAAGGTTTTTGTACCTCGGACCAATGGTGGGCTATCACCAATAATAAACTTAGACCAAAAAACATCAGTAGTATACCTAGGACCTGTGGAGAAGGGTTTGGTGTATAGTCACACAGAACTCACCTCAAAAATATGAACAATCACTAGTTTGTTGTGTCTCAGATTTCTTCTTAAAGAGCTCCGATTTGTGGTAGGAAGTGAACACAATTTTGGAGACTACGTCCAAAACAGACTTGTGCAGAGGCCTGATCTCATTCACTCAAACTTGTAGCTTAAGGCTCGTGGGAAGTGACATTTTCAGGAGCTCAGATCAATGAAATGAGTAAGGAAAAATTTCCTGTGGGTGTAAATCTCAAACTACAGTCCAGATCACAATCCTTTGCAGGGTAGATAAACCTGTGGTTAAGCACAAAAATTGTAAATGCTCATACTGGATGTGAAACCTATTACAGTTTGGTTTATTAAACACTGAAAATCATCTCAAATATGTGGCAAGAGGACTACACCTCAAACAAGATAGTGGAAGAGTTATATAGCATAACCTCGAACTTGTGGGGAGGTGGTTGGACAATGGTTTCTAGAGCTTAGAGTTATAATATCCTGGAAGGTGAAGTAATTTCTTGATGACCTTTTTTAAGAAACAAGTCTCTAGACAGTATAATGACATACCTTTGAAACATTCCTTACAGTCTTTTTGAAGGAATTTGTAGAATATTGAAGACATCCTTTGGACCAGTTCTTGAAGACAACCCTTGTATTAATTTTAGGACATGTGTAATATCTTGGAAGCCAGCAAAGGACCTTGGAGTAGCATACCTCAGTTGGAGGGATAGCTTATTGGTATCACTTGAAGCAACCTATTGAAGAACCCTTGAAGATATTATAAAGCACTTGAAGAATTGTTTGGTGCAGTCCCTTTTGGAGTAGCTTATTGAAGATTCTTGAAGACCATGATGAAACCATCATGAGGTAACCTTGGAGATTTTTTTTTTGGGTGAAATGAAGAGTTTTGGTTACAAATTCTAAGAATATAAAGTTTTCATTGATGAATATATTTGGAGATTAAGTTGAGGGCAGTGCTGAAGGTGAAGATATTGTCAGGGCTTGTTGCAAACGATATTGGGAGCGTTGAAGAACTGTTGAATCTATCATGAATAATTGAAGCCATGGTTTGCAACCCTAAAGGATAGGAGTATTCAAGAAGATCATTTTGAAGCACGTACGAGTGATAGGGTTGGATACCTAGAGGTTGGAGCCTCATAGAGACAAGGTTGGTGCCTTGCGAAGATAGCGTTGGAGCCCTAGAGGTTGCAGCCTCGTGAAGTACAAGTTGGTGTTTGGAAAAGTACACGTTGGAGCCTGGTGGATTGAAGATTGGTGTCTTCATCTAGGTTTGGAAACCTAATTATTATTTTACTTAATTTATTTTAGAGAAGAGGATTGGATTCCTAGTTATTAATAAAATCATTTATTCTTATTTTTCATTTTGTGTTTATCTAAGTGATATTAACCGGTGAAGTAATAATTGGAAAAGAAATATTGATTCACCCCCCTCTCAATATTTCCAACAATTGGTTTAAGAGCCAGTAACTTCACTCAAGCCTAACAACTTGAAGGTAGATCCTTAGAACACAAATGGAAAAGCCAAGAAAAAAGCCCCCAATCCTTATAAAGATGTCTCTTCTTCAATGGAAACTTTGAAATATGGAAGGAAAGAATTCCAATAATTTCTTAATGGATCAAGGTTTTGATTTCTGGGAATTAGTGATTACTGAAAGCACGATGGAAGAAAAATCCAGGGAATATAATGCAAGAGCTATGAAGGAAATATTGAGTGGGCTACTAGATCCTATGAAGACCAAAGTGGAAAAATGTTATTCAACAAAAGATATGTGGGACAAACTTCAAGATATTCACTCAAAAGGAGCATTGACCATGACCTCTAGTTAAGAATATGGTGGAAAGCAATAAGGAAATCTAGAACCCAAAAAATAAGCTAAAAAAAAGAGTGAAGACATCAAGGCCAAAGAGGAACTAGAAGATGAAAATGATGAAGAAGACCTCAAAGAATATTTTAAGGAAAAAAATGTAGCTGCCCTAGAAGAGATAAAAAGTTTGAAAGGGGAAAATGAGGAGCTCAAGAAGAAAGCACAAGATGGTGACTATGAACTTGAAAAGACAAGGAAGGAAGTTAACCTTTTCAAGCTTCAAGTACAATAAAAGGATAAGGAGCTCACCAAGTTTAAGCAAGAATTCCATCAAAACAATAAAATGCATCATGAAGAAGTCATATCCATGAAAAATTAATTGGATAAGGAAAATAAAATGGAAGACACTTTTTCTAGCCATCTTGAACGAAGATACAAGGGATTGAAAAAAATTGAAGCGAAAATTGGTCAACACAGGGAAGAGGTCTCCTCCCATAAATATCAGCTAGAGGAAGCAAAGAAACAAGCACGTGGAGTTGAAAAGGTGATGGAAGCTTTGTCACTCCTAGAAGGAAAAGACAATGAAGCAAAAAAGGAAATAAATGTCATGAAATTCCAGCTAGAAGAAAAGGAAAAGTATATCACCAAATTATAATCATAAATCACCTCACTTAAGGCTCAATCATGTGAAGCAATGAGAATGAAGGAAGAAATGCAGAACCATCTAGGAAAGAAGGATGAATAATGCAAGATGATGAAAGAAGAAATTGATCTCCTAAATAAAGAAGTTGATCACATGAACAAGATTCTAAAAGGCTCTCAAACCCTAGATGACATCCTAAGTCATCAAAGATATCCTCTTTATAAATCAGGTCTTAATTGTGTAGGTGAACCCTCAAATAGAAATGATGTAAACCCTAATACTTCAAACAACAACGATGTGGAGAAGTTTGTAAGAAATATTGATGCTCCCAGTTCCAACAAAGGCAAGGAGAAGAATCAAGATGACATTGGAAGAAACCCTACTCCAAGAAGAAATGGAGATGCAGGAGGAAATAAATTTGATCAAAGGATCCCAATACAGAATGACTTTAGAAGTACATCAAGGCAATCTCCATCCGCCATGTATCAAAGTATATTTTTTGGTTATTTTTATGCTTGTACAAACTTTGGACACATCGCAAAGGTTTGTAGGGCATATCGCAAGGAAAAATATAATGGTCCCCATCAGCTCCCTAGAAGAAACTTTACGAGAATATATCATGATTCCTCATTCGTGAACAAGATGGGGTGCTTCAAATGTCATAAAATTGTAAATATGGCTCATGATTTTAACTTGACTGAACTTCCTAAACAAGCTAAAACTACTACTACCAAGCCATAAATGAAAGTTACACAAGTATGGAGAAGGAAGAAAATTGGATCTGAAAGTATCTTGAACACTCAAGCCAACAACACATGTTGTTGATTTGATGAATGCATCTTTGGTAGATATGATATTCCAAATTTTGATGATGAAATTATTCCAATAAGAATACCATGCATATTTTTAGGGGGATCTTATGATTCTTGACTATCTTGCAGAAGCTATCCATGAAGAGCCCTATGAAATCCTTAATGAGTCCAACATCGACAACAATCATCATCATATTGTGTCTTCACTATACATCCATTATTGAAGATGCCTTCAACTTGATCACAAGGAAGAAATATTTCTTATCTTGAGCAAAAAGAAGAGCTATAGGAGCTTATGCGGGCATGGGGAGTTGGTTGATCATCTACCTCATCCATTTCCATGAAGGCATATAAAGGCTTAGGGGGATCAAGTACATTAAAGTAAAACATAATGACAGAAGGATTTGCAAAGAGAAACATAATAAGAAGAAACACCTTGACAAGGAAAGCAACATATATATCATGAGGAACTATCAATGATGAAGAAAATGCAATGAAGAAACATGTCAAGAAGCAACTTGATAGGGGGAGTTCTTAGGCACCCCATTTTCCATTGATGTCAAAGGGGGAGAAGTTTTTTAAAGGGAAAGAATATTGCCATCAATGCCAAAGGGGGAGACTACTAGTCAAAGTTGTCAATTCTGTAAATATGGCATTGTTGGAGATGGAAAATATTCTTGTGATGCATGAATATCCCTTCCGTGATGTTTCCCTAACCTCATGTAAACCCTAAGCATGAAGATGATGCATATACCAAATTCCATAGCTACACTTATATCCCTATATTGAATGATATAATGATGCATGATCTAATGATTAATCAAGAAGGCCTTGCCCTAATGAAACCCTATCTATATGATGTCCTTGTTCTTGATGAAGAAGCCCCAAATGACTTGGAGCCCTAATGAAGAAGCCCTAGATGCCCTAAATGACTTTGAAGATGCCCTAATTATAATTGGTCCATTCCATGTATAAAGAAGGATATTTAATCTAAATTCCCATGATCCCTTAATCCTAATAAATTAAGAACACATGTGAAGGAACCCATATTTTTAAAGTCATAAACTTGAAGGCCTAAGGAGCCCTAGCATTGTCCAAAAAATAAAATACTAAAGACTTCCATGAACAAAATAATGATGATAGTTCACAAATATAATTTTGTTGAAGTAAAAATGACCTTATTGAAGGATGATTTGACACCATCTTGTAAAGGATATTTTTCCCTTTCTAACAAGCTATTACACACCCTCTAACTCATCATAGGTTGAGAGAAATTGAATTTATAAGTTAGAAAAAATATTATTTTTGGTAAGTCGACTCATGTAGGTTGGCATGTCTCCTTAAGTGATGTGTCTCTTAACTACAAAGTCAAATATTGTATATAGAGAAGGTTGAATTCGTCATTTCAAGTATCCAGCTTGATGAAGAATCCAGGGAAGTGGTATAAAGATAGGAGAAAGGTAGAGGAGAACAAGGATAATGTTGTTTAGGCCAAGAGGAAAATGATATTTCTGTTTGGGCATAAAAACACGGACATAAGGCTAATTATGTTTTATATTATTCAGTGTTGGGTTAAACACCTCATTCCAATATAAATCTTGGTGAAGAATATGTACAAGAGGCACAATAGCAAGAAAGGAGGCCAAGGAGTTTACAGTTTGGGCAGTATACACTTGTGTAAAGGTTGTTGTAGATCGAACCAATGGTGGACTGTCACCAATAAGAAACTTGGACTTGAAAACATCAGTGATATACCTATGACCTGTGGAGAAGGGCTTGGTGTATAGTCACACAAACCTCACCTCAAAATTGTGAATGATCTCCAGTTTGTTATGTCTCAGATTTCTCCTTAATGAACTCATATTTGTGACAGACAATGAACACAAATTTGGAGACTAGGTTTGAGACAGACTTGTGGAGAGGCCTAATCTCAGTCACTTAGACCTGTAGCTTAAGGATAATGGGCAGTGATATTTGTAGAAGTTCGTATCAATGAAAGAGATAAAGAACAATTTCATGTGGGTTTAAATCTCATACTACAGTCTGTATCACAATGTTGTGGAGGGTAGATACACCTGTGGTTAAGAACAAAAATTGTAGAGGCTCAGACTGAGAGTGACACCCATTACAAATTGGTTTATTAAACACTGAAAAATCATCTCAAATTTGTGGGAAGAGGAATAAACCTCAGACAAGATAGTGGAATATTTATATATAATAACCTCACACCTGTGGGGAGGTGGTTAAAAAATGGTTTGTGGAGCTTAGTGTTGTAATATCCTTGAAGGTGAAGGATTTTCTTGAAGACCTTGTTTAAGCAACAAGTCTCTAGAAAGTATAGCAACATACCTTTGAAGCATTCCTTACAATATTGTTGAAGGAATTTGTAGAATATTGAGGACATCCTATCGACCAGTTCTTGAAGACAACCCTTGTATTTATTTGAGGACTTGTGTAAGATCTTGGAAGCCAACAAAGGACGTTGGAGTAGCATACCTTAGTTGGAGGATAAACTTATTGATATCACTTGAAGCAACCAATTGAAGAACCCTTGAATACATTATGAAGAACTTGAAGAATTTTTTGGTGCAGACCATTTTGGAGCAGCTTATTGAAGATTCTTGAAGACCATGATGAAACCATCATGAGGTAAACTTGGAGAAATTTTGTTTGGGTGAAATGAAGAATTGTTGTGACAACTTATAAGAAGAGAAAGTTTTCATTGATGAAGTGATTTGGAGATTAAATTGAGGGTAGTGTTGAAGGTGAAGATATTTTTAGGGCTTACTATAGAATATATTGGGAGCCTTGAAGAACCGTTGAATATATCTTGAAGAATTGAAGTCGTTGGTTGGAGCCATAGATGATAATATTCCTCAAGAATATCAGGTTAGAGCTTGTACCAGTGATAGAGTTGGAGCCTTAGAGGTTAGAGCCTCATAGAGACAAGGTTGGGACCTTGGGAAGATAGGGTTGGAGCCCTAGAGGTTGGAGCCCTAAAGGTTGGAGCCTTATGAAGTCCAAGTTGGTGCTTGGAAAAGTGAAGGTTGGAGCCTGGTGGATTGAAGTTTGGTGTCTTCATCTAGGGTTTGATCCCTAATTGTTATTTTACTTGATTTATTATTAAGAAGAGGACTGGATTCCTCGTTATTAATAAAATTATTTATTCTTATCGTTCATTTTGTGTTTATCTAAGTGATCTTAACTCGTAAAGTAACAATTGTAAAAGAAATACTTATTCACCCCCCTCTCAGTATTTCCAGCAAGTGACATCGCTAAAATTTTGAAGAAGTTCATATGTGTCTGTATTTCACTTTCAAATTTTGAAGAAGATCGTCTGTGTCTGTATCTTACTTTCACTTTCACTTTCTATCATTTTGTAGTGTATCCATGTTCCATGGAGTAATGGTAAAATAAAATAATATTTAACTTTAATAAATTTTTGATAATGTATTGTGATGTGTGATTGATTCATTGGTGATTCATACATACATGTTATAAATGCACAATCATTCAAAAATTTCTTTGAGAATTTCGTAGACAAGGAATCCTTATGGCAGCAAAGGATCATAAAATTGATGTGTTCGATGACAGGAGTTTACTGGTCATTTTAGTCACGGTCATGTAGGAGAAATTTCATTGTGGACAAAAGAAATAGTACCGACACCAACTAACTCCAATAGCTAGAATTCGAGCATCACCACTAGGTGATTTGTGTGGATTAAAGGCAATTAGCCCGACTAACATTGACCCTACCTATTCTAGCGGGACCCACGATATCGTTAGAGATCAAGGCACAGTTACACGGGACAGTTTGTGGAAAAATATCAACTCCGAACCTTACCTACCTTGGAGTAGGTTCGATGACATATTTCTTTTGAAGAAGATCGTCAACCGCATCCTTGAAACAAAAAAAGTGTTGACTGCCAAGAATTCCTTCTGAATATATTTGCATTACTTCCTTTATTTCGACGGAATTGTGTTTTGCACAAAAGTGACCCACCATGTGAGCTATATTCAATTCCTAATCTTAGAAAATAAAATACATATTTTCCCCTTTTATCAATAGACTTCTCTTTTCAGAATTGTTTCAATGGATAACAAGAATGGTTGCGGAGCAGCAAGTCCCTGCCAATAGAACAAGAGGCAATGGACTTGAATTTCTTCTGTGCCTAGTGATTCTGGAACTACGAATGAAATTTCTTTTGTGATTGGTGATTCTAGAACTGCGAATGAACTAACTTCCAATGGAGAATTGAATCAACAAGGGTCGTAAGTAAATGTTTGTTTGTAAGGCAATGGCCTTAGCCAACCCTTAAGCACCAATAACACAGAGTGTGGTGATGTGGAGAAGATAAGAGTTCACAAAAATCAAACCAGAGTCAAATGCTCCAAATGGATTAGTCGAGTCCACCATTCCCTCATTTAATAAGGTGATGGCTTATGCAGTGACAACAGTTTCAATACTTTCACCTTCTCGTCTTCAACACACAACATTTTTTGTGCTCTCTGCATCTTCTTCTTCCCATATCTTAGGCATGACTTCTCTAATGTTGTGAATACTTTCATGGGAAAAATATGCTCCATCTGTTCATACCGAAGTTCCCACCTAATGATGACAATTAAAGCCAATATGAAATTAAAATAAGATTGGATAAATTAAACCAGTTTACGAAATCATCATATCTCGTATAGAAATATATTGTCTAACCAATACAGTTTGCACGCCTGCACCCTTTCCTACCACTATATTTTGGTGACTTTCATCAAAGAAAATATGCATGTAAACACAATAAATTTAATAGCAACTCTTGCAATATACACTTTTGAAATGACCTGTGTAAGGTAAAGAAAAATGGATGGTGTATGGTCTGCCACAAGCCAGAAATGGTTGAAGTATGTGATGTCTAATTACAGGTTTCCAGACTGTTTTATGACTAGATTATGATTGATTACAACAATCCCTTTTTAACTCCTCTCTACTAAATAGGGGCTATTCAGGAACATAAGTATAATTGAACATTATGTGGTATGGGATCAAACTAACAAGCATCTCTTTCTTTTTTAAACAACTATGGCACACACCTTCAAATTTATGTTTTGGGACTAAATTATTGCTGAACACAATATTCTCTTTGTAGATCCTCTTTGTTGAAAGGGGACTATGTTTAGAGAAATTTGGATAATTGGGCAGTATGTGGGAAATGATCAGAGTAACATGCATCTCTTTGTTTTCAAAATACCACTGTAGCACAACGTTTCAAAGGAAAATAATTCATTCACGCTGGGGCAAGTTTTTACATTTAAATGAGAATTGACTCTCCAGATTTTAGCCAGTATGGAAAATTTTAGAAAACTTATAGATACCCCTTGGCCCTCACACTGGGGTCAAAGCATAGATTCTAGCTATACTTGTTTGTGTAGCAAGGGGGATTTGGTATAGAGGTTCTACGGTTCTTGGATGATTCAATCTTAATGTATACATATATTGATTTCTAATGTATTATATAATGCATTTCCATGAAAAAATTGACAGCTAAAACAAAATGGCCATAAAAATATTTAGTCCCATACCGTTCTTAGTGGATCAATGTTTGCTA
The DNA here is from genome assembly GCA_034641835.2 of Pinus albicaulis. Taxonomy (NCBI): domain Eukaryota; kingdom Viridiplantae; phylum Streptophyta; class Pinopsida; order Pinales; family Pinaceae; genus Pinus; species Pinus albicaulis. The sequence continues at coordinate 969,873,868 of CM076584.1, read as the reverse complement.
GGCAAACACCATGCTCCATTGCCTCTTTTGAGGGCTTACAAATTATGGGTGTCTTCCAGATTATAGAGTTATCGGTGGGAATATACAATTAATTATTGCTTTTAGTAATTTATGGAGGAGGATTAAGTGTCTCAAAGCATATTATTCCTTCAAAGAAATCGTCCAACCCCAAAAATTTACAAGTAACTAATAACTCTGAAATTATTGTGGAGTGGGGAAATGGAAATATGAATCTATAAAATGTACTATTATTTCTAATAATAGATAGAATTGGGAGGTGAGGCTAAATTTCATTTCATTATCTTTAAACATGGCTATAAGGAGCCTAACATGAAGGTAGTTTCATTCTCCAAAGAAGCATCGAGGATGCATGAAATATCAATGGAGGTGATTGAAGTAATTGATGTAATTACTCATCAAGTTACTTCTTGCTCTATTTATTCCTAAACAATTTTTTGGTAGATATATGTGTTGAACCACCATTCTAGGATCTTTGTTTTTAATATAGATTGTAATTTAAAAAAATTGATGGTTGATGTTAAAGTGCTTTTGAAGGTGAAATATTTTATGGTATTTAACGAATTTTGTAGTTTTTCTTGAAATTTAACATTATTAATGTTTTCTTAAGGATCAATTTACAAGGCTATCAAGCTAATAATATGAAATAAAAACCAAACTAAAGGAGTTTCATTTCTCATTTCAGATTTAGGATGACAATAAACCATGTCACTTAAATTCATGAACAAGGTTGAAGCATTGTCCAACTTGAGAGAGGTCTACAAACACATTAATGAATTCGGGTTGACAATCAAGTTCATAATTTAAGAGAAATGGATGTTTTCGTAAATGGTTTAAAAATATAAATGCTTATTACAGTAAAGAAACTTAGATGAAGATAATTTGAACGAATGGCATGTAGCATCATAATCAACGTTTTGTAATAATACCAAATAAGCAAACAAACCTTTCCATTGGCAAAGCTATCCAGTGGCGTTAGAGAAAAATGTATAAACTACAACAGACTTTGTTACCATGACATTTATTGCACACTGTCTTCTTCTGTGGCTCCATAACCAAGCTATCCAGAAGTTTTAGAGCTGAGTGTATCCAGAAGTGTTAGAGCTGAATGTATCAACTTATTCTTAGGAGACCCGAGTAATGCATATGCAATATTATATCTGGAAAAGTGCATGGCCAGTTAATCGCCACAATTAACAAGTAATTAAAGAAAATATACTAAATAAATCACCTGCTCATGCACTGATAAAAATAGTGTCCAACAAAAATTACCTTCACCTTCAGAACGTGCATAAGATGTCCTACTGGAGCAAACTTGTTGGATTGAACTTGCTGATAAGGTGTTGGTTGTCCAAAGCAATTCTAGTAATATATAGTAGCTTGTTATGTATTGTAAAACTTGGTCAAAGGCAATAATTATATAATTCTTCTATCTTCAAAATATTGGATTTTTTTTTTTAATTGTAAGTTAAAAATTTATCCCGTATCTTCTTTCTTACATAGAGAAAACCATTATGATCCCAAATCACAAGTTCAAGGTTAACCTAATTTTAATTCCACTACCTGCAGCTTTGGTCGGAGAGCCTCTAATGGACCTTTTGGTTTTTGACCTGGAGGTCCTCCTGGCTGCCCATGAAATTTAAGACAAGGAATCAATAAATATAACCACACTTTTCAGAAACCCATTTTTTTTTTCAATAGCGATAGACTTAAGCCTTAAACATATGACATGGAATGATTTGGTTTTAATGCAATAATGGATTAACCTTTCCCAAATCCCAATATGCAGAGTCGAAGAATGCATTCTCGTGATCCTAAAAATTCAAATACACTATATGGAGACGATCTTCATTACTTCTTTTTTTGAGCTGAGAGGGCTCACTTAGAGCCCTGGATTTGATTTCAGAATGCTTTAAGGCTTTTTGCCAACATCATTTCTAGGGTCGGCTGGTTTCCTGCAGCTTCTCCTTGTAGGTTTCTTGCTCTCTCTTTTCCCTAGAGGATTTCCATCCCATGGTCAATCTTCTGACTGAAAATTTAAATAAAATACACATTTTCTATTAAAAATTAAATAAAGTACACATTTTCCTTTCACAAATATTTGGAAGAAGCAAATGGAAGTTTGTACTTTTAATTAATTTGGATTTTGAAATATTTTATTATAATAAACATTATAATTTTTTTCTTTAAAATAATCTCCATATAAAAATGATATTGAAATCGAATATATATAAATATGAAAATTTATAATGTTTAAATTTTAATTACTCTAACTATATTTAAAGTTATATAGAATTATGTTATTTCACATCGACATCAAAATATTTTGTTTATGACTGAGAAGGAGTTGAGTACGAAATATTTTATAATACTTTGAATTAAAACTAACCAAGCATTTATATTATTTTTTGTTTTTTATCACAATGAACATTGTTTTTAAATTAAAAAGTATTTTATTTTTATATTAAAAAATACATGTGTTAATTTGAGATTAAAAAAAAAATACAAATATCTTTTATGCTCAATTGTAGAATACACCTCTCGACGCAATAAAAATATACAAATTTATAAAAGAAAAAAATACATAATATTCAAACCAATAAAAATTTCTTATTTATCCATACAAAATTTAAAGTTTTTTTTTTTTAATAATAAATTTCATATGAAAATCAAAATTTAATATCCTCGAAATATTCAATTTAGTAACATTATATCTAATTTAATAAAAGAATTATATGTGTTTCATATATAACACATTGATTACAATGCTTAACATTATATTTAAGTAACACCTTACATTTACACGTGTAAAATTATAATAATGTTTCTCTTTGGAGTTAATATAAGGTTATTCTTTGAGATTTCATACAATGTTATTCTTTATGTATGGCATCATTCTTTGAATTTTAATATATACTATTTTATCAATTTTAATATATGTTTAAATAAATTATTATTAATATTTAATGTAATAGTAATATTGTATTGTTAATATAGTATTAATTTTTATAGAGAGAGAGAGTATGCATGCTTTCGTAGATTTAGTATTCAAATCGTTGCGTGGAAGTGGGTCCCTTGTCCCACAAACAAGGGGGTTTCATACACCAAATTGGTGTCTGGCTTGGCTGTCACCTTAAAATTGGATAATAATAATAATAATAATAGGGAAGGAAGTTAGGGAATATTTTTTATTCTGAATAAATAATTGGAGGAAAATACACGCATGATTTTGAAGTACAATCTAATAATACAGCATAAGCATATGCCCTTTTAAATGTATTTCCTTGGTTAGAGTCTTTCATCCCACTCCTTTAATGATGTTTTGTGACTACTTATTTATGATCAAACACATTATTAAAGGAAGGCTAAGGATCTAAAATTAGAAACCATTATTAGTCGATGATATAGGGATTCTGCTATAAAATAGATCCTTGCACATAATAATAGATTGTGTGTTCCATTTTCACAAGTACAATCAGATTATTACGCACTATAGAGTGTATATTTCCCTCTGTTTCAAAATCCAAAATTATAAGCTTCATAAAAATCATTTAGATTTAACTCAAATTAAACATGAGGAGAGAGCCGAACTAGAGACAAAAATACTTGCATAAAACACAGTCAGAAATTACAAATTCAAACTATTTTACCCGAATATTACATTTGTGGGCCTCTCGGCTCTCGCCCTTCATATGAACTCTCACACCATTTCTCTCTATCCCTCACTATATTCCTCAATGTCTTTCATCCTCACACAATCCTCATATTTATACATAATTATGGATTAATTCCAATCCATGATTTGCTCCACACAAATCTCAACCAAAATCTAAAATAGATTTATCCCTTATTTGACTCAATTGAGTTCCATTGAAGGAATTCTTGATCCCTAAATTATATACCTAAATAAACTCCACTCATATCCTCCATTTATTAAAAGAATATTTACAATAATCCTCACACTTATATTTTCCTCTCTTAATTTATTAAAATGAGCATAATAATTTATAAAATAATTAAAAAAAACATCACCCCCTATTTACACAATATTTTAATGAAAAATCAAGCAGGATGCTCCTGAATCAGTCGAATTTGATTCTAGATCCTCTATCTGTAATGCAAAATAGAATGGTTTCAGGTCAAGCAAGAAAACGACTAGGATGCGAACACCCAAAATCATAATACTATAACAGTGAATCAAAAACATATATTTTCTCTTAAGGTAATATATGCCATCCATCGAAATTCTTAGCATCATGGATCAACAAATGGAATTTCATAGTATTTATAAGTGGAGCCACTGAAGAACACTATATGTCACACATAATAGTAGTTAATCAGCCCCATCATGATAGAGGAGCATGTAACAAACATAAGTTATATCACCTCAAGATTTTGCACTAGAGAATTGGCACAAAGGGGAAATGGGTGGTCTGGTCATGTGGACACCTGGTCATATGGATAGGGTTTATGATATATTTTCACCCTCTCGTTGTTATATTTCCATTCTTTGTCCCAGGCATACTCATGGACTTTAAAGTGTGTAACAACCCTCATGAAATTCCATGTAATAAATGTTAAAAGTAATAACCATGGTTGATGGGACACATATTCTAAGTTGAATGGTGGGCAAAACATCATAGTGGGTTTTCATTTGGTTTAATATGGCTAAGGAAATTAGCTAAGGAAATTGGCAAAGGCAATGGAAAAGGATTTGGAAAGGAAAAATGACATATTTGTCTCATTTATTTATGAAAATAATGGAAATTAGGAGAAAAGGGAGATGAAAGGTCACACATTGCATGTGAGGAGGAAAATGAAGAAAATAGAAGTCTATTCTATAAAAAGACTTATGAGAACCAGTTGGTACCTTTTGTAAGTGCATTTTTTGGAGCTCTCTCATTATTGTCTCTCTCTCCCTTTCACTCACTCTTGGACACTTGATTTTTTGGAGCATTTTTGTATTGGACCAAGAAAGGCAAGAAAGCAGGAAAAAGGAGGAAGCAAGCAAGGAGGAGCAGGAATCAAGCAGCTACAACATGATTCTTGGCATGATTCTCATGTTTTTTTTAGCTAGATTACCTAATAGATTCAAACTATGTGGGGTGGATCTCTGAATTGATATAACACATTTCATAGTAACCCTTGAACAAGAATGTGGGTTGCAGTAAATCTAGATAGTGTGTTGCTTCGGTAAGCCTATAGTGTGTGAATGGCAAGATATACGGTAAATCCTAGAGGTGGTTTGCTCTCCATCAGGCCTAGGAATCTTGCGTTTGGGATATCTGGTAAATCTTGGAGAGTATGTCTCGGTTTAGGGCCTAGTGACCCTTAATTTTGACTATGTGTTGCGGTAAATCATGAGAGACTAGGAGATAGGAAAATTCATCACGATTTAGGTGGAGAGAATTTGGTGATATCCATGATTGTGTTGGCCTAGTGATCAGGTTTCGATTGTGGTAAAGCCAGTCATGAGATGATTATTGTGTTGGCGTAGTGATTCGGGATGGATCACGGTAAAGCATGATTTATATTGATGAGGGTGAGGTGGTTTAGCCACTAGATGCTCTATTTGGTTTTTTGGTTTGAGTCCCACATTTATGTTTGGAATATGGAAAGGGGGTGATTGGCTAAAGAGAGATTTTGTTTAGCCAATCTATGGTCGGGTGGAATGTGGAAGTCCCTTCTCTGGTTGGTTTTTACATTCATTAATGAAGAGCTCATTCCTTTGGTATTTGGTATGAAAATGTACTATTTTATATATGGATTTTTTTGTTGTTGTATCCATTGTATTTATATTATTAGTTTGCTGGTTATAAGCATGTATTCAATCAGTGATGATGTATGGCCCTATCCATGCTTTTACCTGTAAATGAATGTACAATGTATCTATTGTCAAATATATTGTACTTCAGCTAATGATGTAAGGGAGAAATGCTTCTTAGTGATTCTCATATAAGTATGATACTCCTATGTTTAAATGTGTTGTTTACACTTGTAGATGCAATTTTTGTGACATGTTTGACGAAATCCTTGACATAGCTAGGAGGGGTCGATATGAGTTGTGGATGATGTGATTGCTTCTATACTTTTTTTTTGAATGTTATTCATTATCCCCTATAGTTTCATGAAGTTCTGGGCAGTGAACAGGGCTCTAGGGCTAAAAAGGTGACATAAATATCGGAGTTGCGGGAACAGAACTGACTAAACCAGGTTGTTGCTGCTACCTTGCCTTGCCATTCCTACATCTTGTAATATCCCAAAATGGGAAAAGCAGGAATATAGTGCATTAAACTAGAAATAGCAGTGAATAACATTACACCAAAATGTATGACATCCATGGAGCCATTTTATTATGTAAATCAGCAGCAAATAAGTACAATAGAAGTAGGCAGAACTTGAATAATCAAGGCAAGCAAGCTTGCCATGAATACATATGCCAAATATGAAATGCTGCTACATAGAAAAATGCCCAAGAACAAGTATAGCACAGTTTTACATGGTACACTGCTACTGGAAATGTACAATAATATAGATTTGCTAATGTATGGCTCATAAAGTGTTGGGAGTAGAGATATAAGCCCCCAAACACATTTTCAAGACAACCCAAGAAGGGTTTCCTGAAATATACAAAAATATCAAAAATGTCGGAATGTAGTCCTAGGGCTGAATAGTAGTTGCAACTCAATAAGTGGATGGGGATGGTTGAAGATGATTTTTGAATGAATAGATCTCCTCCAATAGACCTTTCAAGTGAAAGGCTGATCCCAACACTGAAGATCTCACCCTCCAAATCAACACTGAAACCCCCATTGTAAATGCTCACTAAAATAACGCGGTCAAAGAGGGATACTACACTGTAGATGATGGGGAATATGTTGGCCTGATTCCAAGATGTGAAATATGCTCAAGAATCCTCTTGGCTGATTTCCCAAGAAGAGGAATCCTTCCTCCTATGAAAAAATAGCTCCGGAAGTGGGTTTCTCAACCCTCCACAGCAATACCCTACAACACAACACAATACTCTACATAAACTACAATGTAGCTGAATATTGAAGCTTGGCCTTAATCCTGATAGTGGAAATGAAGTGAAATGCTGCCCCAAGAGGCCTCTCAAGAAAGGAGATGGGATTCTCGCTCGGGAACACCCAGTGCTAAACAACACAACAATCTCAACTAAACAGCTGAAGAATGCAAATTATTCATGCAGACCATAAAATTAATAATCAATAACATGCCTCACTATGGCTACCTTGCCCTCCTTATAAACAAATGTGAGCCTTATTACCTTGGGTCCCACTCATTAGGGTTTCCAACATCATGGAATATTCCTCCCATTCACACTGCGTTGTCTCTATTGATGATCCACTCCTCCCATACCAACGTTGTTGACTTGGTCAAACTTCACCTTGTCAACATGCATTAGCCCCTGTTCACACATGAGGGTGTTTTATCCAACTATGAATATGATCCATTTTCACATTAAGAGGGATTTTATGCCTACTTAAAATATTTATGGGCTTCCCTACCCATTTATTCATCTAACTAAATGTCAAGAGAAAAATTAATATTCCAATAAGCATCATGCTAATTTAGGAATATTCCACGTCTATAGGATTTTAGCCACTACCTTGCCTTAGCATGACTGCGAATATGGCTCAAATTGGTCAAAATGTTAGTCTCCCTTAGGGTTCAAGGGCTTGGAAGGTTGGGTTACCTCCTGAGTATGGTTTTTGTTTTTTGTAAGGTGTTTTTGTATTGTTTCCATCAATTCCACTTCCTTAAGGTCATCTAGGAGGTTGAATCTCATATTATTAGCCTCTCATCACATATTTACCATGGTTGGTCGGTTAGTTAGGTAGATGTGGGAAGAGGGTGTTACAGAGAGATTCACTCAACCCACAAGATCCTCAGGAAGCATGAGGCAACACTCATTGAACTATGTTTTGGCTTGGAGGTTGTCTCAAGTAGGATGAGAGAAATGAAAAATCACAACCAAGAGAATCGAGCATCTCTCTAAGCGTCCTCATTCATCTCAAGAGTAGGATTGATGATTCAAACATAGGGTTGGTCTAATGAAAGTTTCGTTGGAAGGATAGGACATTCATTTGAAGGTCATTTCTCCCCTAGTTGATGGCATATCATGACCCCCTTCTTTAGTGATAATGTTACTTCCTTCTATGAATTTGGGTACTACTAGTAGTCAATTATCTAAGAAACATAAAAAAAAGGACTCCACTATATTTTTATTTGCCTTCAAAATTTTGTATAATCGTGAATTTTAGGCTACATCCAATCATGTGTTTTTTTTCCTCTACAATCCACTTACATATTTATTTCGTATTAGGCCTTACTTTTCTATCTTTAAGAATGCTAATGTTGTATACATTTCTCATGATATGAGTTGGATAAACCATTTTCTCAATATATATCAAAGCAAAAAGATGTTATATTGTATATATGTAATCAATATTGAAAGAAATATCTCTTAAACTCAATAGAATAAATTTGTTTCATCCCTTTGTGTTTCAATCACAACCTTTATTAGTATAAATATTTTATAGTGTTTTTTAAAATATGTGTCTATGTTTTTTTTTTATTATATTAAATCTTTAAATTTTAATAGGTTTAATATTTTTTTATTGATATTAACATTAACACTCAACTTTAAAAAATTATTTTGACATTATTAATATAATATTAAACTACTTTTATTACTAGTTATGGACATTCAATGTAACATTTAAATATATTTACTTGTAACAATATGTTTTGATATTAGATATTATTATTTACAACATGATTATTCAAAAATCACTTTGGTCAAACATGGCCAACATGGATAACCATGGTCAATCCAACTCAAAAATTGTCCACCATGTTCATTCATGGCCAATTATGGTTATCATGGTAAACAAGACCAACCATTGTAACATGGTTAACCATATACATCTATAGTTACATGTTGACAACCATGCTAAAACGAGAACAATGATGGTTAAATTGGTTCTACAATTGTCAACCATAGTCAAACTAGCTCAACGATACTCAACCATGGTCATCCATCTCATCAATGGACATAAATGCTCATATTTAGTTAATATGGTCAACCATGTTCATTTATAGTTACGCATCGAAAACCATGTAAACCAAATTTATCTATATTTAAACATTGGAAACCATGGTCAACCATATACACCCATAGTCATCCATGTTTTCCCTTAGCTAACCATCGCAATACAATGTCAATCATGGTCAAACATAATAAGAAATGCAACAATATTCAACCATGGTCAAATTATCTCAACAATCAACCATGGTCATCCATGGTTAACATAGTCAAACATATTCATCTATATTAAAATGTGCAAAATTTAGTCAGCCATGTTAAACCATAGTTAACCATAGTTGACCATAGTAACCCATGTTCAAACAAGCTCAATGATGTTCAAAAAAATCAACATCATAATGTGATTAACCAAAAACGATGTCTCAATATGATGACCAAAAATTAATATCACAATGTGATGTACAAATATTCATGTTTCAATGTTATGAACCAAAGTTGATGTCACAATGTGATGAACTTGATAATAATTGTCATAATTTCTCAAATTTTTTTTGACTTGCAATGTGATGAACAAATTGTAAAAATAGAATGTGATAAGAAAAAGTTGAAATTATGGTGTGTCAAATAAATATCAACATAAAAATTTGACAAATAAAAATTGACGTTGTAATGTGACAAAAAAAGCGACATTGCAATGTGATGAACAAAAATTAATATCACATGTGATAAACTAAAATCAACATTGCAGTTTGATAGACAAAAAAAAACATTGTAATGTGTCAAACTAAAAATGAGCATCACAATGTGATGAACAAAAATTAACATCATATGTGATGAAAAAAAGTTTGCATTGTAATGTGACAAACAAAAAATAACATTGGAATGTAGTAAATGAATATCAATGTTGCAATGTAATTGTTACGTGGAGAAATCCCTCTTGCAGACAAGAGCGATCTCCCTAGATTCCAAGGAATAACTAGAAACAAACAAGAAAATACTTGCTACTTTTCCTTATCTTACAACTAAAACATGAAACATGTAGTATGCGAAGAATCACTTACCTATTGATTAAGTGCTTGTAGAAGTCCTTTTAGCACTTTTCACAACCATCTTTCCCTCAATGTCTTAGAGGATTTCAAAATGCTTTCCAAAGCTTCTCCATGATGCTCCAAAAGAGATATGTATAGACAAAAACATTCAAAGGGGTCAAATCATATCAAATATGAAATAAAAGGTAAATGAAATCCCTAATCAAGCATACAAAATATAATTGAACCAATAATAAGTTATAAACCATGCGAGTGATCAAGGAATCTCACAAAAAACATCAAAATGGATGCAAATAGGAAATACCAATTAATTTGTATTTAATTGAAAGGGAAAAAAAGCTTACAACCTGGTTGCCTTGATGTCACAAGGCTCTTCCAATGGCCTCCCTCCCTTCCCTTGATGACAAGCTCTTTAGACCCAAAACCAACAACATGAGTTTACAAATCCACATCTCTCATTCCTTTAGCCCAATGCTTAATTTATAGGAACGAAGATTAGGTTTCTAGTTCCTCTTCTCAAGGGATATGATGTTTAAGAGGAAATTAGTTCCATGTACCAAGGGATTAGGTGCAATTATGTAGTGGTTCGAGGTTTATAATTTGGATAAGATTCCTTAACCAAAGCTTCTAGAGCTTGTTTTTTTATTTTTACCTATGTGAACAAAACTGCATAGTTTATAGTGGAAGAAACTACACATATCTGTGCAATTTACAGTGGAAGAAACTGCACATGGGAAGGTTTTGTTTAGGAAAATTGTGTAGATGCTTGAAAATGGTTTTTAAGCAGTGTAACCCAAAATTCCTTTTGTCCTTGATATCGTTTTATTTCAATCTTCATAGGGCATTGACTTGAGACACTTCATCGGATGGCAAAGGATCTGAATCGATAGTCATGGTGACAAAATTTAGTGTAATAGATTTCCCCCTAAAGTGCAAAGCAGAAAAATATGTTTGATTACTCATGCTCTTTATCATGTCAAAATTTTAGATTAGAAACCAATTAGTTGAGAACTTGAAACAAATAATAAAGGATTACCATATCATTCTTTTGTATAAATATCATGGTGGTAGGCATTCCAATACTCATAGTACAAGTATATCAAAGAATCAGTATGGAAATACATCTGAGGATCCATGTCAATGGAAAGCATAGTATGGACACAACCATCAATGGATCTATGTTTACAATCATCAATATTTAATAACTCCACGCATCCTGGATGGATGAAACTAGATCCAGGGTCTTGATCTCCATCTTTATCGATCCATAGTACGATTCTAACCATGTGAGTGAATGTATTGAAGTCGAACATGGTAGAAACCACTTGATTAGCAGTCAATGATTTGAACATTAACAAGTACGAGAGAAACCACCAATAATGACAATGACCCTTAAGGTACTCCAGTACAATCTATGAAGTGTGATTAAATGTTTTGAAGTCTAACTCTCATAGAATCATTCGATCGAATTAAAATGATGAGGACTTTTCATCGAAGGCGAGAAACCTTACATTAAGGAATGCACGCCTCAAGGTATTTAAAATGGTTTCCAGATCAAATTCCTAGATAATGTGTTTAAGTCAATAGGAAGTGATCCATCAAAAGACGGCCTATGAAATGAAACTCGTGTCAAGTTTTTAAGAACAAATTGGATTAATACAAGAATGTCTTAGGGATGACCAACGCGAATGAAGGTTATGATTTGCGAGGTAATTTTGAATTGAGGTTGAACTTCTCTTGAAGATATCGACAACACAACTTTTGACTTGGGAACATATGAATCAATGATAATATCCAAAAGGTCCAACTGAAGTCTTTCAAATGAGGTTTGATTAGTTGTGAGACAAATGGATTTCCCAACTTAGAAACAAATGTGATGGAGAGCCATGTTCAAGAGCGACATACGTTTAATAATACAAAATGAATGTTCTTTCCCAATCCCCCCCAACCATTATTGGAAAGTACCTCTTTATTTTTGTCAAGATTGAGGAGGATAATATTTTCTTTTCCTGTAATCTCATCCTTTAGATGAGTCCTTCGAAGTATTTTTAACTAACCCTAGGAAGGAGTGGCTCGGTCTCGTCATGATTGGAGATTCGTACACTATTTATGTTTAACGATTCCAAGAGAGGAGTAACTCGATGTCGTTTTCATATTTAAAGGTTTTTAAAAGACACAAAAATAAAACTCATATTGTTCTTTCGATGTAAAATTTTAGCGTGCCCAAAGAAAGTAAAGCTCAATGTCTTTCAGTTTTAGGGAGTGAGGAGAAAAAAATAAGCAAAGTCAATAATGTTCTTTTTCATAAATTTAGTCCCTCAAGACCGAAAAAGGATAAAATACTACAGGAGAGAACTCTATTGACCATGATTAGTCAACGTATACATTTTTCATAAATATTCTAGTTCAGTTCGAAAAAAGGGTAAACTTATACCAAATAGATGATTGTTCATTTACTTTTTAGAGATCAAATAGTTAGGTACTCAACAATATTTTCATATTTAAAGAGTTTGAAAAGGGATTAAAGTTAACTGCATTGTTTCTCTTTTTCGTAAGTTTTAACAAGTCTAAAAAAGTGATAAAAGTGTACTCATATGACCAAATTTCAATTTGATTAATGAGTAGGAAAAGACATAAATAACTCGGCATTTTCATGTATGTTTTACGAGCATGAAAAGGTCACAAAATAAGCTCGATATCTTCATGATTTTAATGACTCTTAAAAACAGTAACCGAAATAGACTCGAGAAATATTTCATTTTTATACAAGCTTGAAAGAGATAAAAATTATGCTTGAGAGTGGTTTCATTTTTACACAAGCTTGAAACATAGGAAAATTGTGCTTGATATAGGTTTTTTTCAGTTTTACACAAGATTGAAACATAAGAAAACTATGTTTGAGATAAGTTTCAATGCCCCCAAAGAATAACTTGCACAGATACATTCCCCCCAAGTTTCATTTCATTCACCTATGTAGACTACTGGTTACTAATACCTAGATGGAATGAAGGTTCATTTATGAGATCAGATCAAAGACTCAACTTAGCATTTACGAGATCTAGTCAAAGACTCGACTCACTTAGGGGAGGATTTGTTTCATTTTTTAACAAGCTTGACACAGGAAAATAACTATCCTCGTAGTTACCTAACTCATTTTTTAACGAGGCTGACATAGTAAAACAACCATGATCATGGGAAATTTTTTAATTTTTTGATGAGGTTGACACAGTAAAAGAACCATCCTCATCGGAACCTGTTTCATTTTTTAACGAGGTTGACACAGTGAAAGAACCATCCTGATGTTTCATTTTTTAACGAGGTTGAAACAGTAAAAGAAACATCCTAATTGGCTTGTTTCATTTATTAATTAGGTTGACATATTAAAATAACCATCCTCATATGCACCTTGATCATGGCTTCCAACTGGAAGGAACACATGGCAAGGGGAACACCTCAATCATGGTTCCCAAGAGGTATTGACTAGAAGAAATAACAGTTCTCTGGAAGGAAGACATGTCAAGGGACTCAATAGGGAAAAGAGCATCGGGTTCAAATACACCCATAAGGTTCACCAAGTCAATTACCTCATCTAAGTCAAAATAATTCGAGAAAATAGAGAGAGGATCGCTTACATCGGTAATTGAAAACATGGGGACAACTGCCACATAATTAACCCATGGTGGGGTGGATACCACTTTTCTATAAGTAAAATTAAGGGATGTTCAATGGATGGTAGTCGAATCATGACCAACAAACGAAACATGGTCAATAGTCACAATGTTTCCATATGGGGGAAAGACATCACTCGAAAGAGTGTGGACACAACAGCTTTCATGGCATAGGCATAGTCTCACCGAAGGAGTAAATTTAAATACAAGGGGCCTTGGACTACCAAAATATTGATACAGACATCTTTACCTTCCAAGGTAATAGGAAACTTAGGAAGGATACCTAAAGGTTCAGTAATGGTTCTGCTGAAAGCTAGCAGATTCTATGTAACAAGAACAAGCTCATGGGAACCCAAAGCATGGTAAGTCGTTGAGGATAAAATACTAAAATAAGCACCTTCATCTACATTTATGCGACATTCATTCTTACCATAACCCTTCACAATCATTTGGAAAGGTGTGGAAGAAGGAAGACGAGGTTCCATTAGTCTACTCCAATCAAAGGATATGACCTCAGTACTTGGATGAGGTTTGATGGAAATGGGTGAAATGCCCCTTTGTGTAGAATAATATGATGTAACAAAAAGAACCTAAGTGGTATGAATTTCACTCTCTATAGGGAGAGTTGGATTGACCAAATGTGAAATCAATTTTTCCACTTGATCAACTAACGATTCATCAAACTAGGTGAGATGTGTTTCACTCTCCAATGAAAGAGTGGGATTGACAATGCTTCGAATTAGATCAATCACTTTGTCAATTAATGGTAGGTTGGGAGAAATCTTACGGTATCGAGTTGGAAGTTGTTCTTGAATAGTATGTTTTTCCAACAATTTTAAGGCTTCATCCAGGTGAGGGAAAATGTGAGTTTGATGAATCCCTTTGTATAACCTACAAGGAAACCTAAATTTACCCTTTTTCCCTGAAACCTGATAATCACGAGTTGATGGATCAACACTAAGTTGATAAGAATTTTTTGACCATACTTACAAGAACTTAGGAATACTAGGACAATTGATAAGGAGTGTCCACCCTTAAAAAACTTGCAAGGGTATTTGGGCTTACGATGCATGTTAGGGGTCCCTCAACATTACCAATACTTACATCCATGGTTGGTTGATTGACTTCTTTCTTATCTTGCTTATTCTTCTTCTTCCCTTTCTTCTTCTTCTTAGAGACATGGTTACTAGCATTAAGGATTTTACAAGCGAATAAGAATAAAGGGAGGAAGACTTGTTGGGTGAATAAGGTAAAGGGTCAACATGATATTGGTTATGTTTATATGGAGAACTCGGTCGAGGTGAATCATCTAGTTGAGGTGGAACAATTTTAGTATTTGAGGCCAAAGAAGTTGAAAACAACCATACCGGTAAAACTATGATAAATCTGGGTAATGACAATGTAGCCATATAATGAGGAAAAACATTTCCAAAGCAAGGAAAAGGACTAGGATTCTCGTTAAGAGGGGTTCCTTCGTTGGTAAATTTTGGAACTTTTTCCATTAGATTCAGCTTTAGTGAATTTCAGTTAAATATTTAATAATATTAACAATCCAAATTCACAATCCACACCTAAGGTCTGTAAAAATTAAAATCAAACATATAACACACACTACCAAATCTAGGATTCAAACCACACAAACAACCTTTTCACAATGAAATCACTAGTTGGTGACGAAATCCAATGTCGTAGAAATCAAGGTGAAAAGTATATATAGATAGAGTGGATGGAGCCACTTACCCTGAAAACCTGTTTAATGAAACAATCTAGTGCAAGTAACTCCACTTGTGCATGTCAGGTGAAGATTACCCTCCCAAAGGTCCAAATGAGTCTAGTCAATGTTTATTCTAGGTGTAATAGAGACCTTGCCTCTACCGCCACCTTCGTAAAAAGCCTTAATGTTATGGTCACTAAGGTTACCACCTATAACAATTCAACCTTGGGGGACAGTCGTAGATCTGATGTACACGCGAGGTCAGAGTAACCAAGCTCAATCCCCTTGAAATATCCTCAACATGGTAAATATGAGGTTTACTTCCAAGTGACCCCAAGTAACTTTCAACACTGTTTTTAATGCGTGAAAATATTCTAATGTAGCCAATGAAGCGGGTATGGTTACTTCACCGGGTTTGATATGATCTCGTTCTTGACTCTTGTGTAGGAGGAGCTTCCCAAAGAATAATTGTAATAAATGGATTTACTCCCTGCCGCAATATTCTATTGTTTTTTATAGCTTTGGAAGGTATACTCACTTCCCTATTCCAAAGCACTACCCTGATCTATGTTGGTGGAAAGAGACCTAAAAATGTAAAAAAAATCTTGATTGATTCTGATTAACGTTGTGTTTATAAGGCGTTATTTACTCAGTGGGTAGATGGATATGAAACTGGTGGTGTTATTTTGACCTGGCCTCGAAATTCTAATGCAGTAAAACATGATATTTTTAATCTTTTCATTTCGATGAAGATATATCTAAAGAAAGGAAGGAAATTAAAACAATTTTGCAGCAAATAACGATGCAGCAAACGTGAATTTCCTACACCAGATATTCAATCAAACTCTTCCAATCCAATTCAAAGCCCTAAATTCCAAACAATGGAATGTAATCTATGCACAAATTGCTTGAAAACTATGCAAATGTAATCCATGCACAATTTCTGTTCATATAATGAACATGATAATTCTAACTATGCAAATGTAATCTATGCAAGAGAATTCTTCAAAATAAACACAAGATGATTCCAAATCAGTGAAAGAACAACAAGAATATTTTTCTTCGCAAATGTAATCTAAATAACCAATCAAGTGTAAGTAAAGGAAATTGGGTGAAAATTCCAAATATCAAAATTAATGACACTCAAAGGCGATTAACACTCAGACACAATTTAGCCCCCCACCTCGATTATATAGGCAGAAGTTTTTTGAAAAAATGAATGCAAAAATATGAAAATTTTGTTAATAAATTGAGACAAACCTCTACGTAATGACCAAAGGAAATAAAATTAAGAATTTCACAAAAAAAAGAAAAAAAAATCAAAACACCCAATCAACTTAACAGAGACTTTATGAGGCTGTAAACAAGTCAAAGAAATCATAAAACAAAATATCTAGACTTAAATCATAGAATCCTTAACTTTGTGAAAAAATTAATAGGGTTGCATAGGAAATTAGTGTAAACCAATGCGCATGCGCACTATTGCTAAATAAAATCTACAAAAATCTGTGCTTACCATGCAGATAAAGAAAATTAAGAAAAAAAAAGTTCTAAAGCCATAAATTTCAATTCTTAAAAGGGGCTAAAGGTGTCAAGGGTCACATAAGGACACAAAGGATAACTCTTTTTCCCCAAAATGGCAGCTAATTTCTTATGTGGAAAAATCCCTCTTGCGGACAAGAGTAATCTCCCTCTATTCCTAAGGAAAACTAGAAACAAATAAGAAAAGAATTACTACCTTTCCTTAGCTTATAACTAAAACAAGAGACATGTAGTATGTGAAGAATCACTTACCTATTAATGAATTGCTTGTAGAAGTCCTTTTAGCTATTTTCACAACCATCTTTCCCTCAATGCCTTAGAGGCTTTCCCAAAGTTTTACAGATCTTCTCCATGATGCTCCAAATGAGATCCGCATAGAGAAAATCATTCAAAGGGATCAAATCATCTCACGTATAAAATCAAAGGTAAATGAAATCCCTAATCTAGCATACAACATATAATTGAATCAATAATCAGTTATAAACCACGCAAGTGATAAAGGAATATCCCAAAAAACATCGAGACACAATTATGAAAGAACTATTACTTTGTATTAATTTGTGATATTCCCAAAAGGGAAAAGCAGGAATATAGTGCAAAATCATGGAAATAGCAATGTAAAACATTACATCAACAATGGAGACCAATATGGAGCTTCTTTATTCATCGTAACAACAACAAAATAATGAAATACAATGAGGCACAAAGAATATAAAAAGATCCAACAAGCCTCCAATAGATAAATCCCCTCACAATGAGGTGCTTCTACTATATAAAATGCCGGAAGACTGTTACAGCATAGTCATAGGAGCACTGCTACAGCATATGAATATACAAATATTGAATGGTTGATACATGCGTCAAAGGATATATAAAATGAGGATCAAGGCTGTCTACAACCTCCAACAAGAAACCCAAGAGGGTTTTCAAAAATACACCAATATACAAGAAATGAACCAAAGCCCTAGGGTTGAAGATTCACTGCAACAATACAGCTGGAAAGATGTGGCTGATATGATATGACAAAAAATGTAGGCTCCTCCAATAGACTCTCTAGATGAAAGGTTGATCCCTTCTCTAGAAAACCTTCTCCCCAAATGGTGTATTGAAACCACCTTCACTAGTACATTTGGCAGAAATTCCGACACTTTAGTTCCGACACTTTTGTCGTATTGTCGAAAATTTCCCCAAATTTTATCAATTTTTCAAATCCCGCCATAAACCATCGCTATACCAATATTTAGGGACATCATCACCTTTGCGACGTTTATGAATGTCGTCGGACATGCGACGTTCTAAACTATTCGTCGGAAAAGCGAATTTTATGGCACATAACGTCGGAACAACGACGTCTTTAAAATATGCATCGGTATTGCGACGATTTGGAGCAAACGTCGCAAGACCGACGTTTTTCTCCAAACCTTCGCAATACCGAAGCATATTTTAGAAACGTTGCAGTTCTGATGTTTCTAAAATATGCATCAGTATTGTGACGGCTTGGACCAAAACCTTTGCTCCAAGCCGTCGCAATACCGACGCATATTTTAGAAACGTTGGAACTGCGACGTTTCTAAAATATGCATTGGTAGCCAAACCTGACCATACATTTTGACATATGCCATCGGATTTGATAATATAAGTGCCATACTATTATATCCAAAGTTTAATTGGAATGTGCCTCCAATAAATCACATATTCAGACTTTGCAATAGCTAACACCACCATTGTAATGTTTTTCCACCGTATGGTATAGTTTGGAATATGATTTGCCACCATAATTAAACCTTGGAACTTTGGGTTAATATATATAATGTGTGGAATTATATAATAAGGTTTGGATTAAATAAGAATATATATATAATGCAAATTTTAATTTAAAACACAAATTATATTAATACAATTTCACATTTAAATATATTTTTTCTCATTAATATATAAATATAAATTTATTTTTACATATAATGTTATAATATAGTTTCAAAATAAACATCACATTAATAATTTCACATTCAAATATATTTTTTAAATATAGTTTTAACTTACTTTTATATATAAATATAAAATAGAATAAAAATTTTGAAAAATAAATATCTAAAATTATTATAGAATTCACACTGCATTTCAAATATATTAACAATTATATTTTAAATATATTTTTTTATATAGTTTTGAAATAAGTTATTAGATTGGTGAATAAAATTAATTACATTTGAATTTTTTCTAATTTCTTTTTTGGTAAATTAATTTCATGAGGTTCACAAATCTCAAGTCAAATTTAAACCAGCTAAACAAAAACTCTAATAATTTCATGAAAATCATCTAAATTGAAATATCAAACTTGACAGTAGACCAATATGGGTTTAGTTAGTTTTATGAGGATCATGTTGGAAGTTATGTTGTTAATTTACGTAGAACACAACTTTTTTTGTACAATATTTTTAGTTTCTATTCTTTTAGCTTTATCTTCGCGATTCTAATATGTTAAGTTTTTTTTATACCACACACATTTAAATTATATAAATTTATACATTTATGAAGAGTTATAATAGAAGTATAATAGTTCAATAAAATATAAAAATTAAATAGTTGGGGTGGCGGGAGGGGGAGGTGGAGAGATTCTCCTAAATCCCGATGGAATATGAAAAATAAAGTACTTATGGGGGCTAGTCCAAAGAATGAACAATCTCACATAAATGTATGGGCTTCTTCTAGGTCTCCAATTGGCTAATGATTGAGATGTCTCTAAGTTAGTGATCTTGGGGGATTCCATTATCACTATTGAACACCTTCAAAAAGGTTTCTCCTAAAGAACAACAATTTATCCCTCCTCCTTGGAAAAACCAATAGTACCCTAAAATCATTCTCTCAAAAGGCTTATTAACACATTTTAAGAAGCCAAAACAAAGAGGTGGATACACAAACGAATCAAGCCTTCCTTCTTGAAGGAAGCGGTTCAATATGAGATCAATGACATGTTAGGTTGGAAAGATATTAAATGAATAATTCCACTCAATATAATTGTCCCTCTCTCTTGTTTTGCTAGTTGGATATATGCACCATGAGAATTATTTTTTGAAGATTTCCAAAGCCCTCCTTTCTATGCCCCTCATGTCTCCTCCTATATATGCACATATTTGCATCACACATAACATTTGGTGTTAGGATCTCGTAATTAAGGTTGAGGTGGTGGTTTGTGGGGGTGTTGGCCACGTGCCCATTTACCCCTCACATGTGGAGTCTTATGAAGTTGGAAAACCCTTAATTCCCTCCTTTGCCTTCGTACCAAGTTCATTGATGGATACAGGGTGGGGAGAGTTAATGAATTTCGTGGTTGATTCGATCCCTCGGGCATGGGAGTTCACTAGTCTAAAGGTGGAATTCATGGTTGGTGTTAATATGATAAGGCAGAAAGTATCATTTCAAGGGTGTGCCCTTGAGAGTCAAGACAACGCTTTTGCTAGTTGGTGGGCTCTCCACACCTTTGTAAACTCCATCAATGCTAAGAATTCTTTCAATCTTATGTGTCTCTTGCTCGGTGTTGTGAACGTTAATGTCTCTCTCATCTCATTCAAAGAGAAAACATGGGGAATTCTCTTGTCTTTTCTTGGCTCACTTTCCTCCTCTGTAGTAAGAAGTTGGGAATATTTCCCCTCCAGTTTGTCAATGGATTTTCGTAAATCTCAAGAAGTCAAGTTGGAATTTTTTCCAATGGGTGTTGAATTTCTCATCTTCGAATTTCAAGCTTCTTCACCACCCTGTGCACATCCTGCAACCTTTTCCATGGAAATAGGTGTTACTGTGTTGAGGGCACCATCACTGGTGTAGCTTCATGCATCCCAAGTCTTGCACAATTTTCACACGCACAATTTCCCCTGCATAAATACTAACTTCTTTGGTACCCTTAGTTCTATTCTGCTTTTTTTTCTTAGTTGGACAACTCCCTCCCTTTCTTCCAGCTTGTCTCTTTCCATGTTCTGATAAATTTTGGGTCTCCTCCTTCTGTAGGTAGTTCCCCTAGCTCAAACCTATACCCCTCTATTTCCAAGCTCTTTTGGCTCCCTATTTGTGGTATCAAATCACACTTTGTATCTAATTTTGTGTTCCAACACTCGATTTTTATCCCTTATGGGGAACAAGTTGCACAAGACAGTACAATTTTATGTCCACATCCCCATTATTTCCATTTAAACCAATATTAATGCATAAATTTTCAATCATAATATAATATTAAATTTCGTTATTACTTTTCAAACACTCCTTAAGTACCTCTTGTGCACATCAAAATGCCATAGGTAAGAAAAAGGTCTAAAATAAATTAGACTTGACATAATAAAAACAATATGAAAAAACTATAGTTATAGCTTACATACCCTTACCCGGGGCAACATTATATAACGTTCGTGCGTCTTGTTTTCCATTTGATCCCTTGTGCCTTCGTTCGATCAGGCGCACTGTGTGAGGGCGCCTGCCCAAACGCGTTTGGGTCGGGTTAGGTCATTTCATTTGAGGGCGGCCGTATAAAATTTGCTAAGTTGTGACTGCACGAGTGCCTTTTTCACATTCATGCAGTCCGTTTGTCGTTTTCTCCCTTGTGCCTTCGTTTAGTCGTGTGTGCCGTGTGAGGGCGCCCACCCAAATGCGTTCGGGTCGGGTCGTTTCGTTTGAGGGCAAGCGTATCAAATTTGCTAAGGTTTGACCGCACGGGTGCCCTGTGCACATTCGTGCAGCCCATTTTCCAGTTTCTCCCTAGCTAGTTGTGCCTTCATTCGGTCATGGGATAGAGCTGCAAGACTTGGAGCCCTTCGCCTTTCATTAAGCATGGCTATTGCTTGGTTATCTAGGCCGATTCCTAATTAAATAGAAGCGTGGAGGTGTGGAACCAAAACCTCTGGAATCCCTCATGGCTATTGGGTGGAGGAAGATCTCCTCTGGAATCCTAGAATATGTCTGCAGGCTGAATCTAGAAGGGTGGAGGCGTGTGAACAAAACCTATGTACTCCCTAATTCCTGGAGATTAATACAATGTTGTGATCCTCATTATCTGAAAATATTACATGTCTGGAATGGTTCTTATAAGAGCCACCGAACTAATAAAATTGAATAGATGTCTTGTTGCTGCATATGCACATATTGATAGTAAAGAGAGATTTCAGTTCATGAGCATGTGGCGTGGAAACAAAACCTATGTAATCCCTATGTGTGGGGTTAATTAACCCTATGCCTACAATGTTTACTATTTTCATATCAGATTGTGTGGGGGTAGATAACTCGTAGCCATATCACATAGGCCCCATTCAGACAAAAACTACAACTTGTAGCCCTTGATCTGCTAGGGGTTACCTTGATATTAATGGTGGTGTATTTATACTCCTTTTGAATAACCAATAAAGGGTCAAGGAAATTGACCAATATGTTTTCAATTTTTATCTTATCCATCCCTGGGGCAAGCTACTTTTCGGCTAACTCCACTTCTTTTGATCTCTGAAATTTTTCCAATTGCTTCCTTCTCTCATATGATACCTGAGCCTTTGCCTTTCTCTTCCCTTATAATTCCGTAATAGTGTCATAGTGATGCCATCCAACTTCTTTGGAAAGCCTTCCTAACAGACAATACTTGTGACCTGGCTAAAGCCTCAACACTTTCAGAGCATCTGGAATGACCATTCTCTTCTTCCGGTCATATGGTGGGGGAACCCCTTCAAAATACCTTAGCCTAGAAAGTGCTGCAGCACCACGCTTGGTTTTGTGTGGAATATTCATTCCTCTAATTGTCCAGTAGTCAAATCCTTCTCTTACTTTATTGTCATTTGCCTATACCTAACCAATGAGAGCACAAGAACACCTATTTCTATAAAAGCACCTATAACTTCTCTTACTTTATTTTCATTTGCCCATAACTAGCCAATGAGAACACGAGAACATATATTTATATAAAACCACCTATAATACTTTTGTGGGTTTCACTAATATCCCTTTAGTTAATGTGTGCACAGTAGCCTAGATCCTAAAGTGATTCCCATACAATGGTAATCCACTAGGTGTATTTGTTCTTAAAAAAATATGCATCGATATATGTCCCATTTATGACCAAGTTCCACCAAAATGGTTCCCCCTACCTACCTAGGAACTACATTACATTTATTTCATGACAAGACTACCCTACAACCCACCAAATTTCTATCATATCCTTGACGTCAACAACAATTTGTTGTTCAAGATATAGCTAAGTTGGAACAAACTTAGCTCTAGAGCTTAGGATATTTTTCCACCTCTAATGTTTATAAACCAATAGATATAAAATTTCTGAAGCATGTGGGAGCCCTTTAAGTATCACCTTTCCTATATTGACTCCATCTTAAAAATCACGGAAAATGTCCATAGATGAGTTATCCTTACTAAATCAAAAATTTCATTGAAAATAATCATTCATACCATAACATTACTATTTCCCTTTTAACCACATAAAAATTATTTTTAAGTTACCATAATTCATCTTTAATATCACATAATTAGATTAAAAAATCAACCAAAATCCCTAGTTTATAAAATAAAAATTCAACAATTTTATATAATTAATAATTTAAATAAATGTCTTAGATCTAAACTCATTAATAATTATTTATAATAAAAAATACCACTTATTTACCCAAACCCCTTATTAACCCCAAGAAAAATCTCACACATTTTATTTAATGGAATTTGAGTGGCCTTAAAAAACACATGTATTTCATTTCAAAATGTCAAAAAATTTCAAATACCAAAAGTTTTAATTTGCCTCATTCATTTCCCTCTAGTTGCATGATTTGTTCAGGGAAGGGGGGAGGATGCGGCCATATTGTCGCCGGTTTTGAGGAAGGATGCAGCCATACTATTGCAAGTTTGGAGGAAGGATGCCGCCATACTGTCGCAGGTTTGGAGGAAGGATGCGGTAAGTAAAGAAATTGATCCCGAGTTCCTGTTGCAGGTCTGCCCTGATACATTTGGTTGAAGTCTGGACTTCCATTAGTTTAGGTGCTAGGTATGAAAGAAAAATCTAGATAATGTTTTCTCCAAAATGGTCTAAAGACTAAAGTGAATACTGAAGACGATCTACATGATTATCCAGTACCATTTTGGACAAAGTTTGCAAAAGCTCATATGGGTTTTAGGCTATTTTCAATCTATAAACTTCCAAAAATAGCATGTCGACAAACTGTCTTCTGGGTTTGTTGTGTAAATATTTCTTTAATCCTTAGGCAATCCATGGGACAATTCCTGTACCATGTGTTGTCCTTTAGCAAAGCTGCAGTGAAGAAGTCAGTTTCACTGTGTTTTCTCTGCAATATCTCCCAAAGGGGTCTTCTAGACTCACTTGTCTATGAAGTTGTCTAAATTTTCTTGATTCTCTCACCCTCAATAGGTTTTATTACTTAACTTTTCTTTTTGTATTCATTTTCATACATTTATGCAGCAAAAGTTTAGTAAATAAATTTTTTATCAAATCACCGAGGAGACTGACAGGGACTTTAAAATGTTTCAATTTCTTCAACAAGATTGAAAGCAATGCTATTGTGCATTGAGTCTCTAGTTATGAAGAAGCATAGCTTGAGAATGTTTCCCTTTAGTTTTTCATTGAAGGAATATTTTAATTTGAGCCAGATTCATGTATCTTTTATGTAAAGGATGTTGGCCTTGTTTAATTGCAGTTATAGCTATTTTTGGCCTGATGATCACTTCTAGCTTACAAAGTGTTTTTGGCATTTATCGCTTAAATAAATGGAAGTTTCTGTTAAATTATATACATTTTATAGTTTGTATTTGAAAATGAATTATATTTCCCTCACATGTCATTCAATTCATTCTGGGGGATTCTACCCCAAATGTGCTTTCTCACACCACCTTTCATGTGTTTCTACAATATCTGTGGTTGTTCTAAACCTTAAATCCTTTTTTAGCCTGCCATTGAATGCATAAGAAGCACCATATGAACGAGGTTCTCCCTCCTTGATTAAGAGCAAGAGCTTTCATTGTTAGTGGTCTTTTATTTTCGTTAAACCATTTTTATGATTTAGATTTTCCACCTTTCCTTCTTGTTCTCTGTCTGTTTCAAGATCAAAGGATCCAGCACACAACTCAGACACTCCCAAAATCAACAAACAACTTAGCAACTTGGTGAAATTCATTTGGCTTTAATTTTATGTATCAAAAGTACATACGATATTCATAAAGGCCATGGCATGCAAAATTATTCGGCTAATGTAGCTCAAAAAAATTCGTATGCAATGGACATTGATCAAGCCTATTGACCTTAATCAAGCCTAGTCACAGTCATTGAGTATTGGTGATTTTGACCAAACATGACCAATCTCACCCCTCTGGGTAGAACTCCGCTTATTTTGGGGCTGAATCGAGTTCACTCAAGTTTATAGATAAAGCCACAAGGGTTTTCAATAATATGATGAAGTGACAATGAACCTATGATGAAGTGACAATGAACCTAATAAAGGTATGCCATAAATCTACTCACTTCATAAGTCTAAAGGGATTTTTTTTATGAAAAAATTGAAGGTGGTTTTAGGAACAAATTGAAAGTGGTTCTCTTCTATCACTGACAATAGGCAACCTATATATGGAGAATTTTGAAAAATAAGCCATCATGTTTTTTCCACTCAAACCTAAAAGGTGAAAATGATATGTTGAGGATGCCAGAATAGTATGGTGGTTTTAGGAACAAATTGAAGGTGGTTCTCTGCTATCACCAACAATAGGCAACCTATATAAGGAGCATTTTGAAAAATAAGCCATCATGTTTTTTCCACTCAAACCTAAAAGGTGAAAATGATATGTTGAGGATGCCAAAATAGTATGGTCTCATGGGAAAGAAAACCTAGATAGATCCCTAGAGCATCTGAATAACCAAAACACTAGCATTAAGTTCACAATGGAAATAAAATATTTGAAGGGAATACCCATTATAAATGTTTTGATTTTTGGAAAAGAGGATGGCTCTCTAGCTCACCAAGTCTACAAATTAAACATACACACAAACACTCACATTCTAGTTCACATCATTTCCCGGTATAAAAACTTGGTGGAATCAACACATTAGTGAATAGAGCTATGAAGATATCTAGTAAAGAGCATTTAACTTGAGTTAGGCCACCTAGAAAAAAATTTCAAAGGGAATGGTTATGATGATAAACAAAATCAACAAGGTTATTAGAAGAGAAAGGAAACACCACCTAAAACAAGAATTTGATGATGAAGAAAATATAACAAGGAAAGAAAATCAAGGGAAGGGCTTGCTGCTAGCCATATAAGTGGCAATAACGCTAGCCATATCTGTAGAAGGGATATTATAAGCATAATTTACTAGAAAAATAAAAGAACATTATCGAAGGAATAGTCATGAGAATGCAGGTTGCACAAAGGATATTTACATGTACAAGATTTTCTAAAAGTTTAAACACCAGCCCAAGGAAAGAAAATCAAGGGAAGGGCTTGTTGCTTCATCAAAGCACTGATCCTAAGATTTTCCTAACAGAAAGAGAAAAAAATGCAGCAGACCAGAATTTTCCTGCTATGAAATGACAGAAATATTGCAGACTAGACACTTGTTTTTCTGAAGCAACCACTGCTTGATACAAGCCTCGTGATAACTGTGACTGCACTTTAAACTGAATAGCTCATATCTTTCTTCATACTCTTCTTGTATAAACAATTCATACCATCATTTTCATACTCTCAGAAGCAAGGGTTTCCATATGTTTTTGAATCTGAAGAGGGAGAAAATTTTACACTTTAAAACTACCAACTAAACCTATAAATCTACAAACAAATTTTAAAGTCCAAGCCTGCTTCATTCTTTGATAATCTCCCCAAAGATATTATAAATACCAGGAAAATGCTACATTTGACTTCAATATCCATACTCTAAGAAGCATACTCTATTTTTGAGGAGTACAAGCTTTTCTCTAAACACTTGGAAATAGTCTCCTCACTAAGTCATGTGCTAACATAGCCAATCTTCTCCTCTAGAGCTAACAATTCCTGAATAAATAAGGGGAGGAAACATGTCATATTTCCAAATAAAACAAATCAATTCCTTCACATTTCATATCCATTCGTCTATATACAGTTAACAAATTGTATGGAGAAACCTCATATGACATGTTGTCTATATCGAGTCACATAGCACTGTGTTGATCATGCAGGCTTATTCCATTTGAGAGAAGAGTTTCCTCCAGCATCATCACTTGTTGCCAGCCAAAGGGAAATTACATTGTCATATTAAAATTGGATTAGAGTGAAAATATATACATGCCGAATTTTAGCTGTAACAATTAGCTCACCTCATATGTTAAAACTTCATTCTACTCAATGCATTGCAATGTTGATAAAACCTGGAAATATGTGAATCAACTGACAACTAAAATCACAATCTTTCCCAAGTATATTTTCTGGTTTTGCAAAAATTCTAGGAATATCCAACTCAATCGCAGAGCATAACATCAACCTGATAGCATAACAAGTCCAATATCCAATGTCCTTGAGCTAGTTCGTCCTACATCTTAAATCTTAGACCCTAAAACTTTAAATGCATTATACCAAAAATGCAAAGGCTTTAAACCTTGAACCCTGCTTATTAAGAAATCTAAACCCTAAAATACCCTTTAAAGCCCCAAAATCCGTGATGGACATTGGTTAAAATGTCATCAAGAGATATCCAACCTATCTACAAGGATAGTTATGCACACAGATTCATAAATAGCCCATTGTAAGTGCACATTCCATACTATGACCCAATTACCTTTTGAAAATGACTATAAGCACTGCAGTATGCTTAAATAGCCCATTGGACATGCACATTCCATACTATGACCCAATTACCTTTTGAAAATGATTCTAAGAATTGTAGTATGCTTTAAGTAATGACCTTTTGAAAACAATTGTAAAAAAATTGTGAAACACTTGAGGAGCTTTTGGCATTATAGATAAACTGCACTTAAGGACTCTTTGATATCTCTTGGAAATACAAGAGAAGTGATTCTGAGAATCATTGCAGTATGCTTTAACTGGTCTTTTGAAAATGATTCTAAGAAAAAAGGTAGCACACTTGAGGAAGTTTTGGCATTAGAGATAAACTCCAATGAAGGACTCGAGACATATCTTGGAAAAATAAATTTGTTCTAAATTACTAGGAGGCTGTTGGAAAGGCTTTTGCAGCTTCATGTACATTCAAGGTCCATATATCACTTAGGGGCCTTGGTCTGATCTACACTTTGACAGTGGAAAACTTCATTCCACTATATCTATATCGCAATGAGATGCAAGCTTTTTGTGTGAAAGGGATTTGAAGATTATTGATCATCTATGAAAGTAATAGACCTCATTGAAATCTACCATATGTGCACTCCATATTACTGCATCTCGAGTTGAATTCCTCCATAGGAAGTCTAATACAAGTCAAGTTTTCTTTGTGGCATAACTAATAATATATGAAAGGAATAGTTTTCATGTAATAGTATTGACTAACAAGCATTCATTGCAGGCATATTAACATTCATCCCTTGAAAAAAATCATTCTTTAAATTTTCCAATAACTTTAGTTATTTAGATGAATCTTCCATTGAAATTGGTCAATAATTTCACAGAAAATATGGGAAAAAAATAGCAATAGGATTAATAAAATCTACATTTTTTTCTTGCTTGAGGCTTTACTGATAAATGCTATTAAAAACTGAGTATCAAACTGCATTGTAGATGGAATCCTAACCACAGTTCAAACACTATCATCCACTGCAATATGTGGCATCAACCATTCTATTTTCGGAGGTTAGCCTTTGTTAATACTTGGGGTGGCTGAACCTACTGTGCTTATGTATACATTCATGTACAAATTTGCCAAAGACAGAGAATACTTAGGCCCAAATTTGTTTCTAGATTGGACAGGGTGGTATGCACTTCAAATTTGATCACCTTGTGTCAACAAGTTACAAATTCATTCTAAATTACAATAGTAGAATGTTTGATGCCTGCAGTACGATGTATTTCTGTAGTTTTTTTATTAAGAACAATAGAGATTTATGCAAATAAGTGTTCATTCACATTAAACAACTACAAGTACTCTACTGATTATACACAGGGTATGTGTGTGGACTGCATTCTTGTTGGTTTTGCTGGCCATTCTGGGTGCATGCTCAATTATCAACAGGTTTACCAGGGTAGCTAGAGAATTTTTTGGGACGCTTTTGTTCAGAGAACTTATCAGTGAGATGAGTTTGTTGTTTAGATTTAAAAAGAGTCTTTAGTAGGTTATGCACTTAAGGCACACTCAAACCTGAAGGCTTTTCTCTTGGCCTTAATTAGTCTTGTGCTGATTGTATATTATTTGTGCTAATCACATTTTATATTAATTTAAGCAGCGTAAAAGAGAGGCAGAAATTTGATTGTGTGCCATGTTAGGTTCTGGAAATTCTATAACATGTGAGAAGTACT
Source organism: Pinus albicaulis (assembly GCA_034641835.2). Classification (NCBI taxonomy): domain Eukaryota; kingdom Viridiplantae; phylum Streptophyta; class Pinopsida; order Pinales; family Pinaceae; genus Pinus; species Pinus albicaulis. The sequence goes on along the minus strand of CM076584.1, from coordinate 969,844,330 downwards.
TTTAGTAATTATATTTTAGAAGCAAATTTGGAAAATAGAAAAAATTCCTTGTTAATGGTAATTTTCTATTGGTATATTGTGCAATATATATTTCATGTCTAGAGAAATTAGCTTTTCAACCCATTTCCATTACTCATTCTATATAAATAATCTAGCATGAACGTTAAGAAGAGATTCATGCTAAGAACAGAGAAATGGATGAAATATTTATTGCCAACTTAAAGAGACTAAGAATAACACAGTGAGAGCAGAGAGTAATATGATTTATTTCTCTTCATGCACTTCTGATAATCATAGAAGCCTTATTTATATCGCAATTACCTTAAAATTTGATGTGAAAGTACTTTTCAGGAGGATTCCTCCCCTTTTAGATCTCAGGATTTGAGTAGATTTAAGGTTTGGCTTTGATTGTGAAAGTCAAAGTTGTCTTTTGTTGTGATGTCAATTATGTTTCTCTTCCTACGTAGGAGTATATGCTAGCCATTTATCCCTTTTTTAGGGTAGGGTATTTGTGGTACAATCCCCTTTTTCTCAGTGTGCAGGAGAATATGCTTGCTTTTTTGGGTTTTTTAAGTCAAGATTTTCCTGGTACCCTTGTTATTCTTGTCATCTACCTCTCTGACCTATGATGTGTTTATGTGCTTATTTGTTCCATGAAAGAAACAACTTCAGCCTTAGAAAAAAAATAAAAACTCTCCTACTTAAGTAAAATTTTACAAGTCTCCATTGTTGGAGAAAATTTCCCTCGTTATCTTTCACTGGTTTCTAGTGCATTTTTCTTTTCATGTGCATGCTATGAAACCAAAGCACACATTCTAGGAAGAATTGTTATAATAAAATATTTAAGGCATTTGAACCGAACCAAAAAAGTCACACCGAATTTAGTCTTTGGATGATGGAGGTGATATGAACTCTAGAGGTGACCAAACAGAAAACGCCGATTCAAAAAGTTTCCTTAATTTATGCAATGAATGATGAAAACCCTTAAAAAGGAATAAAGTATACATATCTCTGTTGGTAATAAATGAGATAAATTAAGAGGGAATGGGAGTCTACTATCTTTGCATCTATAACTAATTCACACAATCAGATATTCTGCATTTTTTTCTAACGTTGGGTATTGACATCATACTTAATTTGTTTTTCAAAGACATGGGAATATATTTCTATTAGATGGCTAGTTTTTTATTTTCCTCCAGATGAATCCCTCGTACCAGTATCAAGGAATTGTCACACAGATTTGGGCAGCGAATAAAGTGGTCTCTTGACATTATCCATGGACAATTCAAATACTTATACCAAATATTAAGGTTTATTTTATTATGAAAATCATAATTGCCTTTCATTGCTTCACACAAGACTCCTTGATCATCAGATTGTGGGTGGAAAAAAATAATTTCATGGTTTTCAGATGCACTCTATGGGAAGACAACATCACATGTATCCACCACACTACCCCCATGTGGGTGATGTCTGTCAATCAAGGCAGCCTTTATTTTTTGCTGGCAAAGTGGGTATTATGTCAGGTTAGAACTTCTAGAAATGGCTAAAACACTTCCATCAACATTTGCTGAGATTGTGGAGATTTTATGTGGTGATTTTGTTCAAAAAAACATTGGGATTCTACCAAATGTTTGTTGATAATGCACATACAGAAAAAGGGAAAGTTGTGGGAATTGTGCTTCCAAGTTTAAGAGATCTTCATGACAACCCTCCTATTCTTGATGTTTTCTCAAGTTCCGAGGTTGCAGCTATTGCAGTTCTAACTAAAGAACAGGAATAAACATTTGAGGTGGAAGTTTACTCAAATGATATTGGTTGGAACATTAACACAATAGCTGATGAGACTACTGATTTTGACTCGGAAATCAGTACCATTGAGTAATCTGAGACTTGTAGAAATGAAAAAGTGGAACAAACTTTGCAGCCAGCCAGTGAAAAATGGAGTTTGTTTGCAGGATGACACTGTAAAAGGTGGATTTCAGTCATTAGATACTAAGAATGACAGAATTGACCATAATGTAGAAGATCTGGAGTATCTGAAGCTATTCAACTAGAAATATGCTGGGACATTAGCACGGAAGATGCTTCAGTAGCTGCGACTGAAGAAACTATGGAACAAGAGTTCATCAACACACCATTTGAGCAACAATAATTTTTTTTTAAATATTTTTTAGTTTCCGTCAGAAGAGTGATGGTATAAACGTAGGAAGAGAGTTTATATATCTATCGGAAGAGCAACGTTTGTATTTCGTCGGAAGAGTGAAGGTTTTTTTTTTGTCGGAAGAGCGATGTTTTTAATTTTCGTCGGAAGACCGACGGTTAATTTTTTTAAATATTTTTTAATTTTCGTCGGAAGACCGATGCTTATGGATCGTCAAAATACCGATGGTTTAACTGACATCGGAAGAGCGACGTTGTATTTTCGTCAGAAGAGTGATGGTTTGGAAGACCGACGGTTAATTTTTTTAAATATTTTTTAATTTTTGTCGGAAGAGAGACGCTTATGGGTCATTGGAAGACTGACGTTGGAAGACCGACGTTGTATTTTCGTCAGAAGAGCGATGGTTTGGAAAACATCGGAAGAGTGACGTTGTATTTTTGTCGGAAGAGCGACGGTTTGGAAAATGTCGGAAGAGCGACGACCGTCTAGAAACGTCGGAAAATGTGTCGCTCTTTCGACATTTTATTGAAGTGTCAGAATTGTGAAAATGGCTAAAATAACGTAGTCCAAGACAAAAACTTCTTTGTAGGGAAAAATGATAGTGTGGCATGATGCCAAATGCTGCAATAAGGCTCAAGGGCCTTCCTTACTAGCCTCCCAATGGAAGGAAGCCTTCCTCCACTAAAAATCTAGATCATAAATCACCCAAATGTATTCTCCACTGCTACAACCTGCAACACAACACAACCCTGAATAGGATCTGTATTGTAGATGAAAGATGGAGCTTGGCCTAATTCCTGAATGTGGAAATATAGTGCAAATACTCTTCCTGAGTGGACACTAGAAGTTCGCCAAGGATAGAGGTTGGATTCCCACTCGGGATCACCCTATGCTACATGGCACTGCAGTCTTAGCTAAACAACTGAAGAAAGCTACAAGCCCAAATAGAACATATACAAAATAATAATCTCTAAACATATCTTCTGTGGCTTCCATCCTCTTCTTTATATAAGTGGTGAACTTCCTCACCCTTGACCCTACTCATTTAAGACACTACTTCCATGTAAAGAGTCTCCACCCAAAACTGCGTTGTCCCTTTATGAATGCCACTCCTCCGTGACAACGTTGTTGATTTGGTCAAATTTGACCCAGTCTACATGCTCCAACCCATTTTCACACATAAGGGTGCTCAATTAATCTACTAGAATGATCTCCATTCACATTAGCAGTGATTTTATTCCTACTAAGGAGATTTATGGGTCTTCATACCCTCTTATTCATAAAATTAAGAATCAAAAGAAAAAATTAATATTCCAACTAGCTCATAGATAATTGGGAATATTACATAAATTCAAAGGGCAAAAAATCTTACAACATGGTTGCCTTGATGTGACAAGCCTCCTCCAATGGTCTCATTTCCTTGCCTTGACGACAAGCTCCTCAGACCCAAAACCAACAACATGACTTTAGAAATCCAAGTCTCTCATTCGTTTAGTCCTATGCTCAATTTATAGGAAGGATGAGGAGGTTTCTAGTTCCTCTTCTCAAGGGATATGATGCTTAAGAGGAGGAGATTAGTTCCATGTACCAAGGGATTAAGAGTAGGTATATACTATTTTAAGGTTTTTAATTTGGATAAGATTTTTAAACCAAAGCTTCTAGATCTTTCTTTTTTATTTTTACCTACGTGAACAAAACTGTGGAGTTTATAGTGGAACAATAGTGCATAGATCTGTGAATTTTACAGTGGAAGAAACTGCACATGCACGAGTTTTGTTCAGGAAAACTGCACAATTGCTCGAAAATGGTTGTTAAGCAGTGTAACCCGAAATTCCTTTTGTCCCTAATATTGTTTTACTTCAAGCTTCATAGGGGAGTCACTTGAGACACTTCATCATATGGCGAAGAATCTAAATCGACAGTCATGGTGATAGTAATAAACAATAATCAACCTCATAATGTAAAAAAAAAATTATTGTAACAATAATAAACAATAATCAACATCATAATGTGAAAAAAAAAAAATAGTGTAACTGTAATAAACAATAATCAACATCATAATGTGAAAACAAAATTTGATGTTACATGTGAGGATAAAAATTTTTACATACCAGTGGTCAAATGATCTTATCTTAAGTGTTTTGGTGAACAATTTGTTTCCCCAACTGCATGGGTCCAAGTCTCTAGAGACATGTACTCACCTATTTGTGGCATTTATGAAATAGTCATATCTAGTGTAATAGTTGTAGTTTATCTTTTGAAGTTAATTATTCTATACAAATTATCATTTTGGTAAAACAAAAAAAGCAACATTGCAATGCGACAAACAAAACTCAACATCACAATCCGATGAACAAAAATCCACATCACACTGGGATCAGCAAAATTTGATTCTACGTGTGATGAAAAAGAATTGATGTCAAATTGTGGCTAATGGAAAATGATGTTTACATTATGAAGAAAAAAATAATAATGTGAAAATTCGATGAACAAAAATTGACATTATGATGTGACAAACAAAAATACAAGTTGTAATGCAATGAACAAAAATCATCATCATAATGTTATGAATGAAAAAATTAACCACACAATCTCATGATCATATCTTAGTATCATAATATGGAAATCTCGTAATGGTCATCCATAGTCAACCATGTGCAAACATGTTCAAGAATAGTCTTCATTGTCAAATATGTTCAAATATGGTCAACCATACTCAATTGGGTCTACAATATCTCAATGTCACAATGGTCAAACATTGCCAGAATTCTCAACCATAGTCATCGTAATCACATAGTCAACCATATGCAACATAACCAAGATAGAAAACATGGTCAAAGATAGCCATAGTTGACCTGGCCAAAGAGGATCATAATGTCACAATATCATAATGGTCAAACATAGTCACAATGTCACATTAGTTATACATAGTCATCCATGGTAAAAAATGGCTATATATAGTATTCATGGTCAAAATTATTTAATTAGTATATACCAACCACTTTTAATATGGTTGATCTAGAAAAAAATTGTCATCCATGATTAACCATGTTAAACCACATCCAACATGGTCAAGCTTGATTAATCGTTGTCAACATGGCCAACATAATAAACCAAGGTCAAATATGGGCACACCATGGTCAACCATGGTTAACCATAGTCAAACATGGGAAATATGGTTGGCCATGGTTAACCATTCTCAAGAACGTCAAACATGGTCAACCATAATCAACATTTTCATCCATATTCATCTATTTTTGTTATGAAACCAACTCAAAGAAAATAAGAAAGTATAAATCAATGACTTAAAAGTTGTCTTCTTCGAGGGGGAAACCTTCTTTACATTACATAAATGAAAAATTCTTGGATGACACAAATGATAAGACCTCGTTGGTATATATAGGAGTATAAGGGGTCACAATATAATCAGATCCTACATAACAATAATAATGTAAGGGCACAACAATAACAATAGTGGCCTTTTATGGGGAAAAACGATAACAAAATGGGGGATACATGGGCACAACACTAAAAATATAGGACTATACTAGCAATAACAATAAGGGGATTATAGTAGTATTATATGGATCTAACATGCCCCTCTCCTTAAAAAAAGTGTTGTGTAATATCCCAAATTGGGAACTGCTAGCAAGGCATGACTGGAAAATGAATTTTCCAGGAATGACTACTTCAGGATTTGAAACCAGGACCTGGATCCCTTAGAAAAATGTTTCTAAGTCGTAAATCCAAGAGGAGGCTCCAAATAAATCCCTCTAGGTGGGTTAAACAACTCTCCCACACCTAGTTGTCTTCAGAAAGTGCCCAATGAAGGGGCTGCAACAATGAATGAACAAGAGCTGAAATAACAACGTTATTTTATTAAGCCTGGGCACATTAGGATAAAAATAGCCAAAAAATGTATATTATAGCAGCAATGATATATAAATCCTTGAGGAAAGAGTCACTCAAGCAAATCAATGCAGCCTCAAAGGGACATGTACATGAAAATAGATGCTCACTGCTACACTGAAAATTCTGCAGGCTAAAAGGACGCAGTTTATAAGAGGCACTACTCCATACTACATAATAACAAAAATATATGACAATATATGGCTCAAGAAATAATGGGGAGCAAGCTCTCAACCCCTGAAAACAATAATACAACAATCCTTAGAAGGATTGGCTGGAATATACAAAAATGGTAAAATGCCAAAGTTGTAGGGTAGCAGCTGCAACTCAGAAAATGGAGCTGTATGGAGAAGACTAAAGATGCTACATCTGATGTCAATATCTCCTCAAACGGATCTCTTAAGTGAGAGGCTGATCCTAACATTGAAGATCTCACCCTCTAACAACACTGCAAAACCCCACAGCAAATGCTCAATGAAGATAACGCAGTTACTGAAGAAAATTGCGCTGTAGGGGCAAGGCAATGAGTTCGCCCAATTCCAATATCTGAAATAAGATCCAATGGCTTCCAAACTGATCTCCCAAAGGAAAGAGAGACTCCTCCTCTGAAAAACAAGTGATGGAATAGGTGTTGTGATCCCTCACTGCAACACCCTGCAACACAACATTATCATGCTACAGAAATAATGTTGTACTAGAGGAGGATGCTTGGCCTCAAGCTTGGATGTGAGGCAAATCTGTACAACTCCTTCAAGAGGCTTCTCAAGAAAGGAGAAGGATTCCTAAGCAGGAAATCCTTGTGCTAAGCAACACTACAACTCAGCTGAATAGCTGGAGAATGCAAAATAGACTAAACAGACAAGAAATCTATAATCATATGCATGTGAAACAATGGATGCCTTGCCCTCCTTTTAAACACATGAGAGCTCCCTCTCAATGGGTCCCACTCTTTAGGTTTTCCTCCATCAAGGAAACTTCCCTCCTCTTTCTCTACGTTGTCCCACAAGATGCTCTCCACCTCATACCTCTGCGTTGTTTGACTTGGTCAAACTTGACCTAGCCTCTTTGCAAATGTCTCTTTTCACACATGAGGGTATGAAATCTAGTTCCATTTCTGATCCCCTTTCATACTAGAGGGATTTTATCCATTTTTTTATTATGAATGGGCCTTCTCACCCAATTATTCAACTCCTAAGTGAAAATAGAAAATTTTAATATTCCAATTTATTATAGGAAAATTTTGGAATATTACAATCCTCCCCTCCCAAATGTTGGTTGTCCTCAAGAAACTGTAAGGATAGAACTGAGAAGTTGCCCCCAAGGCATGGAGACTTAAAAGTGTTGGGAAAACATCTTCCCCAAATGGATCCTCCATCCCCAAGCAATCATCCAAACAAAATGAGTCACCTCCCAACATGCCAACTCCTGAAAATCTCCTTCCACCTCAAGCTCCAGAAAAGAAGGTGGGCTGAAAATCTGAACATTTTAAGCATCATAGCCTACCCCATGTTGTCCTTCTCTCCACCCATGATAAGTGTAGAGTGTGTGCTGATCCTAGGTTGCAAAAGTATTGCCCTCAAGTGGCAACATGAAGGACAATCCTCCAAGTGTTCCTCTTCCAACATTGAAGAACAAGTTGGCCCAAAGTGTTCCATCCATGATGAATAGGACGTGATAATCATAGAAAATCATAATGAGAAGTTTTTTGAAGGTTTTACATGATGATACATGATACAAACAATGTCTCAGAAGGATACAGCGCAATCTCATCCACTGCAATCTCAGAAAATAATATGGAAAGTAATATACAAAATCCATCACATCTACTAATGAATAGTAAATGGCTAAATGCATCAACAATACATGATCAATTACTTGGCCATGGTTATGCAATAGATGGCTAACAAACTCATGGTCCACCTCAAAAGAGAACATATATTTGGTTGTGGTGGCCATATCTCCTCCCATGCTCCCATTAGAACATGTAGTGCAGAAAATGTGGGAACTTCCTCCCCTCAAGGACACGTCCAACTCATGTGTCAAGTTCCCAATCATGCTCTCAATACAAATCAGATCCATATCAGTAAATGAAATCATGATCAACAACAAAATGAGGAAAATGCTGAAGGTTTCATGTAGTGCAAGAAGGTACCAATAGCTTTCCCAATAGTGATAGCGCAGTGTACCAAACTACTACTTCAGAAAAGTACAAGGCAAAATGTTTCTTGCTACATAGTTAACCATGTATGTCATTATATGATAAATGTTTGGGTGCAACAACTGAACATGCATGTGATGATAAAACATTTTCCCAAGGCCAGATAAAAGATGGCTGCATCCATCATATAGATTGGCCCAACAATGATCATGGAGCATTGTGACAAGCTTGCCTTCTTGTGAAGCAATGCACTACATAGTAATGGTAAGAGTATGCAAATCAATGAATGTACAAAAAAACTTCTTACCATATGCCGGAAGTAATATGGTACATGGATCCATGAGTGAGTCCTCCATAGTGTTTTGGCATGCTATGAAGAAGAATGGTCCATATGATGCAAGAAGATAATCCTCCTCATGCTTGGAAATCCAAGTCAAGAAGAATATGTCATAGTGATAGATGCCTCAATCCACTACTCTATCATCATCACCTCCTCCTTGTTCACCAAGTGCATCCAATGTGAAGTGATCTTGGGGATACTCCATCAATAACCCCAAGCTCTCAAGTGGCAGCGATGTTGGCCTATGCAAATAAGCTCTTGCCAACTCATAGCTCCATTATTTGACATGCTCCTTGTCAAAGACATCTCCCATAATGCTACAATACATAAGACGTTCCTCCCAAGGTGGAAGTACCTCTCGATCATCTAAATCCAAGGATATAATGCCATCTCCCCCTCCTGCAACATCATGCAAAGTGTGAGAGAAAATATGCTCTTGCTCTCCCAAGAACAAGCAAAGCAACAAAACATTTTGCTGCCTCCCCATACTTCCATCATACAAATCATGTGATGAGAACATAATAAATGATATGAAGACCATACCAACACCATGCATCCATACTCTATGTTGCCCAATGATGCAAGCATCCTGCCATCTGTCCTCCATCCTCCTACTCTTAGGAAGAGTATATGACAAGTGATGGCCAAACTCTTTCAAGAGTAACTAGCGCAGCCAAGCCTCCTACTGCCCGGTGTCACATATTTGCAAGTAGCCTCCCAGCTCCTTGCTCATTGACCACATCCACTGTCTTTTCCTACTTTTCCCTTTGGTACTCCTCTCATGAGGGCTTCCATTCTTCCAAACCAAATCTTTCTCCTTGCATTTCATGGAAGTTTGAAATGCAGTTCTTTGGAGACCTCTTAGAGAATATCTCTCACCCATAACTATGTTAAATTCACAAGGATCCAAATATGATGAAGGTAACATCTCCTCTCCATCATTGTTTGACAGCGCTGTTAATCTCTCCAAGGATGCAATGGTTGTCTCATACTCCATCTTAAGGATGGTTTCATGAGTTTCCATAGGAGTGTCATGGTTTGTTTCATCCTCCCAAATCAGATTCCTGTCTTTGCACTTCATGGGATTTTGAAATGAAATATTCTCAAGGATCAATTTGACCCCATAAGGATCCAAATAGGTGGTAGGAAAAAACCTCCCATCATGATGTGCATGGCTCAATAAATTTCCAACACAGTCATGAGAGATGTTATCCATCCAAAGATGTCCTCCATCTTCTATCTTCTCCTGTGAGAAGGGAAGAAAATCCTTGCACTCCATGATGTGTTGAAGTGCACCTCTAATAATATCTCTCCATGAGACCTCCCTCTCAACAATAGTCCTCCAAAACCAACGAGGTCTTGGATCTGCTGAAAGTAGAAGTTTCTCTTTGAGCTGAGAGGAGCTCATTGGGAAAGGGTCATCTTGAAAGGAGAAAAGGTTTCTCACTCCAAGATGTTTACTATCTTCCTTCAAGTCTTCAAACCCCAACCTCAAATGTGATATGAAATCCAACAATGGCTCATGAGGATGATGGTTTATTTCCTCCTTCAATGTTTCCATGTTGCACAGCGCAGTGCAACCAAGCTGCTCTAGATCAGCAATGGGATTTGACCCTTGGTCATGTAAAAGAAAATTTCCACAATTGTCAAAAGAATTTGCTGCAACAATAGATAGTGGAAATTCCTTCATACCTTGATGAAATTTGGGAACTTGTTGTAGGGCTGCAAGATTTCCTTCCTCCAAAGTGTTGGCTGCCCCAACTGTTGATGCATGTGGTTGCTCCTTCATGAATGTGACAGCGTTAGGACCAAACTCCTCAAGTGGTGGTGAGGGCTCCTCCTCTTCTGCTCTTCTACTATCAAACTCCTTGATCAACTCTTGAGAAAATTTAGCAAGAGTGGATACTCTTGCATGCCTCAAATGGCTGAACAACCAAATGTGGGCTTCACCTTCTAGGTGCAGCGCTGAGATCTCAATAGCTTCTTCCTCCACTAGAGGATGTAGCAGGAAAAATTCTTCCAACTTCCTCACCCAAGTTCTTGTTGTAGATAACCCATCAAAGGTAGACAACATAAATCTATTGCCTTTGATTTCTCTTTTGCTACAGGGTCTCTTCTCTTCCTTCAACTAGATGAATTGTGGAAAAGATAAAGTCTCCTTGAAGGCTCTAGGTTGATATTTTTACTCAACAAGGTACTTACTTAGAATCATATGATCCAAGTATATTCCATGCTCATTGCCTTCTTCTTGATGTGAATAGGAAGTGCATGGTCCTTCCTCTTCTCTTTCTTCGATCTTCTTCACCTCCTTGGAGAGGTTTTCTCTGGATCTGAAAACTGATGAGAGTAATCTCATCTTCTTTATCATTCTAATTTTCTTGGGCTGAGACTCACAGGTTGAGCCAAGAAAGTTGCTTTGATACCACTGTAATATCCCAAATGTGGAACTGCTAGCAAGGCATGACTGGAAAATGCATTTTCCAGGAATGGATGCTACAGGATTTGAAACCAGGACTTGGATCCCTTAGAAAAATGTGTCTAAGTCCTAAATCCAAGAGGAGGCTCCAAAAAAATCCCTCTAGGTGGGTTAAATAGCTCTCCCACACCTAGTTGTCTTCAGAAAGTGCCCGATGAAGGGGCTGCAACAATGAATGAACAAGAGCTGGAATAACAGTGTTATTTTATTAAGACTGGGCACATTAAGATACAGATAGCCAACAAATGTATATTATAGCAACAATGATATGCAAATCCTTGAGGAAAGAGTCACTCAAGCAAAGAAATGCAGCCTCAAAGGGACATGTATATGAAAATAGATGTTCATTGCTACACTGAGAATTTTGCAGGCTAAAAGGACACAATTTATAAGAGGCACTCCTCCATACTACATAATAATATAAATATATGAAAATATATGGCTTAATAAATAAGGGGGAGCAAGCTCTCAACCCCTGAAAACAATAATACAACAATCCTTAGAAGGATTAGCTGGAATATTCAAAAATGGTAAAATGCTGGAGTTGCAGGGTAGCAGCTGCAACTCAGAAAATGGAACTATATGGAGAAGACTGAAGATGCTTCATCTGATGTCAATATCTCCTCCAATGGATCTCTCAAGTGAAAGGCTGATCCTAACACTGAAGATCTCACCCTCCAATCAACACTGCAAAACCCCACATCAAATGCTCAATGAAAATAACGCAGTTACTAAAGCAAACTGCGCTGTAGGTGCAAGGGAATGAGTTGTCCCAATGCCAAGATTTGCAATAAGCTCCAATGGCTTCCAAACTAATCTCCCAAAGGAAAGAGAGACTCCTCCTCTGAAAAACAAGTGATGGAAGAGGTGTTGTGATCCCTCACTGCAACACCCTGCAACACAACATTATCCTGCCACAGAAATAACGCTATACTGGAGGAGGATGCTTGGTCTCAAGCCTGGATGTGAGGAAAATCTGTATAATTCCCTCAAGAGGCTTCTCAAGAAAGGAGAAGGATTCCTAAGCAGGAAATCCTTGTGCTAAGCAGCACTGCAATTCATCTGAACAGTTGGAGAATGCAAATAGTCGAAACAGACAAGAAATCTATAATCATATGCAAGTGAAACAATGGCTGCCTTGCCCTCCTTTTAAACAAATGAGAGCTCCCTCTCCATGGGTCCAACTCTTTAGGGTTTCCTCCATCAAGGAAAATTCCCTCCTCTTTCTCTGCGTTGTCCCACAAGATGCTCTCCACCTCATACCTTTGCGCTGTTTGACTTGGTCAAACTTGACCTAGCCTCTTTGCCAATGTCTCTTTTCACACATGACGGTGTGAAATATAGTTCCATTGCTGATCCCCTTTCATACGAGAGGGATTTTATCCATGTTTTTATTATGAATGGGCCTTCTCACCCAATTATTAAACTCCTAAGTGAAAATAACAAAAGTTAATATTCCAATTTATTGTAGGAAAATTTTGGCATATTACATGTTGTATTCAACACTTAAGTAAAATTGGATGATTCTGTATAAAATTCTCATCCTCCCATGCAGAGTCTTTAGCGGGTAAGTTCTTCCACTCAATGAGATGCTCTGAAATTAATCAATTCCTTATCTATTGAGTTCTTGTTTTCGTGACTAATTTAGGCTCAACTATGATTTTCCTTCCTTGTCAAGTTCTGGAAACATTTTTTGAACTAGGATCTTGTCACCAACAACCTTCTTTAAGCATGAAACATGGAAAACATGGTGTACTCAGGAAGATGCAGGCAGCTCCAATTTGTATGCCATAGTACCAACATTTTGCAGCACCTTGTAAGGACCATATTACTTGGGTGATAATTTATTATTCATCTTATATTGCTTGAGGGCCATTTTTTTGTATGGTTGTAGCCGTAAAAATACCTAGTCACCTACATCAAAAATTCTTTCCCCGTGATTCTGATATGTCTGTTGTTTCATTTAATTTTGTGCTAGAGTGAGGTTATCCAAGAGTTGGAGAACTTGTTTTTGATGCTAAATGTGATATTCCACTTCTTGAACCTTAGAATTTTCTCTTAAATATGATGTGATGGATGGTGGATGCTATCCATAAAGTTCCATAAATGGGGTCATTTTTGCTGTAGTTTGGAAGGAAGTGTTATACCACCATTCAGCTAGAGGTAACCACTTGACCCATTTTGTTTTTTTTTTTATCAAATACAAAACAACAAAGATATCCTTTCAAAAACTTGTTCACTATCTCAGTTTTCCCGTTAGATTGAGGATGATAAGACGAGCTATGAGATAATTGACTACCAAGACAAGAAAATAATTCCATCCAAAAATTTCCAGTGAAAATGGGATTTATGTCACTTACAATAATCTTTGGCTTTCCATGTAGCTTTTAAATTGTTTCCATAAATGCAGTAGCAATTGTAGTAGCTTTAAAAGGATGGGATAATCCACAAAGTGTCCATACTTGGTAAGTATATCAACTACCACCATGATGAAAATATTTCCTTCGGACTTGGGTAAACCTGTGATAAAATCCATTGAGAACTCCTCCCAATGCTGACTTGGAATGACTAAAGTTTGTAATAGACCGAGGGTATTAATTGTCTCAACTTTATTTTGTTGGAAAATGAAACATTCTGCCACAAACTTCTGAATATAAAATTTAAGGTCATCCCAAAAAAATTCATTCTTGACTCGGTGGTAAGTTTTTTAAAATAACTAGTGCCCTCCTAAGGGGAGGTGTGCAATTCCAAAGGATTTTTTTTCTTAATTTGAGAACTCTTACAAATATATAAGAAATATTTGTACCATAATGAATCATTTTTATAGCTGAATGTATTAGATGTATTGGGCTCTTATTGCAAATTTTGAATAAGTGTCGACACCTCTTTGTAATTATTTCATTCATCCCTTTCTTCAATTATCCAATTAGGTTGGATAATAGAAATGGAACAAATAAATGCTTCCACATCCTCATCCTTTCTTAATATTGCATCTACAACAACATTTTCCTTCCCTTTTTTGTAGATGATTTCAAAATCATAAACAAACATCTTTGTGACCCATTTTTGCTACTCTTCTAAAGATAATCTTCATTCGAAGAAATTATTTAAGACTATCATGGTTTGTTTTTACCTTGAATAGTATTCATATCAGGTAAGGTCTCCATTTCATAAGTGCATGTAGTATTTCACACATTTCCTTCTCATATATAGGTTTATGTAAATACTTTCCTTTGATTGGATGACTTTCAAAATAAATGGGTCTTCTTTCTTGCATTAAAACAACACCAATTCCATTTCTTGAGGCACCACATTCCACAATAAAGTTTTTCGCAAAGTCAAGCATAGCTAAGACTAGTGCTTGGCACATTTCCTCTTTAAGATGTTCAAAGGCCTTATTTGCTTCTGGAGTCCAATAAAATACATCTTTCTTTAGTAATGTTGTTAGATTTGATACTATTCCCCCATAATTCTTAACAAACTTGCGATAATACCCTGTTAACCCAAGAAATCCTCGAAGATGCTTTATGGTTGTGGGTATTTCCATTCCTTAATGGCTTTAATTTTTTTAGGGTCTACCTTAACACTCTCATGAGATAGAATATGACCCAAATATTCCACGTCCTACACTCGAAAGAAACATTTGGAGGTTTTTGCATATAATTGTTTCTCCTCCAATAGTTTGAGCACCTTGTCAAGATTTTGAACATGATCCTCCCAATACTTGTTGCAGATTATTATATCATCAGAAAATACTAAGACAAATTTCCTAAGGGTTTGAAAATGGAATTCATCAAACCTTGAAATGTTGAAGGCGAATTAGTAAGTCCAAAAGGAAAGACCAAAAATTTATAATGACCCCCATGAGTTCTAAATGTTGTTTTCGGAATGTCTTTAGTCTTCATTTTAATTTTTTGATATCCGCAATGAAGATCCATCTTGGTGATGTAAATTGATCCATGTAATTCATCCAACATTTCATCAATGACAGGAATGGGAAATTTATCTTTAATAGTGAGTTTTTTGAGCTTCCTATAATCTAGACACATACGTCATGATCCATCCTTCTTTTGCACCAATAATATTGGAGAAGATAAAGAAATTATACTTGGTTGAATTATACCACCCTATAGCATTTCTACAACCATATGTTCAATTTCACTCTTTAGGCATATGGATATTTGTAAGGTATTATGTTTCTAGGAACACTTCCTAGAATAAAATGAATAGCATGATCATGATCATGAATTGGTTGGAGGCCATTAGGAGTCTCAAATTCCTTATAATGGTTGTCTAAGACTTTTTGGAGATATGGAGAAATAGATGATTTTGATGTTTGAACCTCTAGTGACCATAATTGTGCAATCAAACCTGTTTTTTCTTTCTTCAGAAGTTTTTTCATGCCATTAGCGCTGATTATATTTCTTGGTTTCACTACGATACCCTTAATTGAACTTCCTTTCCTTCCCAAAAAAAATTCAAGAAAATTTCTTGAAAATTAAAACTATTGTCCCCAAAGACTATAACCATTGGACTCCCAGTACAAGATCAACACCACCCATTGGAATGGAAAGAATTGGAATATTCAATAAATAGTACCCCATGGTTAGCTTGATATCATGTCACTTTCCAGAGAAATTTATAGTTCCTCCATTTGCAACCATCACTTGACACTTAGGTGCTGGATATATGAAGCAATTCAATTCCTTGGTTATCTCACAATGAATAAAATTATGAGTACTACCTAAATAATTCAACACTATTACCTTTTTCTTCTTGATTTATCCTTATATCTTGAGTTTTTTAGGACTAGTAATTCCTACCAATGCACTGCAACATATGGTCATATTCATTTCTTCTTTCTCAGGGGTTGGTTTCTGGTGTATATCCTCCTCTTTTGATGTTTCTTGTTCCTTTTCTTCCTCCTCTTCACAATCTATGTAGAATAATTTCTTCTTATAACACTTATGACCTTCAGTGTATTTTCTATAACAACTGTAACAAAGCCCTTTTTCTATTTTTTTCTCCATTAGTTGTGGCGTCAACCTTGTCAGTTGTGGAAGGCTAGGAGTAGCAACACTTCCATATTTATAGTTCTGAGTGATAAACTTTCTTGTTGCCATAATTTTGCTTTAAACTTTCCTTGCCACCCTGAATGCTTTCTCCAATGAATCACGTTCCCAAAGGCGAACCTCATGTTGGATGTTATCCTTCAAATTCCCTATGAAGATATAAATCCTATGCTCGTATGGAATATCAATTACCCTGATATTCAATTTTTGGAAGTCCTTAATGTTCTCTTCCATTGAAACCTTTTGTTAGATATTTATCAATTGGCTGAAGAACGTGTTTCCCTTTGTATCCTCATAATGTGCAATCATTTGCTCCATAAAAATTGACCAAGTGGCAAGTGGTTTACGAGAACAAAGCCACAATACCATAAAAACTGATTAGGTTCTAAATATAAAGTTTCAATACTTACCTTTTGTGTGTGTTTCAAGTCATGGAGATCAAAATATTACTCCATCTGTAGTATCCATGTTAGCAGATCCTTGCCATCAAACTTCCTCATATCAATCTTTGGAATGTGGTGGTTCTTAAACACAAAATTGGAATCTCTAAAATCATAATTCATATTATTTTTTTCCTCATCATGATTTTCATGAATTACCTTGTTACCATTGGGAAGTCTTTCTTGCAACAACTTTGTCAACTGCTCCAATATGAAATTCATTGCATCGATGTCTACTTTAAAAACTCTCATATATACTTTTAAACCATCCTTCAAACCTTTGATATCCATTTTTATTTTTACTTCTAAACCATTCATCTTAACATTCATCATCTCTTCCAATTCATTTTTGGTTACTCTTTACGAGAGAAAAAATTATTGCACTTGGTCTCGTAATTTTGATATATAATGTTGCATTTCTTCCTCTACTTCATGCATCATAGAAGAGCTTTCTAGCTGCTTTCTAGGTGTGTCCACTTTTTTGTTTCAGGGAATTTCGGAATCAAACAATGATATATATGTTTCACTATGCCCTTTGAATCACTTCAAAATCATTTTTCAAACAAACATTATGAAAAATTAAAAAAAAATACACACCTTTTTCTTACTTTTTAGGAGCTTGATATTGAAACTGTTGTATGTTTGTAATTTCAGATCTCCAAAAGCTGAAATTTCATCATGTGATATCCCTCTAAGTCGTCTTTCCAACCCCACAAGTCAAATTGAAATTGGATTCTTCATGGACGTGTGATGCCCAATCTCCCAGTATGACCCGATTATAGACCGGTTTAGTAGAGTGAACTTGTAAGGAGTGCCACTTGTCACTTCTTCGATCTTCAGCCCTAAAAATGATACCCAAAATACTATAGTCCATCCACTTATTCATTTTTTAGGAAATTCAAATCCAATGCTCGGAGGGAATGTTATGACAATTTTCCCTAGGTCACCTGTTTGGGAAGGAATTCTTAACCCTACAAAAACCCTAACTTCCTTGGATCATATCTCTAAAAAATTATTTTACTAAGATCTAAAATTCATACATGAGGTTCACCAATATTTCGGCTCCATGTGGTTGCAATTTCATCTTTTGAAGCTTCATAGGAAAAAATCTATAGCTTAAATTCCAAGATGAAGTGTTTGAAGAAGTCAAACCCTAGAATCCAAAGCTCTGATACCAAATGTTATGCAACCAACTCAAAGAACAAAAGAAGAGATAGATCAACTATGTAAAAAACGTCCTATTCGATGGGGAAACCTCTAGATTACATAAATGAACAATTCTTGGATAATACAAATGATAAGACCTCCTTGGTATATATAGGAGTCTAAGGGGTCACAATATAATGAGAGCCTACATAACAATAATAATGTAGGAGCACAACAATAACAATAGAGGGATTTTATGGGGCACAACAATAACAACATGCGGGATACATGGGCACAACAATAACAATAGGGGTGTACACTAACAATAACAATAAGGGGAATACACTAGTATTGTAGGGACCTTACAATTGGTAAACATTCAAAAACATGATAAAGAATGTTATCTCATAATCAACCATAGTTGACCATATTCAACCACGGTCAAACAAGCTCAACCATTGACAAACATGGTCACTATTCAACCATGGTCAAACAAGCTCAACCATTGACAAACATGGTCACAAACAAGCTAAATTAATCATATTCAACCATGGTTGAACCAACTCAACTTTGGTCAACCATGGCCACCATGGTCATCCATGAACATCCATGGTCAACCACTTTGTCAAGCAAAGTCAACATGTTGACCATATTCATCTATAATTGAAGGTTGTCAACCTTGGGCAAACATATTCACTTTTTGTCAATCATAGTTGACCATAGTCACCCACACTCTTACAATCTTATCCTTTTGAACATGCTAACCATGGTTAAACATGGATAAGAAGCTCAACCATAGTCAAGCATGGTCAAACCATCTCAACATTGGTTAGCCATGGTTACCATGGTCATCCATGGTCAACCCTTCTCACCAAGGGACTACCATGGTCACCAATGGTCAATCCTCATGATCACTTATTCAACCATGGACAATCTTAATCAACCTTTTCATCCATGGTCAACCATCATCTCCCATTGTTAACCATAGTTTACCCTCTTCAACCAACATGAATCAACATTAACATGATCGACCATCTTCAACCATAGTCAACCATGTTCAAGCCTCAACAACGATAGTCATCCGTGGGAATCACTAATCTACCATAACTTAGCCATAGTCAACCATGTTCAATCATGGCAAACCATAGTCAATAATGGTCAACCATGGAGATCCATGCTCAATATGGTCAACCATAGTCTACATTGTCAACCATATTTATCTTTACTCAAATGATGACAAGCATGTTTTCCCATAGTCAACCATCCTTAGACAAGCTCATCCATGGTCCACTTGGTCAAACATAGTCAAACATGGAAAGAAGTTCAACCATAATCAACTACGTTCAACCATCGCCCAACCAACTCAACAATGGTCAACCATTATTGCCATGGTCATTCATGGTCAACCCGTTTAATCATAATCAATTATGGTCAACCATTGTAACCCATGGTCATCAATGATGAACCCTCATCTATCATTGGTTAACCATGGTCAATTATTGTCAACTTTTTCAACCATGATCAACTATTGTCAACATGGTCAACCCTCATCAACCATAGTCAACCATGGACAACCATCATCAACAATAACGAACCATGGTGACTCCTCCTAAACCATAGTTAACAATGCTTAGCTCTCATCAACCATAATATGACCATATTCAACCATAATAAATTATAGTCAAACATAGTTAACTAATTCATCAACAACATCGATCATTAACTAACACAACCATATTATTAAAATGATGGGTATACATTGATTCACATCACATCCACTTTTCGTTGTATATATAAAGTGGTGTATATACCAATTAGTTTATAAACATTCTTAAAAAAAAGGGGTGGAAGAAATAAGCAATACGTTAACGACATGGAAACACTTAAACGCTTTCTTATACGAGGACGCAAATGATAAGGGAGAGCTGGGAGTACGCAATACGCCAATCGAGACGCTTCGGTATACCGGGAAGCCAACGAGGAAAAAGAGTTGGGAGGACGGTGAATTGTCTTGGGGGAGGATGGGCGATACATTGGCCGTTCGATGACCATCGGGTGGAAAGATTGGATGGCTAGAAAGTGCACAGCTAAGATATTTGAAAGATGTTTTGTAACTTAGTGATGAAAGACATCAGTATAAATTTGTCTTATGCATCTACCAACGAGGATCGGCGAAACAATGGCTGATCAATAACCATGCGTTGTAAAGTCTGAATAACCATGCGTTGGAAAGTCTGGATGATAACTGAAAGAGGTTTCATACCCTTGTTTTAACCAGCTTGTTTTTTTACTATATAAATTATTTATAATTGAAAGAGATTCATTTGTGAGTGTACATTTCTACGATTTATATCATATTAATTTATATAAATTTTCAGGATAATCATATAGAAAATTATAGAATCCACATTGGAACTTTCAAGTGTACTTCATTATTTTTCTAGTTTGGTATTTTTTTGAAAATTATGAAAATTTTGATAAGATTTTAAAATCTGACAGAAATTTCTTTAATTTAACCATTAAACTTCAATATTTTAGATGTCATGAAATTTTTAATAATACTAAATCTATAAAAACATGGTTCAAACACCATTAACCTAATTTTTTAAAATTATTTTACCAAATTCCAACTACTTTTGACCAGCAAGATAATAAACTTGTCAGGTTTCATAAGTTAGTAATCATGCTGACGTCAATATAAATTTGTCTTCATATACCATACCGGCCAAGGAGGATGGGCGATACATTGGCCGTTCGATGACCATCGTGTGGAAAGGCTGGGTGGCTAGAAATTGCACTGCGAAGGTAATTGACTGAAGTTTTGTGACTTGTGATCAAGCTGACATCACTATAAAACTGTCGTATATGTGGGGCGTTCGATGACCGTAGGTTACGAATCAACGGGGTCACTACCACTACATAGCACACATAAATTGTCGCATAGCGAACGCAATAGTCAACATCGTGCAGCGTACCCAAGATAACTGTGGCCTATCCAAGATAAACAGTCAAGAGGGTGCAGCGTGAAGATGTGAAGATACTTGTCGCCTAGCGAGGGTAGTTGTTCCCCGGAGGCACAATTATCTGGGCATCCCTATGTAGATCAAAATATTTGGTTAGTAATTAGAAAATACTTGTCGCCTAGCGAGGGTAATTATCTGGGCACCCTTAAGTTGCAGTTGGTTGATTTTCTGAATATTTGGTAATTAGACGGATATATGTGGGTTAAATACTGTATTTGGACTTGCAGAAGCTTAAGAAAATCAGAAATCTAACATAAGCTCATGGCAATTATCTTAACTGCACACATCGTGGTCATTAGATTTCTAGCGGGTAATGGGCAGCAGACTCCATTATGCTTTCATGTATTTTCTGAATCGCCAAATATATATATATATATATATATATATATATATATATATATAGTGAATCCATTATTTCCATTGTGGATTTTCAGAATTGATTAACCTATATTTAGGTGTTGATGTTGTGTTCTCGATTTGCCCCTCAGCTTGAAGGACAGGAGGACAAAGGAGGAGGAGGAATAGATACGATGTGCTTCTGAGTTTCAGAGGGCTCGATGTGAGAAGAGGTTTCGTCGATCATCTCTACCAGTCTCTCACCAGCGCAGGTTTTAGTGTCTTCCTAGACACCCAACAAATCAACAAAGGTGACGATATCTCTGCAGCCTTACGCCACGCAATTGAGGTGAGTCACATATTGATTCCCATATTCTCCCACAATTATGCACAATCTGCAGGCAATCAATATTTCCATTGCTATTCGCCCATTAATGTTGTTAAGAGTACTACTGAGCATGCCATGTCCATGCTCATCGTATCGATCACTCCGGCAACTCCATCATTCAATGTAACTTACATTAATTCAATATCACCTGTCACCTTGTCACCTCGGCGTACAACATTTCCAACTTCGATTTCACGCCTACAGCGTTTCAAACTTGGATTTCAAACCTGCTCGAAATTTTTCAATTTGTCCCGCCCAATATTTTTGGATTTCAAACCAGCTCGAAATTTTTGAAATCGTCGAGCCCAATATTTTTTGGATTTCAAAACCGCTCGAAACTTTTGAATTTGTCCCGCCCAATATTTTTATTTGAAGGGAATAGAAATGGTGTAATCAGCGTATCGATACGAACAAGAGAAATAGAAACTAAAAGATTACCCTCGCGGTCATTATCGCAGGTCATAATGTTGGAATTTTCATAATTCCAAAACAATAAAAACTGCCTCTTTAACACAGAGAAACTAATTAAAAATTTCACTCACAGACAGAGTTTTTAACTCAGAAAATTTATATTCAATATATAAAAAAAACTGCTGTTACAGACTTCCTCAAAAGAGGGATTTACAATTGTGACTGCTGCTGTCACAGTGCACAAATTAAAAACTCTGTTTTACTAAAAACATTCAACTATTTAAGATCCTACAATTTTTAAAAAAACAAACATACCTCTATAGCTGTGTATAAAAAAAAAACTCTGCTCTGTGTAAATCCAGCATAGCTAGCACAATGCACACACTTCTCTTGTCTCTTTGTTTTTAAATACGTTCTTTAATATTAAAAACATTACATTACAAATAAATGGCTGTCTCTACATATTACAAAGCAGAAATATCTTCCAAACCATAAATTGTTCAACCACTAAAATATCATAGCCAATTCATTTATGGTTTCATTAAATTTAGAACCTTAGTTTGAAATGACATTGTTCATCCAATTGACTTTCAGCACTTTGATTTTTCATCACTTAACTATTCCTTGCACAAACTTCCAGTAATAATAAAACCGATTCTGGTATCTTCCTTTTTTTTCATTTCTGCACTGCTGTGCCTTTTTATAAAAATTACTGTGTATTACAAATAATACAACAGCCATATACGTTTCTGGGCTTTCTACATTTCATATATATTACATCACGGGCCTTTTTAATATATGTATGTCACATATATATTAAAAACAAAACAAATAACGTTAAACAATAAACCAACTATTGTATTAACAAATGCGTTATAATATTAAACCCGCAAGTCTTATATATATCATATGGGCCGTGTGACATATGTGGGCCCCTGGCTGTTCCGGGGGGGTAAGAACCTCCGCCCAACTCAATTCATCGACCCCCGCGGACTTATTTGTGACTCCAAGATGTGGGCCCAGTTCCGAGGGGGTATGCCCCTCTGCCGGTTCTGCCTGTGTGACCCCAGCGGAATTACTTTGCCGCCTTCATTCTGCTGGCCGTTGAAATTATATTCCAACACTCCCCCTTAATTTCAACTGCTGGGTTTTCTTGCATACCCATGCATCTTCTGAAATATTCAAAGCTTTTCTGCTGTAGTGGCTTTGTGAGGATATCTGCAAATTGATCCTCTGTTCTGCAATGCTGCAAAACAATCTCGCCATTGCTAACCAATTCCCGTATGAAATGAAACTTGGTGTCAATGTGCTTAGTTCTTTTATGAAAAACATAATTTTTAGACAATGCAATAGCTGAGCTATTGTCACAAAATATCACTGTCCCTTTTACCTGTTCTTGACATAAGCTTCTCAACATTTTCCGCATCCAAACTGCTTGACACGCTGCTGCTGTAGCTGCCACATACTCTGCTTCTGCTATAGACAATGCTACAATGGGTTGTTTCTTAGAAGCCCATGAAATGGCTCCTGAACCCATATGGAAAACATAACCGGAAGTGCTCTTCCGATCATCAACACTTCCAGCCCAATCACTGTCTGTGTATCCAACTAAATCTGAATGTTCTGAAGTAGTATAAAAAATACCAAAATTTTTAGTACCTTTAACATACCTCAAAATCCTTTTTGCTGCTTGCCAATGTGCATCCTTTGGCTTTTCCATGAACCTGGAAATCAAACTAACAGCATGCATTATGTCCGGCCTAGTTGCAGTCAAATACATAAGGCTGCCAACTATGCTCTTGTATAAGCTAGGATCAAAATCCTTGCTGCTGTCCTCTCTACTGAGTTTTAATCCCATCACTGTGGGAGTGATTGCTGCTTTGCATTCCTGCATGTTAAATCTTTCAAGTACCTCATTAACATACTTTGCCTGTGAGATGAAAATCCCACTTTCATCTTGCTCTACTTCTATTCCCAAGAAGTATCTCAACAAACCCATGTCAGTCATTTCAAATTCTTCCTTCATGACTGTTTTAAAATGTTCAATAAGGAAATCATCATTACTTGTAAAAATAACATCATCAACATACAAGACTACAATCAAAATTTTACCGTCTTGTTCTTTGATGTAGAGGGTGGGTTCTCCCTCACACTTCTCAAAACCATTTTCCAGTAGATATGAGTCTATCCTACTGTACCACGCTCTTGGCGCTTGCTTCAGCCCATAAAGAGCTTTCTTCAACTTACATACCTTGTGCTCTTGGCCTTTCTTCTCATAGCCGAGAGGTTGATCAATGTAAACCTCTTCCATTAACACTCCATTCAGGAATGCTGACTTCACGTCCATTTGGTAAACTTTCCATCTGTTTTGTGCTGCTATGGACAACACTGCTCTCACGGTTTCCATTCTGGCAACCGGTGCGAAAGTTTCCTCATAATCTATGCCATGCTTCTGCTTATAGCCTTTGACAACAAGCCTTGCCTTGTGTCTCTCTATCTTGCCTTCAACATTACTCTTGGTCTTGTAGACCCATTTAACACCAATGACATCTTTACCTTTTGGGAGTTCAACCAAATCCCAAGTTTTGTTCCTTTCTATGGCATTTATTTCCTCATCCATAGCTTCTATCCATTTCTTATCCTTGATAGCTTCTTTGAAATGAACAGGATCATCAACATGACAATATAAAGCAAACAAAGAATTGATACCTTCATTAGCTAAATCTTGTTCATAAATTTCTTTCAAACTTCTGAATTTCTTACCTCTTTCAGTAGGTGTACAAGTGCTTGAAGAAGCACTTGAATTTCCTCCTTGTGGTGTGCTTGGAGAAGCACTCTCATTTCTCCTCAAGGGTGTGCTCTGTGGTGTTGGTGTTGCTGTTTGGGGATGTATTTCAGCCACCTCATCATCATTCTCATCATGAGATAAACAGTGCTTAACATTCACTGTTTTCTCTATGCTTCCATCCCAAGCTTCCTCTTCAATGAACTGAACATCCCTGCTCACAAGAAACTTCTTGTTGGATGGGTTATATAACCTGTATGCCTTGGATTCCTCACTGTATCCAATGAAAATACATTTCTCCCCCTTGCTGTCCAACTTCTTCCTTAGCTGATCTGGAATGTGTGCATAAGCCACACATCCGAAAACCTTCATATGTGTGACACTTTGCTTTGCGCCACTCCATGCCTCTTCCGGCACTTTGTTCATGACTGCTTTTGTAGGACACCTGTTCAAAATATACGCTGCACAATGTACAGCTTCAACCCAATAATCATTCGGCAAATGCTTTGCCTTAAGCATACTCCTCGCCATGTCCATTATGGTTCGGTTCTTCCTTTCGGCCACTCCATTTTGCTGCGGAGTATATCTAGTGGTAAACTGTTTATGAATACCATTTTCTCTACAAAACCGTAGAAAATCTTTAGATATATACTCACCTCCTCTGTCAGTCCTTAAGACCTTGATATGCAGCCCACTTTGGTTCTCAACAAGTGCTTTGAAATTGCAAAATTTTTCAAACACTTCACTTTTATTTTTCAAAAAGTAAACCCAAGTTTTTCTTGTAAAATCATCTATGAATGTTAAGATATAGTGGCTGCTAGCAAGCGATGGAGTTTGCATCGGTCCACATACATCTAAGTGGACAAGTTCTAAGGGTGCTTTTGCCCTTATGCTTTTCCCGGAAGGAAAACTTTCTGTGTTGTTTCCCAAGAATACAACCTTCACAAAGGCTGTCCGGTTTCTCTATCAATGGTAAACCACTTACCATCCCTTTTCTGTTCAACAAATTAAGACCTCCAAAGTTGAGATGTCCAAATCTCAAGTGCCATAACCAATTATCATCCTTTGGTTCGCTTTGGAAAGCCTCCTGTGCAACTGCTGCTTTCTCTTCGCCATTCTTCAAGTCTGCTCTCATTCTGAGAGGGAACATCCTGTTCCTTGTCATCTTCACTTCAGCAATACACTGATTGCTGGGTGGTTTATCCATGATGGTACAAACATCATTATCAAAGAAAACATTATACCCCTTATGGACAAGCTGTCCAATACTTAAGAGGTTACACTTCATTCCTGGAACATAATAAACATCTGTTATGGTTTTCTTTGCACCTAATCTTGTTAAAACATTTACATCTCCTTTTCCCATAACAGAAACTTTGCTATCAGTTCCTAGTGTGACTTGTGACTGCACACTTTCATCTAATATAGAAAACATTGCTAAGTTTCCTGTCATATGGTTACTACAACCGGAGTCTAGAAACCATATATCCTGATTCTTTTCTTCAACCATATTACAAACTAAAAAGAAATTACTTTGATTGCTGTTTTCTTTTGTGAAATTTGCACTAGTTTCACTTCTCATATCTTTCTTCTTCGTTCTACATTCATTAGCATAATGACCATATTTCTTACAATTATAACATTGGACATTGGACTTGTCATACCTTTGTCCTTGTGCATTCTGCTGGCTGCTGCCTTGGCCTTGATGCTGATTTGGATTGCTGCCCCTTCCTTGAGCATTTGCTGGACTGTTCCTTCCACCTCTGTTTTGGCTTCTGCCTCTTCCTCTTCCTTTGCCTTGCCCTCTTCCTCTACCGAAAGACATTTGGGCCTTAAAGGCTTGCTCAAGAGATGAGTTTTCACTCCTACTCAATCTCTGTTCATGGGTAATCAGTGATGCATGTAGTTCATCCACTGAAAACTTTGTGAGATCTCTTGTCTCTTCTATGGTGGTGACAATCACATCGAATCTTGAGGGTAAGCTTCTCAAGAGTTTCTCCACAATCCTCTTGTCCTCAAGAGTCTCATCATGAGATCTGATTTGAGTGACCATTCCAATCACATGAGTGAAGAATGAGTCAATGTTATCTGACTCCTTCATACAGAGAGTCTCAAAATCTCTCCTCAGCAACTGAAGTTTTGCTGTCTTCACTCTCTCCATACCCTGATAGGCTGTCTTGAGAGTTTCCCATGCTTCACTGGATTTCTTGGCTGCTGCTATCCTAGGAAACACACTCTCATGCACTGCTTGATACAAGAAGAAAAGAGCCTTGGCATCTCTCTTCTTATTGTTCTTCAATTGTTCTCTTCCTGCTTGATTTAACATTAAAAACTCTGCTTCATCTGCTGGCTCTTCAAAGCCATCCTCAACTAATTCCCATAATTCTTGTGAGGTAAATAAAGCTTTCATGGTTATTGACCAATAATCATAATTCTTTCCATTGAATTGTGGGAGATGGACATTTCCCAAACTCATACCTGTGCTAGAGCCTGCCATTCTGCACTTCTAACTATGATAAAAAACACTTGACTGTGTATTAAAATAGCTCACTGTACTGCAACAGTAACACAACAAATTTTATAGAGAAATACCTTTGGATTCCTTTGGCTGAGTCTTCACACTGCTGGAGAAGCTGCTGCAACTAAGAACCCCTTTCCTTCAGCTTATTTGACCTTCAAATAGCCTGGATTGGCTCCGATACCATGTTGGAATTTTCAGAATTCCAAAACAATAAAAACTGCCTCTTTAACACAGAGAAACTAATTAAAAATTTCACTCACAGACAGAGTTTTTAACTCAGAAAATTTATATTCAATATATAAAAAAAACTGCTGTTACAGACTTCCTCAAAAGAGGGATTTACAATTGTGACTGCTGTTGTCACAGTGCACAAATTAAAAACTCTGTTTTACTAAAAACATTCACTGCTGGAATACTCTGTTTTTAAAAACAAACATACACTCTGCTGTGTATAAAAAAAAAACTCTGCTCTGTGTAAATCAACGCACTGCTGTGCACACACTTCTCTGTCTCTGTTTTTTAAATACGCTGCTGTATATTAAAAACATTACATTACAAATAAATGGCTCTGTCTCTACATATTACAAAACAGAAATATCTTCAGCCATAAATTGTTCAACCACTAAAAATATCACCGCTTGAATTCATTTATGGTTTCATTAAATTTCTGCAGGCACCGTTTTGAAGTAGCATTGATGTCCAATTGACTTTCTGGCACTTTGATTTTTCATCCCGCACTGCTGTGCACAAACCTGTGTAATAAAACCAGTTCTGTTGTCTTCCCCTTTTTTTATTTCTCCACTGCTGTTCTTTTATATAAAAATTGCTGTGTATTATAAATAATACAACAGCCATATACGTTTCTGGGCTTTCTACATTTCATATATATTACATCACGGGCCTTTTTAATATATGTATGTCACATATATATTAAAAACAAAACAAATAACGTTAAACAATAAACCAACTATTGTATTAACAAATGCGTTATAATATTAAACCCGCAAGTCTTATATATATCATATGGGCCGTGTGACATATGTGGGCCCCTGGCTGTTCCGGGGGGGTAAGAACCTCCGCCCAACTCAATTCATCGACCCCCGCGGACTTATTTGTGACTCCAAGATGTGGGCCCAGTTCCGAGGGGGTATGCCCCTCTGCCGGTTCTGCCTGTGTGACCCCAGCGGAATTACTTTGCCGCCTTCATTCTGCTGGCAGTTGGAAATTAATTCCAACACATAACACAGATTTTCTCGCTCGTCGTCATTATCACAAGTTTGAACACAGGTTTTCTCATTACCACGCATGTTTTCTCGTATGTTTTTGCTGTATTTAAATAGCTTGTTTTACATTTTTCCTTTGAAAATGGAAACGGTGATGTTTTGGGGGAGATTTTCACAACTGAATGGCATTTTGGATGGAGAGCAAATCGTTGAGTCGTTGAAGAAATGCATCGCAGATATGGGGGCAGGCATCGCTTATTTTGAGGAGCAGGTGCACAAATTGTTCAGAGTGCTGATCGGCAATAGAATGGCACTCTTGGATAGCATCAGTTATTCGTAGCAATTTGTAATTTGTCGGAATTGAATCGCCACCCATCCTTCGAAGAGAATGGGCTTCAGCTCTGCCCGTGCTGTGTATATGGCCGCCGTGTGCGCCGCTGGTCCGCTCCCCACTATGCAATTCGCTACCCTCATCCTCTCCAACTCCAACTCCACCTCCCCTTTTCTCATTCCCGTTTATCTTCGTGAAGGAATTGAACGAATTATGTGGTTCTGAAAATCGTAAAAGCCTCTTCACTCCCGGCCAACAGCCTTCCTTCTTCTGTTCAATCAGTTGCAGTGTTATATGGGTTGATCTTGGTCTGAATTTATAGCAACAAACATCTGTGTGTGCGCACGTCATTGATGAGGTGTTAATCAGCAATAGCTTTTTGGTGCGTCGTCTTGGCTGTGTCCATCATTATCTGTGAAAATTCTGCCCGTATGAACTGAACGACTAAAATTTGGTATGTGACAATTTCGCGCGTTTGAATTTGACGGTTATGATCCCTACCCTGCCGTATGCGGCCTTCATTCTCACAAATTCATGTGGGCTTCTAGAACCCTACCCTTCCTTGTGCCCCATTTCTGGCAAACTCTCGGTCCCAGTTCGGAGGAATTTTTTGAGCTTTGACTTAATAAAAACTCGAAATCTCTAATTTATATAATTGATTGATAAACAACAGAAATTTTATTTTAATATAAATGAAAGTTCATACTTCTTACAAGCATTATCTATCTTATAAACGAAATAAAATAGATTTTTTTATCTTGGATAACGGTTACTGTTTGAAATGTCCAATGTTCCTTTTTCTCGGACTTTTGTTACGTCCAGTTTTTGCATTTAAATGGAGTAAACTCTTCAATACATCGACCAATGATTCTGTTCACATTATTTTTGTTAGGTTTTAGTGTAGCGCATCGAAATGTGCGTATAATTATGTTGGAAAGTGATTTTAGAGTGTACGAAAAAACATGCTAGGTAATATAAAATACATATTATAGTGTTAAAATTAAATTAAATTAAATATATAATTTTATATTTAGCAATGTAAATAAATTAAAAATATAAAAATCAATAATATAAATAAAAAAATTTATTTTATTTAATTTTTGGATTTTTTCTAGCTTGAGGGTTAAGGTAAAAATTAATAATATAAATAAAATAATTTATTTTATTTTATTTTTGGATTTTTTCTAGTTGTGAGAATTAGGACAAGGTTGCTAGTACAAAGCTATTTTATATGGATATTCACTTAAGAGTTCACAAGACTTAAAGCTTATACAACAATATTTATAGGTGTAAAGTCATTGCAACAATATTTATAACCTAGGTAGTGAAGATAACAACCATTTTTCCTAACCACCTAATATAAGTCCAACTGATAATAACCTCAACCAACAACTAGAATGAAATGATTTGATCCCTTCTTTGCAAGAATTGTATAAAGATATGAAATTGCCCTAAGTGAAGTTAAAGCAATTGTAGTATTAATATCATTAGATATGTATGAGTGTTATTGAAATAGTTGGTCTAGCTTTGAACTTATGTGCCTATAATTTTGTTTCCTAAACTTACATGTCTGTGATCATGTTTCCCAAATAAAAAATAAAGCACTAGCCTATTTTTTCTACAATTTGGAGGATTTTTGAGCAAAGAATTTGCCGTAATCGGTTTGAGTTGTGAACTTTGCACAATATTAGTGCCTCATGGATTTCTCAGAGCACTAAATATGTTTATGCATTCAAAAACACATATTAAAGAACAAAATAAATGGAAAAATATAAGGAAACACACTTAATATTAATAAATCTTTCAAACTTTTACAATACACACAATGCCACCTTATAGTGTGTTATAAATTTACTATATAGAGTTTCTAGTTTGTTACCATGTCTAAACTTTTACTAATTTAGAAGAGGTTGAGAGAATATCTCAACCATCTTTAACAACTCACAAACTAGTTTTTCATTTATACAATGTGACTTATTATATTAATGTAAATATTAATCCCAATGCCCCCTCTTAATGCTTACAATATGAAAAAAACAAAAGCTTGTTCAAATCATAGATACACAACAAAAAACATAATAAAAAATTCTTTAAAAGGTTTACAGTTCCTAGTGCAGGTTGAGCTCCATCAAGTTGTCTCATTATCATCATAAAGGTGTAGTTCACAACTTGAATCCCTCAGTTCCATTCCTGAACTCTTGAATCATGGATCTCCCGAATTCAATTACTGAATAACATCCATGTTATTTTAGAACCTCACTATTTGTCTACAATCCACATGCAAGTCTTTATAGCTAATGAGGGATCCTTCCCTAGATCCACAACTTCTAAACAAACTAGACAACCATCCATATTGAGATTTTAATTGAACTATTCATATACTAAAATTTTTTGACAAGTTCCATTCCTTCATCAAACTCGTTATTAGTGTCAAAATCTAATCAATATTCATCGACTGCTATATTTTTTTATTCTTTTAACTTCCCTTATAAAATATCACTACCATATTTTTTGCAATTCCACATTGTATGACCAACTTTTTTGCAATAGTAACATTCAACTTCACAGTCCTTATTTGTTTTTTCTTTCTCATCCTTCTGTTTGGAAATAACACAGTTTTTTCTTGAGAACCACCTTCTATATCCCCTGCATTTATCCTCTTTTCCTCTACCAAAATTTTTGCTATCATCTCATTCATTGTTTGTGATGACATATGACATAAGGTAAAGGCAATGTTGTTAAAGCTTGAAGGTAGAATATTTAACAAAATTTCTTTTGCATCTTCATCTTCTACCTTAGCACCAACTTCTACTCATTACCTTATAAGAGACTTCAAAATATTTATATGACTGGACATAGATTTCTCATTATTCATTTTTAGTTTACACAATTTTAATTTAAAAGAATTTTTACATTTACAACTTTTGTACCAAACAATTGATTCAATTGTTCCCATATTTCTTTATATGTTTTTGTGAGATTGACATGATGTAATTGTGAATCTGAGAGAAAAAGTTTGATAATGGACTTAGCTTTTACATCTTTACTTTCCCATTCAATTAATTGTTTGGAATCAATAGGGGTTGCTTCTATGCCTTTCACTATACTCATAAAATTCTTATTCTTCAATTGCATTTGTGATTTTACTTTCCATGTATGAAGTTGAGGCCATTGAATGTTTCTAAAGATGTGACCTCCATGATTTAAAAAAAAAAAAAAAAACCGAAACCAAACATAAAATACATTTTAAAACTTAAACACTAGGGTGATTTTTATTTTAGAAATTTTCATTACCCCTTTTACAATTTAAAAAGCTTCAATTGCACCATTATGAATTTTCATATTACGCTGATCTTAGTAGGTCCATGATTCACACAGGTCTACGTAGAAATCAGTCAATGACTGATCCTCACTCGTGTCAATGTTATGGAATCCATATCACCATGAATTCATGTCACGCTTTAAAAAACTACGATACAATCCACCACTCCAAACTCTAAGAAAATAAGGGAATTTGCAAGCTAGCAAGTCCATGCCAACGAAATCTTAATGCAAATTTTTGAACTGGAACTAAAATCTATCTTCAGGGTTTTCATATTCTCGCATATTCTCTGTTAAAGATATACAAAAATTAACCAATTAACATAGTATTAGAGCTTGCGTATCAAAATATTGTTTCTCTCCCCTCCATTGCAACCTGAATTGGTTAACAAGGAGAAAATCATAAGCTTGCTATTACTGGAATAAGATAAGGGTGTTCATACCAAATTATAGAAACCAAAAGTGTTAAAAAAATTGCAATAATACAAGAATTTAGTACAATTAATATCTTTTGTTGCCAAATAACAAAAATAGTATTCTGAAGAACAAAGCACAGAACAAAAATATTACTTTTAAGAAAGTATAACATAAATAAAGCAATGTAATTCCCAAAGTAAAAAAAAAAAAATAATCTTACCACCATTAGCAATAAAATTTGTATAGAAACTTAGCAATATTTGCACCTCCAACATAGGGCCCAAGGCTATAACACCCTATCCCAAGGTATGCCATCCTTCTGGTATTAATTTGAACAAGCACATGGCTCGATCCTCCCTTGTCAAATGCTCTTCGGCTTGTGGAGGTCGTGGACGTGGTAGGAAGTTGGGGCCGAGATGCGAAGATAGTCAACCCCAACCTCACCGAGCAAGGAGTAGAGGCTGCAAAAATACCTCATGACTCATCTGAGATGAAACTCAAGCATTTCAAATTAGTAATTTTTCACAGGATTGCCAGTTAATTTTGGGTTGGGATGCAGAGTTGAACCAACATGATGCAAACACAGATATTGATTTGGGTGATTGGCATGATTTGGTTCCCTACCCAGGTCATTCTACAGGAAGGTCTTCAAGTATAAACATATAGACCATCTTTATTGGTTAATGAATAATATAGTAGCCAAAGCCTTGGCTAACCCTCTTGTTGATTCTTCCAAGACTGATCATGGACTTTCAGAAATTCATAAGGAATTTCAATTTATTCAGTTCCAGTTCCAATTACAGCAACATAATGGTCACCTTAGCCGCATTGAGAGACATATTCCATGCCTTCCACAAACATAACTACTCGGTTCAAGCATGAAGGATCCAGCTCCAGTGGATTTTTCAAATGAATAATAGCATGTTTGGATTAATTTTTTATTTTTAATTTTGTCACATGAAGTATTTGCAGACTATGATTTCCAGTTTTAGTTCTCTAGAATATATAAGGTGTAAAGATACTCATACATATATAGATTTGCTAGACAGTCTTAAACTCTTCTGTTTTTTGATAGCCTATAATGTAGTTAGGTGTCCAACATATCTATATTCCCTATGAGCAGGTTAAGGCCACCTAACCACTTCAATTCTGGTTGTAACCTATCTTTTTTGAAGAAATGGATGGAAAATGTCTTGTCAAGCTTACAAAAAAAATACTATATTTACTTCAATATATATATATACCACATTATGACCCATGAGGTGTAGAATACACTGTGGTGGGGTGTACTGTTAAGGAACTCTATGATGTGAAGGCCATTGGTTCGAAAATACATGGCAAAAAATCTAGCCATGTTAAGGGTTGATGTGGTCTAGGATGAGTGCGATCCCGGGTTGATTTTGACAACTTAGACCCCTGGGTCATATTTTTTTTACAACTTAAACCCCCTAGGTCATAGTTTCTAAAAGAAAAGATTAAATGTGCAATCATCTTGGGACTTGCACAACTTATCAATAAAAAAATATATCATATTATAATATAATTTTTAAATAATAAAAATTATATTTTTGCTTCGATAATTTTCGACTTCATATGTTTTAATTCAAGTTAAAACATATATAAATTATTATTATTATTATTATTATTATCCAATTTTAAGGTCACGACGAAGCAGGTGTATGAGACCCCCTTGTTTTTGGGACAAGGGAGCCACCTCCGCAGGTGTATGAGACCCCCTTGTTTGTGGTACAAGGGACCCACCTTCACATAGCAATTTGACTGCTAAGTCTACAAAGGCATACATACTCTACCCCCCTCCAGTTTTGAACGCGTGACCTCTTAGGAGGAAACACAAGATCTTAACTAATAGGCCCACTCAAGATAATTTCACCTGACAATCAACTATCCTGCTCATCTTAATTTATAAAAGAAAATTTAACAATTTTTTTTTATTAAATTGGATAAAATTAAAGTAAAAAATCATGGGAAAAAACTAATAGATTAAATAAATGTAAAATACAAAATCATTCATGGGGGACACTTTTCTGAAAATATATTTAACATAATAAAATTCGATGACTAAAAATGAATGGTTTAATAGGTTATAGATGCAAGTTATATGGCATAAGCTAACTTATAGACGAAAATTTCTTTTTCATCAAAATCCGGTGGTACAATTTCAAGAACATTTATGATTTTCTATTGTTTAAAACACCATTTTGAATGAATAAATGGATTCAACGACATGAAAACCATGGGACACTTAAATTGTATAGATTAAACAACTTAAACTCAAATTTTTCAATTTATCTACCAGATTTTGGTTAAAATTAATGAGAGAACATGCCCTAAAAAGGACCATTTCATATATAAGTTATTATTTTCGATGCATTTTCATAACTATAAAGGGGTTTTACATAGCCAGAGGATGCATAGGAAGAATATCTGCATTATAGAAAACATTATAAAATGGGAAGGCTAGCAAGAAATAAGTTAAACCCAATAGCTCACAGTCTTACATCAAACTGAGCGATGGAGCGGCTATAAGAAAATTAAAGCACAGTATATAAGCTTAACAATATTCATGTAACATGAAAAGATCTTGTTTGAGCTTAAGCTCTCAAATTTCTTGTAACCATAAAAAATAATAAACATATATGAAGAACTCATATACAACTTTTATAAACTGATTTACAATGTCCAAACACGAATCAAAACCCAAAACATTCCTCCACGAGTGCAAGAAATTATAAGTGTATAATTACATTCATTGTTCGATCGGTGGCCATAATTAAATTTGGAACCCCAGACTCGAGCATAGTCTCGGTATTTCACCATGTAACAAAACTAACTTAAACCTTACACAGAAGACCCAAGCGGTGCGAAAGTAGGGCCTTATCTAGAAAGAAGACCACGACATGTCTGGAAAAAAGGGTCACCGTACTTGTGCCAAAGAAACGAAAGAATTCCTGAGTGATGTAACATAAACCTTGGGACGAGAGAAACCATTTTGAGAAGCGGAACTCATACCTAGTCGAGCTTACAAGAAAGAACACAAGTCAAGAATTAGTGTTTGATAGGTTGAACCAATCCAAAGTGATAGAAAACCACAAGAGTAACTAGAGTTTACCTCTAGAGGCTGAGAGGGAGAAACCCTCACGTCGTTCTATCAATTTGTAGAAAAAATTGAATACTTTGTGACAACCATAAAATTAAAGGTTGGAACCCAAAAGGAACATGGTAGGTATGCAATGTGTACCCCAACGACGAACCGTGAGCATAGTCGAGAGTCGTCACAGCATGAAATAATCCAATTTTGGAAATAAAATCTATGTGAGAACCCATAAAACTTACTGCTAAAAGAAAAAACAAGAAAACAATTCAACAAGTATTTTATGCGAGATTTAGTATACCTGTAACCGTGCAATGGAATAGTTGTGTTGACCCTATCTGGAGGGTACCTAGGGAGCATTGTGACATCAAACCACAGTGGAAACCCTCCCTCAAGCCTAAAGGCCATCACCTTAACCCTAGGTATCACTAGTTGGAGAGGGTTGAGCGCCAAAGTTCACCGAAGCAAATGAGCTAGAAATAATGTGCGAAAGGCAAGCAATTACAGAGGTAAAAACCTAGAATGGAATCTCCACCGTTGATTTACAACATGAGAGCAACATCATGGATCAAACCCGGATCCCCAGGTGAGTCTGACAGGTGTAGGGTGAATGCTTTCACAATCCAAATCCGGAAGGTTCATACAATGGTGCATAGAGCAGCAAGTCTGCTTTCCAACCCAAACATGTACCATAAGATAAGGTGTAGATAATGATAATCCCTTAGATATGAGTGGTACGCTATAAAACAGACAACTCCCATAAGTTCTCAATAAATGTTATACTCCTGCTTCCTATGTAGTAAGTTGAAGGTTTAGACCTTCACATATGGATTATATGCAAAATTAAATATGTGATATGTAATCAAAAGTTTTTAATATAGTACTTACCCTTTGTCTTATCAAGTTGTGTTATAGTTAATAATATTTTTTAAAATTTTGGTGATGATGCATGTTACAATAAAGTTTCAAATCAATGACTAGATTCATGTGTAAACACATGACTACAAGAAACTTTCAGTAAAGGACATAAAGAAAGAAACATATAGATGATGAAACAACTTACTTGACATTTAAAACATGTTTAATTAATAATAAAAATTTAGAAACATTTTTTTTTTCAAAGTTAGAATGTGACATGATTCTCATAGCCTCATATATATTCAAACTTGACACTTCTCAATTAATCTAAATTTTAACAAACATCACACATATAATTAATGGATAATTTAGTGTACAATGCTATAAAGATATGTGATTTGGTCAAACTCTATTTAATTTTAATAACCAGTGTCTAAAAATGTTGTAACTTCGTCATCTATTCCACTTCATACCAATCTTTGAATATATAGTAGTTATTGTTAAAGATGTTGTGAAATCAATGTTCCAAGAACAATTTAACATGCATTGTATATATATTTTTGTAAAACCCTTAAAAATGAAAATAGATCTAAATTTACTAAATAACATCTCAAGAATTATATTTTATTTTTGTTTGCTATTACATGTGTCATATTATCTTACCCTTCATTGGCATTAAAATATCGATAAATTATAATGTCCTTGAGATATATAAATTAAATATAAACAATAAAAGTTAATTAATTCTAAAAATAAATATAAATTATAAAATTTGTACATTGTAATAACCATATATTATAAATCTGCAATATATTTTTTCACATTGCAGTATTATATACAAACCCTACCTAAAATAATTATAAAACAAGTGTAATATACAACATTGTTGCTTACTACCCACACTCAAAACCCTAGACATGAGATGCCCCACAAACTAGTGAGCATAAGTCAAGAGATGCCACCATTAGTGGAACCCTTAAAGTTATGTCCATTACATTGTTTTTCATTTAAACATTTGATTATTACTTCTAAACGTTTAAACATAGATGGTGGTATTAGTTGGGTGAGGTGCATATTGTGCGCAACTTTGAATATTTTAGTATCTCTATTTAGATATTTTATTATTTATATTCTTGATTGATAACTTATGAAGAATTTTTCAAAAGTATGCAACCTAACCTTCTTCATACTCAATTAATTCATAAAACCTCTTTCATAAGTGAAAATTTGCTATGTTTAGCATTTACTATTCTTTCATATGAGAAGTGATTTAATTTACTTACTATATATGATTGCTTATTTTCCGTTCAAAAATATTTAATCACATTTTTTATATTAATATTTTATAATTTTTTGTTAGGTATTGTGTGTCTTAGGAGCACTCGTAAGCCTATCCTATTACTTGAGTAACCAATATTGACCATTTTAATTAATTAAATATTCTATTCTTTTTAATATAATAATTTTATATTTTACTGCTCTATAATTATTTTTATGAAATTATTTTACTATAAATTTATTTTTACATATTACACTTATTTTATATTTGATAAGTTATTTTAAAACTCCATAAAATAAAAAAAAGGACTTAAATTTTAAAAAAGTATTATTATTATTATTATTTTTAAATTTTTAAATATCTAATTTAATATTTATATTTTTCAAAATTTTAATAAACCTTATTTGAAAGTCATAAAGGTTCCTATAGATCTCCAAGGATCTTCGCCTTCCGATTGTACGTCAGTGCCTCGAGACTTGAGAGTCATTTGTACTAAACAACTGGAAGCTTTGGTTTGCATGGGATGGCGCATGACAATGGAGCATGGCATTGATGTGGAGCAAGCATTAATGGGCGAATAGCATAGAAAATTCCTCTAATAATAATTTTATTTAAATAGCTATGCTTTGTTCTTTTGTAATAACATTCATTTTTAGATGATTGTTTATTTTACATGTTTTGAAGTTCTATAAATGAAATATAGCTATGTTTTGTTCTTTTGTAATAACATTCATTTTTAGATATTTGTTTATTTTACATGTTTTGAAGCTTTCTAAATAAAATATAGCTATGCTTTATTCTTTTGTAATAACCTTCTACTTAGAATCTAGAAACTGATTGGAAAACTTGACCTCTACCTTTTATTTTATAATAAAGTTACTATTTTTAATAAAAATTAAATATAAATTTAACTAAAATTTAAGTACTTTTTACTTATACTTGCTTGCATCTATTTAAAAGTTTTTTTTTAAATAACATTCCACTTAAAATATAGAAGCTAATTGAAAAATCATATCTTTTTATTTTATTTTATAATAAAATTATTATTTTTATTAATAATTAAATAGTAAAATAAAATTATTATTTTTAATAATAATTTAATACAAATTTTACTCAAATTTGAAAAGAATTCAAAATTCATATAATCATTATATGGCTCTTAAAAAAATTATGTACACTCTCAAACTCTTAACATACAACTTTATTAAAACGTCAAAATTCATATCATCGGCTCTTAAAAAAAATTATATGCACCCTCAAACTCTTAGCATAAAAATTTATTAAAACATTGAAGTATGCACTTGCTCCACAAGATTT
This sequence comes from Pinus albicaulis, assembly GCA_034641835.2. Lineage (NCBI taxonomy): Eukaryota > Viridiplantae > Streptophyta > Pinopsida > Pinales > Pinaceae > Pinus > Pinus albicaulis. Next base: position 969,805,303 of record CM076584.1, on the reverse strand, counting down.
TATGCCACGATTAACATCCGTATTCATACATCCATTGTATTTCCGGCTGCGTTCACGGCACGACTCCGGCAACGACAACTCAATCATTGCAAATTGACATCCATATATGCTTGGCAAGGCATGGCTCGTATGGCCATGGGGTATGGCGTAAGTACTTAAGCTTCTCACATAGAGCATTAATGGGCCGATAGCCCCGTAAATAAGGCTTTCCCTCATTTCATATGTATAAATTAATTATAGCGAGTCGAGTGTTCGTATGCTTCACACAATGCATTTCTCATGTTAGACTGGGATGTTGGTGGCCGTACGGTAGTTGCCATTCACCCGTGGCAACCAATATTTCCTATGCTATTCGCCCATTAATGCTGTTAACAATACCACTAAGTATGCCATGTCCATGCCCATGGCATCGATCATCAAGACGGGCTTTCCATGCCATTGCATGATTTATCACATACGATGGTTTGACATGCCATATTTATGGTATTCTATGACATGCCAGATATTCCCTGTTGTACGTGAACTATTCAACACGGTAACATTAATGCAAGCCAAGAACATTTGAATTTCGAATTTCAATTTTGTTTCTTTTGCCGCTCATTTGAATTTCAAATTTACCCTCCAACGTCATATGTGTATCGGTGGATTACAGACTCGCACCAGAGCACCACCTTCCTGCGGCGTGCGACCATTCATTTGGAGCTCTTCTGTGGCTCTGCTCAGTGGCCCTCGAGGAGAGAAATGAGTCATGGCTCAGTCAACACTCCGATTTCAGCAGATGTGTTTTGATGGGAGAAGCACTAGGGGCAACCTCTTTCACCGGGCGCTTCTTAGATAAGTCCATCTTGCAGCAGCAGCAACTCGATTTAGTGGATTATGGCGCTGCTTTTGCAGGGCCATTTGTTTTCTATTTCAGCTATGGATTACTGGACTCCATGTTCCAGACTATGTGTTATTGGATCATCGGAGCTTTGGCAGATGACTCCCATATTCTGAGCAGATACAGTGGACTCTTCAAAGTAGTGCAGAGTGCAGGACAAGTGGTGGGTTGGGCTATGGACACGAAGAGTGTTTTCTCTACTGAAAGTAGAGTTGTTGGTGAGTAACATTACTTTTTGTGAAAATGTACTGCCTAATATCACTAATCCTATACAGAAAGGCCTACAATTTTATTTGATTTGAATGAAACACCTATATTGGGCCTAGAAATCCAAACGAAACTTCCACCATGCTTTGATTCTCCTCCAAATATAAATTATTATAATGAAACAAGCATTGATAATGTTCAATCAACCAATGTACGACCAGATAGTGCATTATTTGAAGATGATGAGATGAAACGTGTTAACTCATCAACTCATGAGAAATTGAGATCCATAATACCTACAAATTTGGAGCAAGCAAATGCATTGAACAGTTTGGTAGATAAAGCATGTCAAGAATACAATAGAATGTTTTTCAATACTATAACTCCATCAAAGATCACTATTAAAAGAAAACATAGTTTCTTGAGCCCAGTAAAAAAGAAAAGGCAATGTGGGCTCAAGTCAAAATCAGGGAAAGATAAACCACATTTTGAAAAGGTTGGACGACTTCGTTAAAAAAAAAGAAACATGGATGAGCAACTGGAGTTATCTTCTCAACATCAAAGAAGTGTGGGCCACATACCTGAGTTAGTGCAACATTCTATTATACAGAAAAATGGTATGGAAATTTGATGGCATGCATTGTTTTATGTGAAATATGACATATTATCATTTTCGATGCATGTTCAACTATATGAAATTTTTTATTGTTACAGTCAAGGGACCCACATCTCACAACGTTCCAGCTTGTCGAATTCAATTATTTGATGAGCATGTTGGTGAAAAAAACTATAGCAATACTGCTCCAGTCATTAGCATCCCAATCTCCTCCCCGAGGGTGCTTCCTCCTATTGTACAACCAGTGGGGATTTATTGTCACCCACACCGACCACCTTTCTCCATCATAAATTCTCCCATGCCTATAACCACCTCCCCAAACTCTTCCCAATTCCCACCCCTACCATTTATTCATCCACCCTTCTCATTGTTTCAATCATCCACCCTTGACATTCCAATTTCCCCCTCTAGGGTGATCCCTCGACCTAGGGTGATTCCCACTATCGTACAACCAGTGGAGGTGTATCACCGCCCACACCCACTACCTTTTTCCGATTTCACTTCCACTATGCCTTTATCCATCACCCATGAACCATGCCTATATCCATCAACAACAACTCCACCATCTGCCGAGGAAGGACAATCTTTTCCATTGCCTTAGATCTTCATGTTGAGAATGAGTAGTTGATCAAAATCTTATCATGAATTAACGACAATTGATTCTATGCATTTTGGATTTTACAACTAATTGGTTATTTAATTTTTGCAGCAATATCAATTTTGAAATGCACTTGGGAGTGCGAAGCACGGCGAGGGTGACGTATAGACCCAATTTATAAATCAATCATGATGTCATTTTTCCATTATTTCATTTATGGGCGCAACCTTCCATTATCTATGTTGGGAATACCATGGGCCATGGGCCCATTTTGTAAAAGAGAAAAATGTATAACTAGACCAATTTGGAGTACAAGTACAAGAATGTGAACTTGTGTATATGACAATGTCTTCATTGGCTTTTAAATTCATGATGTGGATTTAATGTTATATTCTATCAATGTTACATTACTGTTAATGAATGTAGTTAGAATGGATTTATTTTGTTTCATTTACAGATTATAAAGTTTGCAAGTTAAATTACTTAAATTTATATCTTATTCAATGTTGCATGCATGTAAAACCATATCATACCATGAAACTTTGCTTAGTTATAATAATAGATGTATCATGTACATGAAGAGAGCATATATATGGATTCAAATTTATTTTAATTGTGAATTTATGAAAAGGAAAACTAAAGTTTTAAAGTACAACATACATGCCTTCTAATAAAATCTGCAAAAATTGATAAAGTTTTGAGCCTTTACCAGTTCCATACTAACATTTAAAGATGAAAACTTTATTGATAAGTGGTGTAGTATTATTTAGGTTTTTTTTTTGTTATATATATATTTTAACAATTCCTTTATTTATGTATAAATAGGGCACAAACAATATTTGTGGTATGAATACAAAGAAGTGTGTAAGATTTTTTTTGAGATGTGGATTCACCTTAGTGTGGATGGGTTTTTTCCCACATATTTTCGAACAAGTAACTTTTACACCAAGAAGTGCCTTAAAATAACACCCTATCACCATCTACTCTAAAAGTTAACTAAATTAGAACTTAAAAAAATATTTATTATTATCATTATTAATTATAAAAAAAATTAATATATGACAAACATAATAATATATTTTTTGAATTTGTATTTTCGAGCATGTAACTTTTACACAATGAAGTGCCTTAACATAACACCCTGAGATCACCCTGAGCTCCTTTCCACCATTTGGGCCTTCAATTATTTTTCAATATTTGTTGTTCTGTGAACATTTTGGGCAGTTTTTAATTACATACCATGTTTCATAGCATGCTCTACACTGGAATGAAACATTTTCATAGTCGAGCTTTTGGACTCAAACATAATTTTGAATCGTCAAATTAATTTTGGTGGGAAAAGCCTTGTTGAATTCCATCTCCACACATATTTTAGAATAAGTAGTCTAAAAAAAAATTCAATTTCACACTACTACAATAAAACTTTCCTAAAGCATTCCTAATAAAGAATAGTGATGAAAATTCCAAAGATGTAGAGGAAGATTCAGAAGCCTTACCCAAACTAGAGTTGTGAATATTAAATCCGTTATCGAATCAAAAGTGGCAGTCTAGGGTTGCATGAAGAGACCAATACTACCCCAAAACCACGACCCATCTTCACAAATGACCTTCTTGTCCTTGATATTGTCAAAAACCACAACAAAAAAACCTCGTGCCATATAGAAAGTGTTTAGTTCATCTTTCAAAAGAGGTTTCCAAGTCTCAAAGATCCATTTGTACAGATCTGTCAGCCACGACCAAACCTATTAAACTTGAATATCAAACCTTGCTCCACAAAATATTTTTCACAATTGAAAGCTTCCTCATCCAAAGCGACATTGAGGGAAGGAACATCTAAAACCACCAGAAGACTAGAACCATATTTCAACATGGAATTGTACAAAATCGAAGAAGTTCTTGCTTTATCGGCAACCATGCCTGCAAGAGAAACTATCTTTTTCATCGGATCATTTATATTCGCCATTGAATGAACTACAAAAGAGATCTGCAAAATATTCACACATTAAAGCATAGACTAGGAAAAAACACTAGCAGCCAAAAAGATTTTCAAAGCTCTCTGTGCTTTATAGATGTTTGATTCAATTAAGCTTATGACAATTTTTGACTAATTTATTTCCCCAATGAATCAATGATACTTGGTTTATTTGGGTACTGTGTTTAAACCCTTTGCGAAATTTTGTCACATAATTTTGCTTTTACTTATACGGTGAAAGTTAATTGCGAGAATTCAGAATTGTTTTCATGAGATATCAAAATTTAACCAAACTTATTATAGCATTAAAAATAATAAATAAAATTGTTTTTATTTAATAATAAATTTATCATTAATCTAAACTCAATTTAATTGAAACCATATATATTATCTATTTTCAACTTATTACAAATTAATAATACACAAAATTTAAAAGTTATATGATACTTTTAAAAAATAAGACACAAAAATTTCCCAAAAAGACTCACGCTCAACTCAACTTAGCATAATAATAATAGCACCATGACAAATTGTTTTCATCCAAAACTGAATCTATTCCTAACGTAAATTCAATATATTATCTATTTTCAACTTATTACAAAAAATTAATAATACACAAAATTTAAGAGCTATATAATACTTTTAAAAAATAAGACATAAAAACTTCCCAAAAAGTATACCACTCCGACTGTTTTAGGTTTGGCGCGCTAAGGAACAATTTGTACAACTACTGTACGTGGAATGACTTAAATTCCGGGTCCGGCTCCCATCATTTACCGCATACTGCTTGTCCCAGAGGGCTTGCATGATCATGGAGCATGGCGATGGCATGGCATTGGTACGTCGGGAGCATTAATGGGCGGATAGCAGTGGAAATAAGGCTTTCGCAATCTGCATGGTGCCTCAAAGAAGTCTCGGTTATCGCGCACCAACTACTTCACAATGATGGGAAGGACAGCGATTCAACCATCACCGTTCCTTTGTTTTACGATGTCACTCCCTCGCATGTTCGGCACCCAGATAAATCTCATGGCAGCCCATTCGCTGAAGCATTCCAAGGGCATGTGAGAAGCGGGAGATACAGCCCACAAGAAATTGATGAATGGAAGACTGCTCTCTCTACAATCTCTCGTCTCTCCGGATGGTCGCTTCACGAAGACACAAATGGGTGGGCAACTCATCACTGCTCTGATCTGATTTTTTTTATATGCTTCTGTCTCTGCTTAAACCCTTACCATCTACAGATTCTCTGCAGGTATGAGGCAGCACTGGTGAAGCGCGTGGTTGAAGACGTGGGTAATCTTTCTAAGAGACGGACCGCTCGCCTTTGAATTAATACTACTGCTCCGCCACGGATATAGTGAAAGGAAGATCTTATAAATAAATAGCCATGGCATTTTGGAGACTTCGGCAGCGTGTCTTGTTTTGTCATTTTCTTACACCCATAAATGATGGTTTTAAAGGGAGGATATAGCGAAAGGAAGATCTCATAAATAAATAGCCATGGCATTTTGGAGACGTCGGCAGCGTGTCTTGTTTTGTCATTTTCTTACACCCATAAATGATGGTTTTAAAAGGAGTTGTTTTTAGTGTTATTTTTGGGGTTTTTCGTTGGAATTAGGCTTAAAAACTTAAAAATTTTGAGTTGAATGTTGATTTTTGTTACTTAAAAGTATTTTTTTATTGTGTATATAGATTCAGCATTCTAAAAAAAATTAATTTATTTTGTAAAATTATTTATCAAATTTCCAATTTCAATAAATTCTTGCTATTTTAAAGAGATTAAACTTGAAAATTCCACTAAAAATACTTTAAAAAATCATACTAAAAACCACTTAATTTTAAATAACTACACTTTATTTACTCAATTAGAAAAAAACAAGTTATAGGAAAAAGTGTATTTGGCTTTCAGAAATTTAAATCCTGAATGTCATCATTAAATTTGAAATCGAATGCTCAATGTATTTGTAATTATCCGGTTTGATTGCTAGCTTTTCTCTGTATCAAATTCTATGGATTACCTGTGAGTTCTTCTTCAAACTATTATTCTTTGATTTTTTTTTTTTAATAAAAAAATTGGAATTTGGATACGTCTATGAAAAGTTGATTTAAGCTATTGCATCGACCTATTGGGAAATTTCAGTTTAACTGTTCATTCAATATATTATTCTCCTGCAAGTTCGAATCACTTTTCTTCCAAAGTATTTCATCAAATTGTTTCTGGTAAGTTGCTCATAACTCCATTAAGGATAGGTGGATAGAAGGTGGCTTTGATCTGAGTGGCAACTTTAGTCAAATATCACCCATGTAAATATTGTTTAGGCCCTGGTTATTGTTCGGATTAGTTATTTTTATCCTTCTAAGTCATTGAAATATAATTAAAAAAAACTTGGTATGATTGGAAAATTACCAAGGATTAGGTCCCAATCTTATCTTCTAATAAAAAAAATTGATAATTGATAATTTATTTTTACTTTTATTTGATTTATAAAAAATAATTACTTTTATTTGTTTTTAAAATAATTGATAATTTTAAAATCTATTTTTACTTTTATTTGATTTATAAAAAAATAGTTATTTTTATTTGTTTTTAAAATAATTATTTTCACTTTATTTGTTTTATTTTATAAAAATCATTTTACTTTTACTTTTATTTAATCATTACATTGGCTTGTTTTTTAAATAATACTTGGTTTTCATTTTTTTAACCAAAAAAATGTTTTATTTGATTTTAAAATTCATTTTATTTGATATTTTATTATAATTATCATTTTTAAATAAATAAATAAATTTATTTTTAAGTTTATTCCAATATTAAAGTTTTTTTTATTGTGAGGAGGTGATTTAATATCATATTGAAATATTATTTTTAAATAAAAAAAAATTATTTTCTTTAATAGTCATATTTAGCTATTTAAATTTAGTTGTTATATATTTTAATTGTTGAAAATTGATGGTCTTTACATTGCTCTCTTTATTTAATTGTGTGCTAAGATATGATCGATAAATCACATTGGATAGGCCTAAACACTTCTACAAAACATCTCCTATGTAATTATTGCCAAAACATTTCTCATTAATTTTCATATTATTGAAAGTTATTGTAAGACTTTTAAATACACATTGAATTGGGGATAATGTAACAACACTTTGCTTGACATTACAAAAATTAATAAAAATTTTAAGAATTATTTAGGTACTACCGACTTCATTAGAAACTCTAATTCTACCATGAACTAGTGAAGGATACACATGGCGATTTAGAAGAGCCAAGTTCAATATCCTTTCAAAAAAATTGAATTTATCTCGATTGTTATGAATTCCATTAATGGCATAACAATAATAAAAGTTTAGATCCTCATCCACCTATTGCTTACTATATAGCACATCAACTGAAGGGAAATTCTGTAGTTCCAATTCAAAATACCCCCTCCTTATTGATAAACTGGCCAAATTGGTAATGAACCATAAAAACCAAAAACAATCCCTAAATTGCATTGGATCTTTGGAGTGTAAATCTTCTTCCACTAAGTATCACATGCAGTTTTACATCAAATATGGCATGCAACATTATAGAACCACTCTAGTATTTGCTTAGTCCGGTTGCGGATCCATATACACAGCTATATGATCTTGAGTTTACTTTAGTAGTTTTGGCCTCACATAGTCCCAATTTGTTGTCACTACTATATCAACAGTAGGAAGAAATTTTGCATAGTTGTGTTGTTGTTGAGAAATTTTGAACCATAAAGGAAACACCACATACATGCATGAAAGGATTTAAAGATTCCACAACTTCAATAACACTCTCATTAATAATCTCTGAGTACGAATGATCCAGGTGGATATTAGTGGCCACTCGCCTATTCCACTTGGAACCGCACCATTATTTCTTTTAGTTTCCTTAATTGTAACACAATTTACTATTTTTGGCATTTTGTTTGGGTCCAGAATTTTCGAAGCCGTTTTGATGCCTTAAACGACACTTTTTTGGAAAATCATTAGCAACCAATGTGAGTCTCTAACTCAACATTTGATATCCTTAGTTGTAGTCCTAGGATAGATCTTTCTAACAAGGTACCGTGTTTGTCAAATGGAGATCGTATACCAAAGTTACGACCCCGAGAAATTTATGTACCAATTTACCCCAACGAGGCACATAGTTTGGTGTTTCATCTCCTAGGGTTAAGTTTTTGGATATTTAGGGTCATCCATTGTTTCTCAATAATAAATAGGCCTTCGAGCCTCATTGTAACACAGTTTGGAGGCATGTAGCTACCACATCTCTTCTCAAAGATAAGCTACCATCGCCCGAGCTAGTTTATGTCCATTTTGTCTGTAAGCATACATCAATTATTTGAAATTAATAAATTGAAGTTTTATTTCAGTTGCATCTCTACGTTTATGTTTATTTCTATATTTTATTGTGTTCTTGCATAAATCTAGATCAGTAGTATCAAAGCAATATGCTCTTTATCGATACTTCCTTGCATGTCCCCAACGAGGTCGAGGTATAAGGAGTTAGGGCTCAATTTGGTTGAACCTTTGCCAGATTAGCCTCACAAACCCCGACGACCGCAAATGGGGGGAAGAAAAGAAAGATGAAGGAGCAGGAGATCCTATCAAAATATTGCTCGAGGAGGCCCTCGAGAAACAAAGGAACGTGATGATGGATAAATTTTCCTATATCCTTCAATGACTACCCACTGGCTGCATATCTACATCCAATAGCCACTCTGGAGGCGCCATTGCTTTCAAAGTACAAGTCAACTTTGAAATTCCTGTATTTAAAGGTCAAATAGATGCATACGCCGTAGATAGATGGTTGAATTTGTTGAAAGGGTATTTCTCGATCCATGATTTCTCTGACTGAGAAAAGATTACTTTTGCACTTCCCAAAGCCGCCCCCCATGTCAAAGATTGGTGGGAAACCTATTGTGAGCAAAAATTCGAGAGGGAACCCTCTCTGTTTTGGGTCGCACCCACTTGGAATTCATTATGAGATGACATCAAGGAGCAATATTACCTCGTAGGGAGATATGAGGACAAGTACATCCAATGGACCATGTTGCAGCAGCAAATGGATCAAGATGTGCACGAGATGACAAATTTGTTCCATACCCTGCGCACAAAGTTGGGTATTTAAGATTTGGAGAAACATTTGGCGCTCAAGTACCACAGTTGTTTGCACAAATACACCCAGGAGGAAATGGATTTCCTTGAAATTACCTTATTTGGCATGACATATCGATATGCTGCCAAGATCGAGCATAAACTGAAGAAAAAGAAGCGATACTTTGGATCCACGAATCTGAATCGAAGGAAAGGCGCCCAAAAACCAAAAAACAAGGGGCAAAGCAAAATTGGGGTGACTCAGAATAACAACATAAATCTAAAGAAGGACACGGGGAAGTGGTGTGAATTTCATAACAGCTCCACTCATAACACAAGCGAATGTCGGGCCAAACAGTCAGTAGTGGTCGAACTAAAGACATCTGAATCAGATGCATGTTCTAATTCTGAGTTAGAACCAGACAATGGGAAATACAAATGGAACTAGATCATTGATACAAAACTCAGTGCCACCATTGCCACCATCAAGCTCCAGAAGGAAGAGCCCAAGGATGCAGAGGAGGGGGGCGCCTCTTCCATTCCTAGATGTGGGTGAAGGGTTCTCCACTACAATTACTTGTCGATAGGGGAAGCCAAAAGAACCTCATTTCAGCAGAGGCCATGAAGCGACTTGGCCTACTGACCATAGTACACCTGTAGCTATATACCATCAGGTGGCTTCACCAAGGAATATATTTTCATGTCAGCTAGTAGTGCCACCTTCCATACAGCATCAAGCCCTTTATGGATGAGGTACTGTGTGATGTTTCTCATTTTGACATGTCTGATGTATTATTAGGCCAACCATATATGTGGAAGTGACATGCTGTGTATGAATCTAAGCCTCGTTCTATTATGATTTCTTTGAGAAATAAGTTGTACAGGATACCAGAGGTAGTAACGCCTTTTGCCATCTCTTTGAGTACCACAAAGAAATGCAGTAAGATTATTTCCCAAACCAGGAAATTGTTTTCATTACGATCCACTCATAGGGAAAGAAGAATATTATGGCCGCAACCTCCAAACAAGGCTCCGCTACACAACAGCAACAGATGGAAAAAGTCATGGAGGAATACAAGGACATTTTCTACTCACCCACACAGGTTCCTCCACATTGTCAGGTCATGGGCTCCATTGATGTGACCCCAGCGCACCACTGCCTAATGGCCAATCTATTAATGTTCTGTTCTAGAGAATGATGAAATCAAAAGGAAAATCCAAGAGTTGTTGTAGAAAGGGTGAATCAGGCCAAGCTCCTCACATGTACTGTCTGAGGATGATAAAGCAACTAGATTTATTGAACACATCTAGAACGTCTGCCAGTAGGTCTATGATATCTTCGAGAAATCTAATGCTAAGCATAACCAGCGACATGATCAACATTGAGTTTCACACAAGTTCTAGGTGGGTGACAAATTTTGGCTACATTTACATAAAGAACACCTAACCAAAGATCATCGGAAGATCATACCACTCTGATATGGGCCTTACACCATTATCAAGGTTTTGGGAGAAAATGAATTTGAGCTCAGCATTCCCCCATTCCGTGGCGGACACCCAGTGTTAAATATGGATCGCCTTCATCCATATTTTCCACCATTAGTGGACACATTTGACATTTCATAACAACTCACACCAATAGAGTTAAACCTAGACTGCATGGAACAAGCCACAAGTGATCAGATCATAAACACACAAATCAAGAACACCCAAAAACAAAGTATCCAACTATATCGGGTTTTTAAAGTAGATCAACTCATTAACCATGGCAAGTGTCTCACCAGGGACCCATTTCAACAAGATTTTCCTCATTCATGGAGGAACTCAACGCAATGGGGACCATTGCTTCCCAAGGGGGGAGGAATGATCCAAGTGGATATTGGTGGCTACCCACCTATTCCACTTGGACCCCCACCATTATCTCTTTTATTTTTTTAGTTTCCTTAATTGTAGCACAATTTACTATTTTTGGTAGTTTTTCTAGGTCTAGAACATCCGGAGCAGTTTTGAGGACCTAAACGACATTTTTTTTGGAAAATCGCCAATGCCAAATGTGAGTATTCAACTTGAAATTTCCTTTCAGTAGTTGTATTCCTCAGATAGATCTTTCTAATGAGGTATCATGTGCGTCAAACAAAGATCGTATGAAAAAGTTATGAATCTGTTAAATTGATGTATAAATTTACCCTAATGGCGCCCATAGTTTGGTGTTTCATCTCCTAGGGTTAGGTTTTTTTATGTTTAGGGTTTTTCATTATTTATCAATAATAAATAGGCCTTCGAGCCTCATTGTAACACATTTTAGAGGCATGTAGCTGCCACATCTCTTCTCAGAGATAAGCTACCATAACCCTAGCTAGTTTATGTCCATTTTTTCTGTAAGCATACTTCAGTTATTTTATATTAATGAATAGAACTTGTATTTCTGCTGCATCTCTATGTTTATGTTTATTTTTGTATTTTAATGTGTTCTACCTAAATCTGGATCAACGAATAACCCTTCTTCCTCGAGATCTGAATATGCAACAACAAATTCAATTGATGGATAATCTCTACAGGGTTAGATATAAAAATAAAAATAAAATTTTTAGTTACAAATTGTTCCCTAGACTTATTGTTTCAACCAGAATTATTTTTAATTGAGGATAGATGGTAAAATTTGTTGACAGATAAAAGACACACTCATATACATCACTAGAAATGAATAATTCATGCGACATGTAATATAGACACATTAGCTTAAACATCCAATGCCAATTTCAGTGGAAAAAATAGAAAATATAGCACAATCAGTGATGCTCACAGCTTATAGTTATCATAGATAAAAAAAATTAACAGGAGCTACCCATGATTAGAAAATGGGCGTTCATGAAGAAGTTAAAGACGAAGAATCAATGGAAGAAAAATCCCATAACAACAATCTCAAGACATAACAACCCCTATCAATTTTTAGAGAAGCTTTATAATATTTAACCATGCATCAATGCAACTACAAAAATCTAAAACCCTATTATATATATATATATATATATATATATATATATATATATTTTTTTTTTTTTTTTTCTAAAATCTACAATAATGTAAAACAAATTTTGTTTGTCATACATTCGAGAATATAACCATAAATAAATCATTAAATCTTTCTACCTTTTTCATCCTCAATGCCACATAAACACCAACAATACATGGATAAAGAAGATTAATAAAGTCACCAACAGGTTGTTTTGCACGAACACGTTCACCAACTTTCCACATTTTCATTTCATTGATCTTATCCATGTGAAATGTTTGGAGCCCATCATTTTCCCATAGGATGAATTTGATCAATTAGAAGCACTGGTTCAATAGATAATTTTCTCAAGTAAATCAAAAGACCAAAATATCTGTGAAGTTGTAGCTAAGCAAAGAGCTTGCAAGAAACCAATGCCCTGTCATGAAAATACATCAGATTTAATTCCCAGAAGCTACATCCTCATAGCACTCGTACAAAATTTCCATGCAAGGGTAATATAAATCAATGTATGCCATCTGAAAATCCCTCCCTTCTTCATTCATAGAATTGTATATTGCTAACAATCCTTGTAGATTTCAGATTTCTGTGGTGTGAGTTTTGAGTTGCTGAATTTAGAATCTCCACAGTGTGCATTTTTGCATCTACGTTTCGGGTCTAGAACAAGACCCATCATCAGGAAAAATCCTTGTAGATTTTATGATAATTTCAAAGTTAAAATAACCATAATAAATTCAAACCATTTCAAAAGAAATAAAAATAAAATCAGTATATGACAAATTGTATGTCCAATGTGCCATAGTAGAAAACAACATCCTATTAACATTGTATAACCAATGAACAGAGATCCCTAAAATATGTTTTTAGTTTCACCAAATTTTTTGACTCTCGGAAAATTCCAAAAGAGAATACAAGTTCGTGTATTTCCCGGAACTAGCTTCTTGTTGGCTCGCCCTTATGGTGGTAGAGGCCACAAATGCTATAGAGAATTTAAATGTCGCAAGACACTAGACTGTAAAATATTTTCAAGACCTCATGGATTCTAGTTATTATATCGATGACCACTGATAACTTAAAAGCATCCTTAATTGTGATGTCTAGAGTTTTTATTCCAGAATGTTTCTTAGAAGCATACAATAAAAACAACACTAAAGGCATGAAGACAATAATACGTTATATTATAGAAAAAAAAAAAGTGAAACCATTCAGAGGAGAGGTAAATAAATAATTATACCAACATAACACAAAAAATCAAAATAATCACAGCATCATTTTATATAGATATATAACTATGTTGTGAAGTTTACAAGAAGAAACTAAGAATAGACTCGACACTGAAAGTAATAGTCCAATAAAAAGTTTCCATTATGTAAAATGGAATACCACCTACTTTCCATCCTTCAAGATTATTCTAAAAAACCTTTCAGGAAAAAATATGCTTTAGAACTTCATTCAGAACAGTCTAACTTCCACAACAGTACTTCAAGTTTCTCTAGGGATGCAAAGTCTAACATATAAGCTACATTGTGTTCCAAGAGCACTGCATGAACCCAAAAGGATACTTGAAGAATGAAATAAGGAAAGGGCTAACTCTACAACAGGGAAAAGTGAAAGCCAATAAATACATGAAATTGTGCTAATCAAATGGGATAATCGGAATGGGCTAATCGGCTTTGCTAATCAATTTAGCTATCAAGTTAGTCAACTAGGATGGAAACAATTATTCCTATAAGTTATTTTCAGTGCAACATGTATTTTCTATTGTCAATGCAACATGAAGTTTCTCTTATCAGTGCATTAAGCTCTAGTCAGTGATGTAACAATCATATCATGAATTTCTAGTCAGTCCCAGTCAATCATAGTCATAAGGAGACGATCATTTTGGATAAACACATATAGTTGGTTCTATTTTCCTGATGGGCAGTGTTGTTGATAGTCCCTAGTCGAATGAATGAATAAAGGGTAGACATATTTGTTACTTATGTTATTATGACAAATACCGATGATGCCTATCTGTTGCATAACCCAACCTACCCTGGATCCGATATCCGTTCATCCATGGAGTCAATAGCTTGGATTCCAATCAGGGAGTAAAACCTATTATTGGGAATGCATAGAGGGAACTAACACTTCTTTATGATCTAGATATATGCCTTGTAACTTCTGGAGTTTCCTTAAGCGAGTGCCTACAGAGCTACCGAGATAAAGTGTATATGAAGCTTTATTTGTCTTCCTGATGTTGAAAAACTTACCCTGCCTTTATTGGTGATGGATACACTACCTATACCTTCACTTATAATCCTGGCATTGGTCCAGATGATTTCTTTGATGACTGTATTCCCTATCCTATAAAAGGCACAGTAGGGCTTGAGCGACATAATTAATGGAGCTGGTTAGATAAGGTGGTGGGAAGTAAGCAACCAACCTAATGAACAATAGTGGAGCCTAATGAATAACAATGGAGCTAAGGATTTTTGGGTTTCCTTACCTCATGGTAAAGTATAATCCCTGTTTATGGCATCTATTGGTTACGTCTTTACGAGCACATACATGAGGTTATGTTTTCTCGCCATACAATATTTATCATAGCTAGTTAACATTTTTTATAGTCCCTCCTCAGTATAGTCCCCAGGAATTCATAGTGAGGCACCTGTAAGGCATGCAAACATTATAAGTGCCAAAAGTGCTTTTTCGAACCAAAAATTTTAAGCTACAACCCTCATGCGCCATGTGGACCCCACATGAAGGCCACATGCCTTGCTAGTCCTTTCCCCTAAACAACCATGCAAGACATGGAGGATGCCATGTGATTACTTGGATTCTCTGTTCAAAAATACACTTTACCTATTTATAATAACATACACTTTTATAACAATGGGTTTGATAATAATCACAAAACATAACCAAGCTATTGGTATTCAACACACTTTGATTACCATGATGTTTTTGTTAGTTATAAGTAAGCCTACTTTAGGATGAGGAGTGGAACTACCCTTGAACAAGTTACTACTCTTACCGAACCAAAACTGAGCTTCTTTCTGCCTTCTAAGGAATGAATAGGTTAGAAAGAACCTATCAAAAATACAAGGTTAGATAGAAGTGAGAATACTAGTTCAACCCATTATTGACTGAATGAATGTGGAGCCTCATGTTTTCAGTACCTCTTTCCTCAATAGCACACTTCTTGTTTATGGTAGAGTTATGGCATAGAAATAAATCGAACAACTCTCTCCTCTTTAGTGTTCATGGGTGGGATGCACAGGCAGAAGTTCAATGCACTTTCTGCGAGGAAACCCGACTGGCTCTACAATGCTACAATCATACAAGTTGGCTATCCAATGCATATACAAGCTCACATATATCTAAAAGACCTAGATAAAGATGGATTCTGTTTTTAAATAGCTAATGGCCCAATCGAGTTCAAACTCCCCTATCTTCTTTCCCAAGCCTCATCCTTCCTCAACAACATCTATTCGACAACAACATTTATTTCTAATGAAAACATTGTTCCTGTACATTAGGTATTTGATACAGTCAATGTCTAGGTGAAATATATTCTTATTATGAAACATGAATTTCTTTAAGGTGTTTCAGTGCAGTGATAATCTAAGTATTTTCTCTGTCAATTTTGTAATAATGTTTAGCCCTTCCAATTTTCTTCTAGTAGAGACCAATTTCACGAAAACCTTCATAACTTTCTACAAGGAGACCATTGTGTGAGCTTTTTAATTGTACCTAAAAAAATGAAAATTATGCATAAATTTAATGGTTCATTGAGAAAAACGATTGTGCATAAATTCGTGTGAGGAAAATGGTTTTTTAAATTTGAGTATAATTTGCAAGTTACCTTGTTGTAGTGTTGTTGGACTGAGATGTTGTGTATGAACGTGAACGTGAACCTGAGTTGTAGATTCTCCCAGTAAGAAAGAAAACCTACGCTTTTGTATATGTCTATGGGCTAAGATATTATATGTATATGGGGTAAGCTTCTCCACCACCAAGATAGGGGAATGCGAGACAAGCCAGAGACACAGCTACTTCTTTGGTCATCGAGTCAAGCCATAGCTACAGCTATAACAATTTTCACTATGTTGGAAGAGAAAGATTTTTGCACTGGGTTGGAAGAGAAAGACCCTAAATTTGATAGACCACCTAACTAGTGACAACCTCTGTGAGCTATGGATATGGATCAGGATCTGTCGGAATTGGATAACCATAACCTATGTCTGCCTACCTCTGCCACACTTGAAGAACTATCTATAGGTTCACATGCACATCGCCATGTGGTTTGGTGGCCTGGAAGTATGTGTTGCAGCGTGTTGCTTACCTAAGAAGACATCGATATATATAGAAAAAAACCATTCTAAGAAAAAAAGAATCAAACATTTAATGCGACGAAACGAATGTCAGCATTAATTTATGTTTCGAAAAATTATATGGAAAATATAGAAATTATACGACAAATAATTATACAACAAATATAAATCAATATAGTATCTTTGCCTCTTCTGGGAAGAGGCCAAATAAGATGATCAAATTTTTTATATATCTATTAAAGTGAGTGTCAAAAACAAATTAATATTGTAACAAAAAAAATCGATTACAATACCACCATGTGGCTTAGGGTAAGGTTTAATAAGTATGTATATTTTAAAATTGAAAAGGAAATTTCATATTAATTGTTGAAGATGCTTTCAATTGTCATACTCTCTTTCCATTCTCAGAGTTCAACGTTAAAATTGTGTGAGAATTAACAAATGGTCACTAGTTTTTTGGCATCCTATCATTCAATTAATGAGCAAACGATTACTGGGTCGTCCACTGGTGTTGAATTGATGGCTTGTGTGGTGCGGTGGAGGTATATTTTGTGAGTGATAGGATCAGGCATTCCATCGTCGTCCATGCAAATCTTAAATAAATGTATTCGCCGGATGACAAGGAACTCAAACATTCGTATGTTCGTTATGTCCGATCAATAACTCTTCATTAATTTTACAAATTTTTAATGGAAATTTATGCTGATAAAATTTCCTAGAAATTTGAACAGCTCTTCACAAACATTACTTTAAATTTACTAATTTTCAATGGAAATTTCTGCTGATACATTTTCTGAAATATTTGGAAATCCAGCTTGTAGCGGCAAAGATTTAGGATTTTTGATGTATCATTAGCACCATAAAAAAAACGCTGATTCAATAAAAAACGATTAAAACACTAGCCATATTTTCCAAAAAGGTGTTGATAAATTACTGTAACAAATTAAAATGAAATTGTCCCTCCAACCATTTTTAAAAGGTGTTACATATTTCACATATATAGAATTCATATTTCTTTCCATCGTAAGTTGGTTTTTAGTATGCTATTATCAAGAATGGTACTATTCGAAATTTAGATAAAGCAAAATTTAGATTAAAATATGTTACATATTCCACACATATAGAATCCATACTTCTTTCAATTTATTAGGTTGGTTTTTAGTATGCTCTTACGAAGAATAGCACGATTCAAAATTTCAACATAAAAATATGTTATTATAACGTAATATCATTTAGATAACACTCTTCCTAATGAAACGCTAGTGGGTTTATTAATCAGTGCCGCAGGTACGATGGGGACTATAGTAATCGAAATGTCCCCGTTAATATTAGTTTCAATTGCTTATTGATATTACTAGGGCGACAAGTAATCAAAGCTAGAGATCAAAAATTTTTAAGTTGGAAATGTATGTAATTGAGTTCATTGCCTTATTGGCCTCTTCCCGAGGTGGGGAGGCTAAACCATATAATGTATTTTCATTTTTATTCATACAGAAATTGAAACTGAAACTAATGCTGGCATTAGTTCAGTAACATTAAATATTTCCTTTTTTGGTGGTTAATATCTATATAATATGTAATCATCATGGCAGTGGCCATAATACATGCAGACCGCGACACATGGCACAACTCATGGCCAAAACACATGCCAAAATGACTACTTGTGGTGGCTATGTGCATGTTAACCCAAACTTGTGATGCTTTGGCGATTGGTGACCCACTATAGCTATTGTTGCTACCTTTGCCCTTGATGGCTCCCATGAATGCTTTGCTTCAGTGCTTGATGGCTCAGATGAACACTTTACTTCAGGAAGGGCATAGAAACTCTTGCTACCCTTCTAAATGGAATTGGTAGGAATGCTCGCTCAAATTGAATAAGAATTGTTATTCACTCTTTATCTGGGACTGTAACTCAAGGGGATACCCTGAACCCTGAAATTGGTCGAGATGCTGCTACCTTTCAGCAAATGGAGTCTAAATAATCAATTTGGTGCCCAAGAAAGAGGTTAAATGAGCTCTCTTTGTTGGAAATACTCCCAACCACTGCCATGAATAAGCTGACAGCAACCCACATCTAAATTGAATGTTTGTTGTAGGGAAGGACAAAGCACGGGATTTAAATCTGCAAGCGTTTATTTTACCTCAGACAATTTTCCGTAATGCTCAAAAATTTAAGTCCGGCCATCACTTTGCATTAATTCCTTACTCACCATTGTTCACTTACCTTGTGCCCGCACTTCACACTTCGCAAGTTTTAATTTTTCCTCTTAAGACTTCGCTGAAACTTAAATCTTCGTTGTTGCGATATCTGGTGGGACCCTCAACCCATACGCATTATCAATCCCGCACAAACCATTATATTTCCCTTCTTTCTACCTTTCGCCTTTTCGCACTTCCCAGCATTTTGCGCGTCGCATTTCGCACTTCACACAATTTAGGATTTACATTTTATGCTCCGCTCCAAAACTTGCGATGTTGTGATGCGACATCATCATCGCACATCGCAAATTATAAATTTCACAAGCTCAGGAGGATAGCGCCTGCAAGTTATTTGTTTTAAGTTGTGATGCGATCACATATCGCACATTCCAAAGCTGAGCAAGAAAACACCCGCATCTTTAAAGTTTTAAGTTGCGATGCGATGCGATCGCATACCGCACGTTACAAAGCTCAGGAGGATAGCACCCGAAACATATTTGTTTCAAGCTGCGATGTGATAGTGCCATCGCACATCGCAATCGCAAGAATTTAAGTTTTCCGTTATTGCACCAAGTTATGTGTTGCGCCATGTGAAATGCGATGAGGGCGCGGATGCGATGCGGTTTCAAAATCGAAACCCATAGAATTTCACATCCATCTTTTAATGCTCTATGCATTGTTTTATGAAGAATCAGGCTTTTACAGCAAAAGGCTGATTTTGTGGTTATCCGTCCCGTCCAGCATTGAAATGCATTTAATTGTCAGCTCCACCATTTTGTATTAAGTAGGATGTTTTCATATGTATCGAACAATGTAGAAAAACCTGCTGAAGCAGAAAGAAATTAAATGAGAACTTTCTCTGGGTTTGTCTCTCTGAGCATGGCTTTATGTATTTTTTTGTCTTGTCATTGATTTTAATTTAATTTCAGCATCTCTATGTAAATTGGTTATTGTGAGAATAACATTTCCCTATTTTCTTTTGAGCTTCTATGTATTCGTATATATTCCAACATGATATCGAAGCATACCAAAATTTGTGACACTCTTCGCTCCGTTCACTTTGCCCCTATGGAATTATATAAGAGTTTTTTCCGTGAATCATATAAGAGTTTATTGCAACCACAAAAGAAATTAATGATATACATTTTCCACCTTTCATCCACGGATTAGCATTTGGAAAATAACACACCGATAGAAATATATGAAACACTTCATATAGAAAATCACCCTTATGAACCTATATCAACCACTCTATATGGAAAATTACACTTGACTTTATTAATATAGTTTTTCCTATTTATTTTGTAAACATTTGCGTACGATACCAATAGGATGGCAACATTCAAACGCCAATGATACGCTTCCATATACCGGGAGGCCAATGCGGAAAATGGTTTGGAAGGACGGTGAGGAGGATGTATTTCTTTCGGCAGAGGATGGGAAGGGCAGCGATTCAGCCATAGCCGTTCCTTTGTTTTACGATGTCACCCCTTGGCATGTTCGGCACCCAGATCAATCTCATGGCAGCCCATTTGCTGAAGCATTGCAAGAGCATGAGAGCAGCGTGAGATACAGCCCACAAGAAATTGATGAATGGAAGACTGCTCTCTGTACAATCTCTCGTCTCTCCAGATGGTCGCTTCAAGAAGAGACAAATGGGTGGGCAACGCATCACTACTCTGATCTGATTTTTTTTATATTCTACAGATTCTCTGAAGGTATGAGGCAGCGCTGGTGAAGCCCGTGGTTGAAGACGCGGGTAAACTTTCTAAGAGACGGACCGCTCGCCTTTGAATTAATACTGCTGCTCAGCCACGGATATAGTGAAAGGAAGATCTTCTAAATAAATCGCCGTGGCATTTTGGAGGCTTCGGCAGCGTGTCTTTGTTTTGTCAGCTAACATTTCCTACACTCATAAATGATTGTTTTAAAGGGAGTTGTTTTTGGTGTGATTTTTGAGTTTTTGGTGCTGGGAATTTCTTTAAAAAAAATTTGAGGTTGAATGTTGATTTTGGTTATTTAAGGTGTTTTTTTATATTGTATATATGGATTTAGCATTTAAAAAAAGCTCTTAAAACATTTTAATTGTGTAATATTACCCATCAAATTTCTGTTTATAATGAATTCTTGTCCAATTTCTAAAAAATTAAACAGAAAAAATCCAAAAAAAACTACAAAAGCGTAATTGCCTTTTAAATCCTGAATGTCATCAGTAAATTTGTAATCGAATGCTCAATGTATTTGTAATTATCCGGTTTGATTGCTAGCTATTCTCTGTATCAAATTCTATGGACTACCTGTCAGTTCTTCTTCATACTATTATTCTTGATTTCTTTTTTTAAATACAAAATTTGGATACGTCTATGAAAAGTTGATTTAAGCTATTACATTAACATATTGGGAAATTTCAGTTTAACTTGTTCATTCTCATGCAAGTTGGAATCGATTTTCTTCTAAATATTTCATCGAATTGTTTTTGGTAAGTTACCCATAACTCCATTTAGATAGGTGGATAGAAGGTCGCTTTGATCTCAGTGGCAACTTTAGTCAAATATCACGTATGTAAATATTGTTTAGGCCCTCGTTATTGTTTGAATTAGTTATTTTTATCTTCTTAAATTTAGAAAAGTCATTGAAATAAATAAACCATATGAATGGAAAATTAGTAATAGTTAGTGGCAATTTTATTTTCTAATAAAAAAAATTCATAAATTTAAAATTTATTTTTATTTTTACTTCATTTGATTTATAAAAAAATTTACTTTTAATTAATTAATTTATTTTAAAGTTTCATCCAATATTAAAGTTTTTTTTTTTTTTTAATGGTTAGAAGGTGATTTAATATCATATTAAAATATTATTTTTAAATAAAAATGTTATTTTTTCTAATAGTCATATTTAGCTATTCAAAATTAGTTGTTATATATTTTAATTGTTAAAAATTGATGGTCTCTACATTTCTCTTTTTATTTAATTGTGTGCTAAGATATGATTGTGATGATAAATCATATTGGATAGTTCTAAACACTTCTATAAAACATCTCCTTTGTAATTATTGCCAAAACAAATCTCAATAATTTTCATATTATTGAAAGTTATTGTAAGACTTTTAAATACATGTTGAATTGGGGATAATGTAACAACAATTTTCTTGAAATTACAAAAATTAATAAAATATTTAATAATTATTTAGGTATTACAAACTTTCATTAGAAACTCTACTTTTACCATGAACCAGTGAAGGATGTGCATGGCATTTTAGAAGAGCCAAGTTCAATATCCTTTCAAAAATTTTGAATTTATCTCGATTGTTGGGAATTCCATTGATGGGAGAACAATAATAAAATTTTATATCCTCATCAACCTACTGCTTACTATATAGCACATCAACTGAAGGGAAATTGTGAAGTTCCAATTAAAAATACCCACTCCTTATTAATAAACTCGCCAAATTGGTATTGAACCATAAACACCAAAAACAATCCCTAAATTGCATTGGATGTTTGGAGTGTAAATATTCTTCCACTAAGTATCGCATGCAATTTTACATCAAATATGGCATGCAACATTCTAGAACCACTCTTGTATTTGCTTAGTCCAGTTGAGGATCCATATACACAAGTATATGATCTTGATTTTACTTCAATAGTTTTGGCCTCACATAGTCTTTATTTGTTGTTAGTGTTATATCAACAGTAGGAAGAAAATTTTCATAGTCGAGTTGTTGTTGAGCAATTGTGAACCATAAAGGAAACACCATGTGCATGCATGAAAGGATTTAAAGAGTCCACAACTTCAATAACACTCTCATTAATAATCTATGACTATGAATGATCCAGGTGGATATTGGTGGCCATCCTCCTATTCCACTTGGACCCCCACCATTATTTCTTTTAGGTTTTTAGTTTCCTTAATTGTATCATAATTTACTATTTTTGGAAATTTGTTCTGGTCTAGAACTTCTGGAGCCATTTTGAAGCCCTAAATGATGTTTGTTTGGAAAATCACTGGAGGCCAATGTGCGTCTTCAACTCGAAATTCACTATCAGCAGTTGTAGTCCTCAAATATATATTTCAAATGATGTATCGTTCATGTCAAACGAATATCGTATGCCAAAGTTACGACCCCAAAAAATGTATGTACAAATTTACCCCAACGGGGCCGATAGTTTGGTTTTTCATTTCCTAGGGTTAGATTTTTGGATGTTTAAGTTCATCCATTTTTTCTCAATAATAAATAGGCCTTTGAGACTCATTGTAACATAGTTCATAGGTGTGTAGCCGCAACATATCTACTAAGAGATAAGCTACATCGCCCTTGCTAGTTTATGCCAATTCTATATGTAAGCATACTTTAGTTATTTGATATTAATGAAATGAAGTTTTATTTATGTTGCATATCTACGTTTATGTTTAATTTTGTATTTTATTGCATCCCTACATAAATAAAGATCAGTGGTATTAGAGCGGTGTGCTCTTTATCGATCCTTCTTTGCATGTCCCCAACGAGTTCTAGGTATAAGGAGTTAGGGCTCAATTTGGTTGAACCTTTGCAAGATCAACCTCGCAAACCCTGACAACCGCTAATGTGGAAAGAAAATAAATATGAGGGAGCAAGAGATCCTATCAAAATATTGCTCGAGGTGGTCCTTGAGAAAAAAAGGAATGCAGTGATGGATAAATTTTCTCAGATCCTTCAACGACTGCCCACCAACGGCGCATCTGCATCTAGCAGCCACTCTGGAGGTGCCACTCCTTTCAAGGTACAAGTCAACTTAGTCATTCATGTATTTGAAGGATAGATAGATGCAGACATCATAGATAGACGGTTGAATTTGCTAAAAGGGTATTTATCGGTCCATGATTTCTCCGATCGATAAAAGATTATTTTTTCACTCCTCAAAGCCACTCCCCATGTCAAAGACTGGTCAGAAACCTACTGTGAGAAAAGGACGAGAGGGAACCCTATCTGTTCTAGGTCGCATCCACTTGGAATTCATTCTGTGACAACATCAAGGAACAATATTACCCCGTGGGTAGCTATGAGGACAAGTACATCCAATGGACCACCCTGCGGTAGAAAAGGGATCAAGATGTGCACGAGCTGACGAATTTTCCCATCCCCAGCGCAAAAAGTTGGGTATTAAATATTCAAAGAAACATTTGGTACTCAAGTACCACAGTTGTTTACAGAGATAAATTTATGAGGAAATAGAGTTCCTTGAAATTAAATCGCTTGGCATGACATATCAATATGCTGCCAAGATCGAGAAGAAATTTAAGAAGAATAAGCGAGACTTTGTATGCACGAATCTGAAGCCAGGGAAAGGCGCCCTCGAACTGCAGAAAAAGGGGCAAAGCCAAAGTGGGGTGACTAATAACAACAACACAAAGCCAAAGAAGGACACAGGGAAGTGGTGTGAATTTCATAATAGCTCCATTAATAACACAAGCGAATGTTAGGACAAAGAATCGTTGGTGGTCGAATTGAAGGCATCTGAATCATATGTATGTTCTAATTCTGAGTGATAACCGAACAAGGGGAATGGAAAATGGAAGCAGATCATTGATACGAAACCCAAAGGCCATTGTTTCCACCACTAAGCTCAAGAGGGAACAACCCAAGGATCCAGATGAGGGGGAGCGCCTCTTCCATTCCCAGATGTGGGTGAAGAGTTCCATCCACCCTTTGTCGATAGCAAGCCAAAAGAACTCATTTACCGTAGGAAGTGAAGTGGTTCGACCTACCAACCACAACACACCCGCAACTATATACCATCAGGTGGCTTCACCAAGGAAGATATCTTCACGTCAGCCAGTAGTGTCGCCTTTGATACAGCATCAAGCCCTTCATGGATGAGGTACTATGTGATGTTTCTCCTCTTGACGTATCTGATGTAAGATTAGGCCAACCATACTTGTGGAAGTGACATGATGTGTATGATTCTAGGCCTCGTTCTATTATTATTATTTTGAGAAATAAGTTATGCATGATACCATAGCTAGTACCACCTTCCGCCTTCTCTTTGAGTACTGCAAAGAAATGGAATAAGATTATTTCCCAAACCAGGAAATTTTTTTTCATTATGATTCACGCACAGGGAAAGAATAATATTATGGCCACGGCCTCCAAACAAGGCTCCCCTACGTGGCAGTAGTAGATGGAAAAAGTCGTGCAGGAATACAAGGACATTTTCTACCCACTCACACCGGTTCCTCTAGAATGTCAGCTCAAGCACTCCATTGATCTGACCCCAGCTATGTAGCTGCCTAATGGGTCGATATATTGATGTTATGTTCCTGAGAATGATGAAATAAAGAGGTAGATACAAGAGCTGATGCAGAAAGGGCACATCAGGCTAATCTCCTCACATGTATTGTCTGAGGCTGATTAAGAAACCAGATTTATTGAATGCATCCTGCACATCTGCCAGCAGGTCCACGATATCTTGGTGCAAGCAGTTATAAGTTTATCTTCTTGGGGTATTCAAATGCCTCCAAAGCATATTTTCTCTATGATGAAGTTAATAAGTAGTTTTTAGTTTCTATAGATGTCATATTTGTTGAATCTTCCAAGACTTATAATGTTGTTGACTAGCAGCTTGATCGCTGGGATAGATTCGAGCATGAAAATTCATTTCAAGAATTTGATAGTAAAATTCCACATCTGGAAGGGGGGATTCCTATACTAGATCAATCTATGGAATCTTCTTCTGAAGCACTCTCTCCCCCATATGAAGCTCCAACCACGAACATGATGTGATTGACATAATTGGGAGACTAAATCTTGATTCAGCCCCAAATCGGTCAACTAAGCAACATGGGCCATCTGAGAAAGGTCCTCTGATATGGCTAACAAAGACACTTAAATTTTTTCATCCTGATGAAGTTGGAAAGACAGGAAAAAGAAGTAAAACTACACAAAATGGAGATGATGTAGATGATTTTGATTCACCTATTGATATGGATATTTATTATGATTATGAACCAAATTTTTCGACATATTTTGGACCAACTTCCTTCAAAGAAGTTGCTTCTCATGATGACTGGAAAGAAGCGATGCAGAAAGAATATGATGCCTTGATAAATAATGCAACATCTTAGCTAGTTGATCCTCCATTGGGAACCAAACCAATTGGTCGCAAGTGGGTCTACAAGAAAAAGTATAAAGAAGATGGATCACTTGGAAAGCACAAATCCAGGCTTGTGGAAAAAGGTTTTGCACAGAAGGAAGGGGTCAATTATGAGGAGAATTTCCCCCCCATGATAAAATGGGCTACCATCCAGACACTCTTTGCCTTGGAAACACAGAACGTTGGAAAGTCCATCAAATGCATGTAAAAAAATATTTCTTGAATGAAGATCTAAAAGAGAATATTTTTATGTCCCAACCAAAAGGATTTGTTGTGAAAGGCTAGGAACATAAATTATGAAAGCTTGTAAAATACTTGTATGGCCTAAAGTAAGCACCGTGAGACTGGTACGAGAAGTTAACTAAGGATCTTCTGAAATTCAACTTCAAAAATTATGATCTTGATGATGCAAATTTGTTTGTCAAGAAAGTTGGAAAAACAATTGTATATATTTTGGTGTATGTAGATGATATTTTGATGACGTGGAATCATCGAAATAGACATCACATCCATCGAAGAAAATTTCACTTGAGGATGCAACAAAGTATGTGACAAAGCTAGGTGGAAGTCTCAACTACCTGACTACTACCAAACTAGACATTTCATTTATTGTTGGAATCCTCTCCAATTTTATGCAAAAGCCTTTCAAGGGACAATGTTTTTCTGCTAGAAAAAGAGTTATAAAGTACTTGAAGGGGAATCAATACTTTAGACTCAAGTATACATAGGTGGGTGACTTCATCTTGATTGGATAATTTGATTCAGACTTCGATTGAGAAAAATAAACTAGGCTATTTACTTCATGTTATAATATGGGTCTTGGATCATGATTTGTCTTCTCAATATCACACAAACAATCAATTCTAGCGGATTCCACAACTGAGGCATAATATGTGGCAGCAGATGACGAAAAAATGGAAATTGTGTGGCTCAAGAAAATTCTGGGAGATTTGTAGGATAAACAAGTGCATTCAACCCCACTCATGATTGACAACACTTCTACAATTAAGTTTTCTAAGAGCCCAAATTTCCATGATTGAATGAAGCACATCAATACAAAATACCATCTAATTCAACATCATGTTGAGGCCAAGACAATCCCTCTATGCCAGTGTTCCACAAATGAGCAGATTGCATACATATTCACCAAAGAGCTTGGAAGAGAAAAGTTCGAAATATTCAAAATGATCCTTGGACTCACTTACATCCCTTCAGATTAAAGGGGGAATGTTAACACATAATCCTTGGGATTGGTTGAATATGTCAAATAATGTAAATAGAAAATAATGAGAGCTATAATATGAAGAGACATTGAGAGATGAATCCCAAGAGTCTCTCCCTCCATGTATATATTTATGATCACCCTTAATCCAAAATTACAATTCGCATTGTGGAGTTACCTCCTGGCCTGACAATTTTCATGAGTCTCTTTAGTCACATTACCAATTTTACATAGCCTCCCGTTTATGGTTTCTATAATCTCCTATTCCATCTATTCCAACTTTCTATACATATTTTGTTTCAACCACTTCATATTTTGTTTTTCCATATGCCCTTAATTTCATTCCATGGAATTTTTCACTTTTTCTAACTTTTCAATGATTCTTCCTTTAATTATTTCTTGCACATGTGACATATGAACCTTTTTCATGACATTATCCTATGTTTCCTTAATTCAATTCTCCTATATGGATAGTTTCTTATGCATTTATTCATTATCCTCTTGATTCAAGGATGAACTTTTTATAGGTTTACTTGGTGCAGTATTTTTTAAAACTCCCTTAGCCACGTGGAATAATAATAATGATCCTATTTTTTCTTTAACATGATTTTTTGATTACCAAAAATAGATCTTCCAATAAAAAAACATGTTAGTTGTGAGTAACAAGTCTTTCAAACCCTAATTTGGAGACTTCTTCAATGGTTGACCTTTGTCTTGGTATATCTTTGAAATTTGAGCTTTTAGGAGTTTGAAATTTTGGCCTTAGTACTTTTAATATGTTTTCTTAAATTTCCAATTGAGGTTTTCTCCTGTGGTTTCAAGGAATGATTTTTATCCTCCCTATCCAGGTTCAATTCCCATAAGTGATTACTTTCTAACATGGAGCAATGAACAATGGTTGTACACATGAATACTTTCTAAAAAAGTGTCAGCATCACCTTATTTCAAGACTTCACCACCTTAATTTTCATGCAAAGGCTCTGTTACACAGTAATTTGTCACTGTCCCTGCAATCCCCATCTCGCCCATTGGAGGGAATTTTTTGTGACTAATAAGCAGTGCCATGCCTTGCAAATACCATCATTGCATCCCTTGCCATGAGGACAACATTCCTTCTGTTGATCATTTCCTGAGCAGATACCTAAAAACACCTATTTTTGCCTTGGCGCTGGTAGCCCGTTATGTCCTCGCACCAATGAGTAATAATGACTGAAGCCCGCACTGCTTGGCGCTCGGCCCCAAGCACAAAATTCACTTTAAGTGGAAAGTTTTTTAAAAAAAGAGGCAAAGTTTCGATTACAACAACTTCGTGGTTGAGTCATGAGTAGTGGTTTCGACTGAATAACCACGACTTTCCTCCTTTGGCCTCTTGTTTCCACCTTATGGGGAATCTCCCAAGGGATAAGGCCTCCCTTCCACTATTGTAGGGATCCCAACCTCCTCCTCTCCTCTATAAATATAGCCATCTTCCATTGGTGAAGGGGCTGAATGGTTGAGAAAAGTAGTCTTGATAGCCTAAATAGAGCTGAATCAATTGTAAGGAGATTATCATCAGACAGCCGAAGAGAGAGAGACTTGTCCTTTTCCCAATGAGCTTTACCAAGACGTACTCCTCTGTCGACCCACCGAAGGAAGATCCAGCGTCAGAGCTCAAGTTGTATCTTTCTTTGTTCTGATTAATAATAACGACTTCGATTATGGTTCCACTCAGATGTTCATGTTTCATGTTATGAGTTGTATCTTCTCTGACTGATACATAATTGCATGTATTAGGTTTTACGCTTATTTTTTTGTTGTTCCTTCTTATATGTGCAGGTGTTCGATCGCATCGAGCGGGAGAATTGTGATCTGCCAGAGCGAGGGACGGAAGCGCCATCTTCTCTACAAACGACAGTAGCATAGGACTTAAGGTAGGCCTCTTTTCGCATCTTGGTCTTTTGTAATTAGGAACTTGCATCTTAGCGTGAATCGGTTGTTGCTAGACCCGATCTGGGCTAGTAGGGATCTCCTTTGTCTGCAGAGGGGATTCACCTCTCCAAAAAACTGGCGACTCCACTGGGGAGACATTGATTGGAGTTTGTCTTGTCTTTTCGGTTGATTTTGGTCTTTGTCTGCTTGATCAGCTCTTTTGGTTCACTTTTTTCTAGTGTAAAACCTCTGTTCAGCCCCAGAGGATCAGATCTGACCTCTGCTTTTCCCCTGTCTGGCGTAGATTACAGCTAGACAGTCGCGCCATTTCCTGTAGGTGCTAGGGTTTGCCCTTGTTCGGAAGTTTTTTTGGTTAGTACTTTGCTTCTGGGTTAGTTTTAGATTCTTCTTGAAGTGGTGAGTTTGGTCTTGGTTGGGAGAAATTATTTATTTTTTCATTTTCAGGCATTGGCACTTGTTGTCAGTTAGCAACCTGTGTCAATTGGCCATTGGCGCTAGTTGTCAATGAGAAAGTTGCGCGAGTTGGCGCTAGTTTCACCTACAAAAGTCATGCCAATTTCAGGGTGTGTGAAAATTGAGATTTTTTCCCTAAATCCTTCACCAGTGTGTCTTTCCCTTCCGGTCTTTTCTCTGTATGAGCATAGATTACATTGCTCATTGTTCAGCTGGAAAGTATTCTTTTTGATTGCTTGATGAGAAAGAGAATGAATGCCTTGTTTTGATCTCATGCTTTGGAAGTCCTCTTTGTGTTTGACCTCATATGTCTTTTCGCCTTTTGAGGAATTTTAGTTACAAAGTGTTTGAAACAACAATCGCATTCTTAGTGTTTGTTTGCATCCCTTTTGCATTCATCCTTCATTAAGAAGATTTGCGTTCTTTTAGTTTTCATTTCAAAGTTTGCTTTTGTTAAAATGAATTAGAGCACATTGCATTAGAAAGTATTTTTTGAGATTTATCATTGAACTTAGATCACATTGTTTAATGATTGAAAGCTAAAAAACGCATTAAGTTCATTCTCTTTCATTAAAAGCATGCATTAAGTAGATTTTGATTTCATCGAAAAATGCATTGAGTGCATTCTTATCATTTGAAAGGAAAAAGGAAATTGCGCAGATATTACAAGTTGCATAGTTTTCAAAAAAGAGGATTTTGCATAGATTACATTGCATTATTCACATCGTTGAATGTTTGAAATTACTTTTGGATAGTGAAAGTCATCTAGTTTGGAAAAGTTTCGTTTGCAGTGTTGTTCTTTGTTGCACCATTGTTTGAAGCTCTTCCCTTAACTAGAAAGCATTCATCGAATTGAAAGATTTCTTTTCCCATATAGCTGCATATAGGAGATTGTTAGATGACATGTGGTAGGGCCTTGAAACCGAGACATAATTGAAGATCAACCGCTAAAATTTATTCAATCAACCTAAGGAAGCATTGAAACATTAACGAAATATTTAGAGGTCTAGGCTAGTGACATGTTCCGGCATCGTTAAACCTAGTAGCTGTCGTTCGCATCTTGGCTTTAGACAGCACTAGTACAAACTTGTGCTCCCTGTACCATCGCGTATATAAAGGGAGACCCCACTAGGTTGCTATCCTTTATCCGTAGGAAGCCGAGTCTGCTGCCTTATACCCGTGATACACTGGACACAACATTCGGGGAGATTTCCTGCATGTACGTCAAGTCCTTGGTTGATTTCTCTTTCATTTTGAAACCAAGGTGTATATTGTAGTTCACGGATATCTGGTACACCCTTTGCCTAGAGTTCCAGAGTAGTCATTTCAATCTTTTCTGACTCATTAAAATTGAAAGGATCATCAAGCGCTTGTCCTTTCATGCTTATTTCCAAACTGAAAGAGATAGAGTCATCTTTTACTCGTTTCTTGACTCTTAAAATATGAAACGGTAGAGTTTTGTTTCAATGTTTTAAAAATTAACTGCCCACGAGATATTCCTGGTTAAAGTTAGGTTCCTTAGGGTGTTGTTCTAAGATCGTTCTCGATGGCAAATTTTCTGGAGTTCATCAACCAAGGAATCCCCTCCGAAGGAAATCCTGGTCCTTTTCCTCCTTTTGGAAATGTTGGTGCTCCTTATATGGCAACGTTGTCCCTTCTTGGGTTAACTGTTGGATTGCCTGTCTGGTTGTTTTCAACCTCTGTGTTCCCGAATGTCCCGGCTATTGTTCAATCAGTTCCTCCGCTTGAGCAACATCATGTTGATTCCAAGGTGGACCTATCCCCTTCTTCACCTGTTTCTGCATCCTCCTCTTCTACTTCGCCTAGTGAAAGTCTGGATTCGAGTAACCAGGTGGCTAAGAAGAAGAAGAAGTCCAATAAGAGAGAGGCTAAAGCTACAGCTACTGCTTCTGAAACATCTCCTCTTGATAAACCTTCCAAACCTCCACGGAAAGTCGAATTCCCTTGCATGTTGTGCACGGGAGACCATCTTCTTCGAGACTGCCCTGGCATTCCAAAGGTGCTCAAAGTATGGTCCAACGATCGTCCGTCATTGCCTTCGGCTTCCGGGAGTCAGGTTGGGGGCACGTCTTCGACTGGTGCTGGTAAGACTCCTAAGAAACAGGGTAAGCTCACCAATCCTTGTAAGTTGTGTGAAGGGAACCATGCCGTTCACCTTTGCCCGTATATGGATGAAGCCAAACAAGTGTTGGACAACCCGACTATTTCTACACCATGCCTTTCGGCTGGTTACCAACAGCTTTCTTTGAGTCTTCCACTAGCTGATGCCACGATTGGTCAAGAGTCATCCTTGGTCGATCCCGCTCCCCCGGAATTTCAAATTCATGAATCCGTTCTTGACCAACCATTGGTCGTGGGATCGGTTGAACTGGCCCCGTCTGTAGTGCACCAGGTCTTTTCCATTGAGAGTGGACCTCACATCCCTCAGGTTCTTCTTGTTTCTTTAGATTCTTCGGACTTGGAGAAAGATTCTCCTGTCCCTACACCTCAAGAAGCTGCTCCTCCGCCTCTCGTGATGGAGGTCCCGGAGGATACCCCTCCCACCTTTGAGATGGAGATTGTGGAGGATGCTCCTTCTTCTATCGTAACACTAGGGGAAGACCATCTCGGTTCGATGGTAGCCCCTCCAAGTAGTTTGGTCGCTTCCTTTGATTGGAATCGATTTGCAGGATACCGCCTTCCATCTTATGTGCCTTTCGAGATCACGGTATTTTGGTCTGGTCGTACCCAGCACCATTATAGATGAAGGCGCGTCTGTTAGTGTTATATCCTCAACTACTTGGCAAGCTTTTGGTTCTCCGCCGCTTATGCCTGTTACACAGAATATGTTGACATTCAACATAAGAACTAGTCAATCATTAGGGATCCTTCTAAGGTTACCTGTTACTTTGGGAGGTAAAACCATCCATATGGACGTGATGATTGTTCCAGGCCCCTTGGATTTCAATCTGCTCTTGGGCCGCGTTTACACCTATCCCATGGGAGTGCTTGTTTCCTCCCTTTTTCGTGTGGTTTGTTTTCCACATGAAGGGAAGATCGTGACCATTGATCAGCTGTCGTTCTTTGGTCCTGATGTGGTAGCTGGTCCGCCATCATCCCTTCCTAGTTTTTATCCACCCGTTGTATCTGCCCCACCGCAGGTCAACTATGTGGCTACCTACCTCGTGCCTGCACTCAATGATGATGCCGTCGTGCATAGTGTGCTGGGGGCATTAGGTCTTGATTTCCAAGATGTTGTCCTTCCATCAGATGAGAACCTCTTGGAAGTCATGACTTCTCATTCATCATGATGAGTTGTCTTCGGAGCAGAGTTCATTTCTCTTGTGTTAAGCTCCTTAAAAAATGAAACAAGGTCATCGGAGCAGGGTCCATTTTCTTGTGTCAAGCTCCTTAAACCATGAAACAAGACTATCAGAGCATGGTTCGTCTACTTGTGTCAAGCTCCCTAAACCATGAAACAAGCTCTTCGGAGCAGATTTCCTTGTCTTGTGTCAAGCTCCTTAAAAAATGAAACAAGGTGGTCAGAGCACAGTGCATTTTCTTGTGTCAAGCTCCTTAAAAAATGAAACAAGTTCTTTGGAGCAGAGTTCGTTTCTCTTGTGTCAAGCTACTTAAAAAATGAAACAAGGTCATTCGGAGCAGGGTTCGTTTTCTTGTGTCA
Source organism: Pinus albicaulis (assembly GCA_034641835.2). NCBI lineage: Eukaryota > Viridiplantae > Streptophyta > Pinopsida > Pinales > Pinaceae > Pinus > Pinus albicaulis. The sequence continues at coordinate 969,771,971 of CM076584.1, read as the reverse complement.
AGCTCCTTAAACCATGAAACAAGACTATCGGAGCATGGTTTGTCTGCTTGTGTCAAGCTCCTTAAACCATGAAACAAGCTCTTCGAAGAAGAGTTCCTTGTCTTGTGTCAAGCTCCTTAAAAAATTAAACAAGGTGGTCGGAGCACAGTTTGTTTTCTTGTGTCAAGCTCCTTAAAAAATGGAACAAGTTCTTCAGAGCAGAGTTCGTTTCTCTTGTGTCAAGCTCCTTAAAAAATGAAACAAGGTTGTCGGAGCTGAGTTCGTGACCTTGTGTCAAGCTCCTTAAGAAATGAAACAAGCTCTTATGAGGATAGTTCTTTTAATGTGTCAACCTCATTAAGACAATGAAACACTTTCCTGTTCAATTCGAATCTTTGATAAGATCTCGTAAAATCCCAGTCGAGTCTTTCTCTTGGTCTCGTAATTGGAACCTTCACTCCATCTGCCTTTCGTATGGACTAAAGCTTGGTGGGACATGTACCTCGAATTGAGTCACCATGCTAGGGGCATCCTAACTTTGTCAAGCATAGTTTGTTTCCGCTTCAAGCATGTGTAAAAATGAAACCGATTTCAAGCATAGTTTATCTTTGTTTCAAGCTTGTGTAAAAATGAAACCAACTTCAAGCAGATTTTCCTGATTTCAAGCTTGTGTAAAAATGAAACCATTCCCATTTTACCTCTTGTGATTGCCATTTTATCAGCCTGTTTTTTCCAGATGAGCCTTGGTTTTCTCACTCCATCGTCACTATCTACTTGGCCGATCATATGCCTTCACTTGGTTATTTTACCCATTCCTGAGGAACCGCTGTGATGAGTGGTCTCGTTAGCCAGCCTCTTAACCTTTATTTGTTCTGAGCAGTTCCACCATTACCGGAACTAGTAGCTACCCATAATACCACTCGTTCCTCCAGGAGGAGTCACTTTTCAACTCTTTTCTGACTCTCTAAACATGAAAAGATTACCGAGTCGCTTGTTGTTTTGATCTCGTTAAATTGGCTATGAAATGAAATCTACCCAGTATACGTTTGCCCCTTTTTCGGGCTGGGATAGATTATTTACGAAAAAGGAATACCCTAGCATATCGCGACTAGGAGGCTTTCTCAGACACAATTTTCTACCTTTTCGGATTTGAGGAACTATCTACGAAAAGGGACTGTTGGAGTTTACTTTTCTGCTGTCTTTTCAAACTCTCTAAACATGAAAATACGCCGAGTTCTCCCTTTGTCAGACTCGTTAAACCCTGATGACATCAGATTCAGTTGTAATGACGATATTCGAGTTTTTCCTTCCTAGGGCTCGTTAAATGTACTAGGATGGATTCGTCCGAAGGATGAACTTATATGACAAGCATATGGTATCCTCTTCAAGCTTGTGTAAAAATAAAGAGGTACTTGCCAGAAATGGTGGGGGAAAAATGGAACCAGTATCATCGTCGTGTCGGCAATATGTCGCTCTTGAACATGGCACTTGTCTGCATTCGTGTTGGGTTGGGGACATCTCATCTCATTATCTATTTACCTCCATGGGTTTGGGTAATCCCTTTTGACCGCTCATCTGCTCTTTGCCTCGTCATCATGACCTATAATCTTTTGATGTCAAATACTGCCAAATCCACTATCATGTCACCGATATGTTCAAGAGAAGTTGACCTCTGCAAGTTTCAACCTTCCTCTGATTCTCATCTGATCCTGACTCACAACATTATTTTCCTCTGTCTCACGTCGATGATGTGGGAAACAGTATGGCCCACCTTCGATCAAGGTCACTTCCTGTCAACTTCAGCTCATTACCCAGGAAGCTGATCTAGAGACTCCCCTCTGCTACCTTGGAGCCTGCATGCCTCAATGGCAGGTTCTTCGCATTCGACGCAAGGCTTTCATCATTGGCCTTCAATTGGATGATTTTGTGGGTGTTCGACGCCAGCTCACTGTTCACATTCCATGGATTGTACCTCTAGTATCTTGAGGGCCATCGTCATTATTGGTGGTTCCTCTCACGTCTGTTAACAACTTTCATCATTGGCTGGCAATCAGATGATGTTCTCGCATGTTCAACTTTAGCTCACATATTCACATGCTTGAACTTGTACTTTGTTTGGGTCGAGATGGAGCGCAAGACCCTGGATTTTGCCAGTTGGAATCCAGGCTGCAGATTTTGTGGATTATTATGATTGGTTACATGACTCATTGAATGGATGGTTGCGACCATACCTGAGTCTATTTATCGATCCTTATTGGATGGCTACATCCATGCCTTGGATCTTGATTATTGTATACTCTGTTACGGATGGCTGCGCCCATACCACACATATCATGTATTTGAGATATCAGTTGTACTTGTCTACGCAGGTTTTCCAACGGCAATGTTTTCAGTTGGACACGTTCTCGTAAAGCATTTCACCCCTCTCTCTCTCTCGGGCCTCATGCTTTAGGGGGCATCTGTTACACAATAATTTGTCACTGTCCCTACAATCCCCATCTCGCCCATTGGAGGGTCTTTTCTGTGACCAATAAGCAGTGTCATGCCTTGAAAATACCATCATTGCATCCCTTGCCATGAGGACAACATTCCTTATGTTGATCATTTCCTGAGTATAAAACTAAAAACACCTGTTTTTGACTTGGCGCTGGTAGCCCGTTATGTCCTCGTGCCAATGAGGAAAATTAACACTGAGCCCGCACCAGTTGGCACTCTGTCCCAGTTAAGCACCCGCGCCAATCTACTTATGGAAAGTTTTTTTAAAAAAGAGGCGAAGTTTCGATTACAACAACTTCGTGGATGAGTCATGAGGAGTGGTTTCGACTGAATAACCATGGCCTTCCTCCTTTGGCCTCTTGTTTCCAGCTTATGGGGAACCTCCCAAGGGATAAGGCCTCCCTTCCACTATTGTAGGGATCCCAACCTCCTCCTCTCCTCTATAAATATAGCCATCTTCCATTGATGAAGGGGCTGAACGGTTGAGCAAAGTAGTCTTGATAGCCTGAATAGAGCTGAATCAATTGTTAGGAGATTATCGTCAGACAACCGAAGAGAAAGAGACTTGTCCTTTTCCCGATGAGCTTTACCGAGACGTACTCCTCTATCGACCCCCGAAGGAAGATCCAGCATCAGAGCTTAAGTTGTATCTTTCTTTGTTCTGATTAATAATAAACGACTTCGATTATGGTTCCACTCAGATGTTCATGTTTCATGTTATGAGTTGTATCTTCTCTGACTGATACATAATTGCATGTATTAGGTATTACGCTTGTTTGTTTGTTGTTCCTTCTTGTACGTGCAGTTGTTCGATCGCATCGAGTGGGAGAATTGTGATATGCTAGAGCGAGGGACAGAAGTGCCATCTTCTCTACAAACGACAGCAGCATAGGACTTAAGGTAGGCCTCTTGTCACATCTTGGTCTTTTGCAATTAGGAACTTGCGTCTTAGCATGACTCAGTTGTTGCTAGACCCAATCTAGGATAGTAGGGATCACCTCTGTCCGCAGAGGGGATTTACCTCTCCAACAGGCTCAAATGATAAATTCCATGCAAATATTTGGAGCTTGCTGCCCTGTTGTAACATAAAATATCAGCACAACCTGCAACATACCTCCATTCTTTCTCCCAAAAAAGATAGTGAAAAGGCCAAAATGCACCATTATACCTCCCAATCAGACGATAACCTGAAAATAGAATTATCAAATAAAAAACAAACTATTCCATTTTGATCCTTGTGAAAAATTGATTCAGGTGAGTATAAACTTAACCCTATTCTCACACTGTCAAATATGGGTCTCTAGGGAATCTAAAAGATTCTTCACAACATCAGGGAATATTTTTTGGCTGAAGGTTCTACCCTGGAACTGGCCACATCAAATTTCCACCCGCAAATGGTTCTGCATTCTTGGTTTAACTTTGCACACAATTTCACCTCTGCTCGCTCTATTGGCTCTCGGCTTCAATGGGTGTTTCAGTGAAAAACATAGCTTTTATATTGTTGCACTAGTGGAATTTTTTTTTTTTGCCTAACGGGTAGTTTGTTAGCTTGATGGAATTAGTCTATTGAATTAGTGAGGGTCGTGGGTTCAATACTCAATCGCACCATAATAAACAATTTTTTGTTGTTTTACGTGAATGTTGAAAACCATCGTATAATAGTTCACTCACCACAAAATATTTTATAACCACCACAAAATATTTTGATTGAACTAGAAAATTTAGTGAGCATCCAAATTTATCTAGCGACAAAAATCTTGCTTCTTTTCCACGTTTGACTTGGAACTTTCATTAACAATAACTCCCCAATATGAAGTCGGGTCTACATCATTGGAATCAGGATGATGGGATCTTTAATCCAGTCCTATTTCTAGTGAGATCCAAAGAATTATATTTTTCGAGCTTCCCTAGAGCCACTTAGATTAGTCAAATTAAAAGAAAAATAATTTATTTTATAAATCACTAAAAAATACTTAAAAAAGAGGGTTGGGCGTGGATTTTATTGAATTAGTCAAATTCAGTTAAAAAGTGAGAAATAAAAATTTTGACAACATTGTTGACATAACATAGAATGGATTTCGAAATTTTGAAGGAGGTTTTTGTAAAATATAAATACCTTAAATTATATGCTCTTATGTTTTAAAAAATTCGTCTATAGATCTCATGGCATGCATTTTTGTAATCCCATTTTTATAGTTTTAATCTCTGATTTTTCATAACAAACATAGGATTTTAGACATTATTTTCAATTATGATAATGTTGCTTATAGTTATGCATAAGTAGATTAATAACACATATATCATGATAAATTTAAAGAGAGCGAATAGCTAGGCATCAAAAGAAAAGAGATGTCTATCGATAATGAGGAAATTACCAACTAAAATTCACCACAAAAACAAGACAAAGAATTCCGAGTGAAAAATTGTTAAACCCAAAAGAGCTTATATGAACGTGAGAATAAATTAATAGTATTTTTAAATCAAATTTTATATCACTTTTCCAAATTTTGAGACCAATTACAATTCAGATTTTCTTTTGAACCGATAACTACAATCTATCCAGGGGTAGCTTTAATGATTCATTGAGATGATTTGGCGTGTGAGCTTAAAAAAAAGTGCAGGAATGTTTTCAATTTTTTTATTATGTTACCCATTTAAATACATTCTTCAATGAAATTTTTGAAGTTACCTGCCATATGATAGATAATGAATGAATGTAGGATCAATCAAATTTCTTGATTTCATGACGAGGTACTGGTTAGTAACTCCACCGCCTTGCTCTTACCTACTATATCAATTAAATATATTTTTTGTTGTCAATTTTTTTCTTGGAAGAGTGTGCCCACTAACGGATATTTATTGCAATTTTGAATTTCTACTAGCTTACCTCAACATCGGTTGATAATTTGTTTGAATAACTCATGTTCCACCTATTTTTTGTGGAAAAAACGACAATTTTCTACAACGTTTGCCCGAAAATTCTATCTTTTTGTATTTTTCTAGCTAAACCATGTTCAGTGAGTTGAACGAAGCACATTCTTAACAATAAAAAATAATATTTTTTCCATGTCATAAATCCTAGCTAATTAGATAAAACATCTTTTGCATATCCTGTGATTAAGAAATATGATACATGCTAGTGTTGGCTAGAAAGCTATGTAGTCAAATGTTGATAACCATGGTCAACTATGTTCACCCATAGTCAACCATGTTCAAACAAGCTCAACCATGTTCAAAAAAATTGGCATTGCAATGTGATTAATAAAAAACGATGTCTCAATGTGACGACTAAAAACAAATTGATGAACAAATATTGATGTTGCAATGTTATGAACAAAAGTGAGCGTCATATTATGATGTACAATTGCCAATGTCACAATGTGTGAAGCAAAACTTAGCTTGAAATGTGATGAAAAAATAGTGACAATGCAATGTGATAAACAAAAGTTGGCATTATAATGTGAAAAATGAATATCAACATTGCAATGCAGCGAATAAAAATTGGTTTCACAATGTGATGAAAAAAAATTGATGTCGCATGTGACAAGGAAAAATAATCATTGCATTGTGCTAAACAAAAATTGATGTCACATGTGATGAACTAAAATCAACATTGCAATTTGATAAACAAAAATCACTATTATACTGTCTAAAACTAAAATAGACATCACTATGTCACAAAAAAAAATTGACATCACATGCGATGAAATAAATTTGATGTTGCAATGTGAAAAACAAAAATTAACATTCTAATGTGACAATAAATATCAATACCACAACGTTATAAACAAAATTCAACATAATATGGCCAACAAAAGTAAGCATCCCAATGTGACAACAAAATTGATGTTTCATGTAATGAGCAAAAATCAACATCGCAATCTAATGAACAAAAATAAGCATCACAATGGGATCAACAAAAATTGACATCACATGTGATGAACTAAAAATCTAGATGCAATTTGATGAACAATAATTGATGTCACAATGTGGCGAATAGAAAAGTGATAGCACATTGTGATGAACAAATAACAATGTGAAAATGTGGCAAATAAAATTTGACATTGTGATGTGTCAATGAAAAATCCACCTTTTTAATGCAATGAAAAAAAATCAACATCATAATGTGATGAATAAAAAGTTGATTCTTGACAATTTCACATCCATATCCTAATGTGACAATGCCATAATGGTTACTCATAGTCAACCATGGAAAACCATGTTGAAACATAGTCTTCATTGTCAAAGATGTCCAAAGATGTTCAAAGATGTTGAAACATAGTCTTCATTGTTAAAGATAATCAAACATGATCAACCATGGTTAACATGGTTACAATATCTAAACGTCACAATGGTTAGACATGGTCAAAATGCTCAACCATAGTCATTATCATGACATAGTTAACCATAGGAAACATAACTAGCATAGACACCATGGTCAACTATAACCATATTTAACCTCGACAAACGTGGTCAACATAACCATAGTTAACCTAGAGAAACATGGTCATAATGCCACAATGTTATACTGGTCAAACATAGTCACAATGTTACAATGGTTAGACATATTCATCCATGGCCAAACATGGGCACATATAGTCTTCATGATCAAACATATTCAAACATGGTCAAACATATTCAATTGACATATATCAACCATTTTAATGTGGTTGATATAGACAAAATGGTCATCCATGATTGACCATGGTAAAATACATTGAGCATGGTCAAACCTTGCTTAGTCATTATCAACATGGCGAGCATAATAAACCAAGATCAAATATGAGCACACCATGGTCAACCATAGTCAACCATGGGAAACATGGTTGGCCATGGTCAAGCATGCACAACATGGTCAAACATATTCATATATAGTTAAACATTCACAAGCATGTTAAACAATGTGGACTCATAATAAACCATAGCTAACCATATCCAAGCAAGGTCAAATAAGGTCATACATGGAGAAACATGATCACCATAGTCAAATAGGGTTAACAAGTTCAAACTTAGTTAGCCATATTCAAATATGTTTGAACCAACTCCACAATGGTCAACCATCTTGTCAAGGAAAATCAACATGTTCAACCATACTCATCTATAACTAAAGGCTATCAACCTTAGGCAACCATATTCACTTATAGTCAACCATATTTGACATAATCAACGATACTCGTATAGGCTCAACCTAGATTGAACATGCTCACCATGTTCAAATATGGATAACAAGTTCAGCCATAATCAAGCATGGTCAAAGCATATAAAAAATGGTCAACCATGGTTACCATGGTAATCGATGGTCAATCATATTTAACAATAGTTGACAATGGTCAATCCTTCTCACTAATGGACTACCATGGTCACCAATGGTCAATCCTTATCATTACTTGGTTAACCATGGACAATCCTCATCAACCTTTTTAATGATGGCCAGTCATCACCAACCATCATTGACCATGGTTCACCCTCTTCAACCAACATCAACCATAATCAACCATTGCCTTGAACCATAGTCAACCATGTTCAAGCCTCAACAACTGTAGTCAACCATGGGTGATCCTCATCAACCATAGTTAACTATATTCAATGGAAGAAAATTAGGAAGGCCTTTGACTTTGAGGAAGAACATGTTAAAGCCTCCACAACCATAGTCAACCATATTCAATCATGTTCTAACCCTGGTCAATATTGGTCAAGCATGGAACCCAAGAATAACCATGTTCACCATGGTTGTCCACAGACATCTATGGTCAATATGGCCAACCATAGTCTATGTTGTCAATCATATCGCCTTTCCTTAAATGATGCCAACATTGGTCGACAATTTTCTCCCATAGGCAACCATGCTCAAACAAGCTCATCCATGGTCCACATGGTCAAACATAGTCAAACATGGAAAGAAGTTCAACCATAGTCAACTACATTCAACCATGATTAAACCAACTCAGCAATGGCCAACCATGGTTACCATGGTTGTTCATGGTGAACCATATTTAGCCATAGTCAATTGTGGTCAACCCTTATGAGCCATGGTCTCCAATGGTCAATCCTCATATACCCTTGGTTAAAATGGTCAATCCTCGTCAACCTTTTCAACCATAATCAATAATAACAAATCATGATAAACCCTAAATGATCATGTGAAACCCTCATAAACTATAGTTAACTATGCTAGCCCTCATAAACCATAATCAACTATGAGCAACCATCATCAATGTTAAATTGACCATATTTAATCGTAATGAACCATAATAAGATATAGTTTATTGTTCCTCCCCACATCACCTATATTATCATCAACTACCACAACCACATCCACATTTATAAAGTTGATATGCTTTTTCCACCTATCATCCCTCGAATAGCATTGGGAAAATAACACACCTATAGAAATATATGAACCACTTTATATAGAAAATGGCCCTTATGAACCTATATCAACCACTCTATATGGAAAATTATACTTGACTTTATTAATATAGTTTTTCCTATTTATTTTATAAACATTTACGTACAATACCAATAGGATGGCAACATTCAAACGCCAATGCGGAAAATGGTTTGGAAGGAGGGTGTATTGCTTTCGGCAGAGGATGGAGCATACCGATAAGAATGGGGTGGAAAGACTCAATGGCAAGAAAGTGCGTAGGGAAGATCGTTGAAAGAAGTTTTGTAACCTAGTGATCAAGTTAACATTAGTCTAAATTTTCCTTTATAGAGGGAAGATAATCGAAAGATATTTTGTAACTTAGTGATGAAGGTGACATCAGTATAAATTTGTCTTTTTATATCCCGCCAACGAGGATGGGCCATACATTGGTCGTTCGATGACCATCCTGTGGGAAAGACAGGATGGCGATGGCTAGAAAGCTCACGGCCAAGATAATTCAAAGAAGTTTTATAACATAGTGATCAAGCTGACATCAGTATAAATTTGTTTTCGTATACCGGCCGGATGATGGGCGACACAGTGGCCGATAGACAACCATGCGTTGGAAATTCTCGACGCCTAGAAAGTGCGCAACGAAGATAAGTGAAATAGGTTTCATAACTTAGTGATGAAGCTAACATCAGTATAAATTTGTCTTCATATACCGGCCAACGAGGATGGGCGATACATTGGCCGTTCGATGACCATCGGGTGGAAAGGCTGGGTGGCTAGAAAATGCAGTGCGAAGGTAATCGACTGAAGTTTTGTGACTTGTGATTAACCTGACATCACTATAAATCTGTCGTATATGTTCGATGACCGTAGGTTAGGAATCGACGGGGTCACTACCATGATATACTAGGGGAGAGGCTTCTATTGTTGTGCAAGGACCAATAGTAGTTATACTACTGGTTCCACACATCCACCAAACATAAATTAAAAACTCACTAAAATATGCACATAAATATTTGATAATATGCACATAAATATTTGGAAATAAGTTATATAAGTTACATAAATATGTCCAAAATGGGCCCAGTTTTTGACTTGACCAACATCCGCCATACACCAAAACATACATCACAAGTTGACAAGACCCACTGTCTCAAGTACCTCCAGTTCTGAATTACCATTCAAGGCAAAATGCACTACAAAACATTACAAAGCTACCCATCCAAAAGTACTGTTATCCCATCAAACAGTCCCCCACTGATTTTGCATTGGGGGACTACATCTCATTGTTGAATAACAGCTGGACAAAAACTGGGTAACCCCTGCACAAAGATTGAGTACCACCTGCACAAAAATAGGTGAAATGTCTGTCAACAATATCTACATGTTTGTTTAACCATTCAGCCTATTGAAGACATTAAATGACACCATTCAATTCAGGAAATAGTTCACCCAACCTTTCATTTCAAGAATTAAACACAACAGTCCTGGAATTACAGGAATTAAATTCTGAAAAGAATTTCAATTCAGAAATTAAATTCAGGAAAGCACAAGGATCAACCATGATAGCTTTTCAGCCATTGGATCATGTACAAATCAATCCACACCACACAATTAAATTTGGGAGATGGCAATCCATGCCAATCTTCCCTACCAATGAAATTCTAAATCATGAAACTATAAAACATCAACTGTTACTGCATTTGAGGCATTTGTTTTGCTCTTAAACTACTACTGACATACATTCAGAGTTTTCAGACAGTGTTCCATTCATTTTGCAGACATACAGTTTTCAGAAAGTGAGTTTTCAGACAGTGAGTTTCCATTTTACAGATATACAATCCTTTTCAGACAGTGTTCCAGACATACAAACAGAGGACAGAGTGTGCTCAGTGTTACATTCCAGACAGAGTGTGTGCACAGTGTTACATTCCAGACAGTCTGTGTGCACAGTGTTACATTCACTCTCTTCATCAGTTGCTATTCACTCTCTTCATCAGTTGCTGGAGACATACAGGTATTTCGTTGTTCTTCAATAATGTTATTCAAGATATTAAGCAGATTTGGATATTGACTTTATATTGAATAAAATCTTTCAATAAAAATAGTTCTAACACACAGTCCATGTCGAAATATAAGTCCATTTTAAAACAGGCACTTACATATGTAACTTTGAGACGGTTGGAACGGTTGATACGGCTGATTCTTTTATACACAGATGTAATGGTTAGGCTGGACGAATGATATGGCTGGACTTTTTATACGGAAGTCATAGCTTGTATAGACACTGGAATGACTATCTACACTCAACTTTCCTGTGCTTGGGTTGGATAAATATAGTAGTTATCAGATCGGATAGAGAGAGTATAGTGTCACACATATCACATAAGTACAAGCTTGGTACTCATTAAGCTACATACTCATCTAAATAACGGTAAGAAAACCATGCTTTGGAATAGAGTCATTACATTAAACCAATCACGTGTTATATGTGTAATCTATATAAGGTATGTGATAGTAAGCTTATGGTGATAAAGCCTATTCTATAAACATAGGTAATCACTTACACAAGGATAAACAAGAGTTGTAATACTTATAGTAATAACATGAGCTTTACACTTATACTGTAATCTCTCTAAGCTCTTATCTCATTACATAGGTGTGACGTATTCTCCCTAATAATCATATTGTATATATATACAACCATATATATTACTCTGCTTCATAGTAGACAAGTCCATGTAGCTAACAGCCATGTAGGTATCACATATCTTTTTGATGTTGATATTACAATTAATACATAATTGACAAGTAATACTTCAATGCGAATTAATTCACAACAAACAACTGAAAGATTTCATGTTATTAGCAGAAATTTTGGAATTCATACATAATTATAGTTTACTCTATACAGTTGTGCTGTAATACTTATCAAATTTCTTAACGATGTTGGAAATTGCAGGTTGTAGCCATGCCAAGAGTTTCTGTTGCAGATCAGATAAGGAACAAGAGGCGAGGGAGAAGGGGGGCCCAACTGCGGAGCAGTTCATCAGATGATGATGTCAATGCTCCCATTGCTCCTAGTAATGTAGTTGAAAAGGACCCTATGGTTGCAGATCATCCCAGCCCACCATCAGCCACAGAACCACCTTCGACCACAATACAAGGTGCAATTTCAACAAAGAAAATCAGTGCAATCAGAGGCTGGACGAAGGAAGACATGCTTGCTGCAATTGATGACATCGAGTTTAAGGGATATTCAATCCGTGCATCAGCGAAAAAACATGGTATTGTTGCCTCAAACATACATTATTGGATAAATGGGTTGACTAATACAAAGCGTAAGGGGCTTTGTAACAGTCATGACTGAAGAGGAGGAAGATGAGGTGGTGGAGTGGTGTAAGGAGATGGCCCTATTGGGACATGGGTTAGAGCTTATCCAACTTAAATCCACTGTAGCTAAAATATGTCAAGGGAGGCCAAACCCTTTTAAAGATGGTTTTCCTGGTAAGTCATGGTGGAGTGGGTTTAAAAAGAGGCATCCAGACCTTGTGTTACGTACAACAGAGGGCCTTGACAGAGACCGGGCTTTAAATCTACGCCCTGCAATTTTTTCCAAGTTCTATAACACTCTTTCTGCTGCATATGACCAGCACTCATATGCCCCAGACCACATATGGAACTGCGATGAGACAGGCTTACAGGCAGGAAGAAAGTGCGGTATGCGGGTAATTGCAAAGAGAGGGAGTAGAAATGTGCCTAAGATATTGCCTAAGAGCAGGGAGTGGATCACAATTCTTGCCTGTGTCAATGCAATTGGCTCATCTATACCGGGATTTTATCTATTTAAAGGTAAAACTCAACTAAAAATTACATACAGAATTGTGAACCGGGGGCATGCATGGCTGCACATCCACATGCATGGATGACAAAGGAACTGTTCCTAAATTGGCTTTGCCACTTTGCTGCTTCCGTACCGGGTGGTGTCTCGCCTGAAAACAGGCACTTGATGATTTTAGATGGCCATGGAAGCCACATGGCTGTGCAGACAATCGAGGAGGCCAATAAGTTGGGCATTGACCTGTTAACATTGCCGGCTCATACTACTCACAGATTGCAGTCCCTTGATGTGAGCGTGTTTGGGCCTTTCAAGAACTATTTCAGGGTCGAGCGAGCTTCATGGATGGCAAAGAACCCAGGGGTGGAAGTAAAGAGGTTTGAGCTAGCTGAGCTTGCTAGCAAAGAATTTAAAAGGGCTCTCACACCTTCTAATATCAAGGCTGGATTTAGGAGGACTGGTATATGGCCACTCAATTATGATGCTCTTATGCATGATACCACATGTAGCCAAGCATTTGAAGTGGAAGGTCAAGAAGCAGAGAATTTAGAAGAGCATGTTGGTGCCTAAGAAGATGTAGCTGTTGCTGAAGGTATAATGTCCCTTTCTGAAGGGTTGTTCTGTGGTGGTGATGATGCTGAGCATGTCAGTGAGACACAGTTCAGTGATGAACCAACTAACAATATCAATGAGGCTGTGACACCCACTGATGCAGCTGACAATGAGCAATTGACCATGCCAACCCAAGTAAGTGCACCATCATGGTTGGCAGAGGCCGTGATGAATATCACCGGAAATAATGTAACATCCACCAATGAGGATGAAAGCATGGACATGCCTTCACAACCATCAGGGTTGAACACCGAACTTGTTCATTATTTTGTGGACAATGGATCACTAGAAGAGGAGCCTATTCAGCATGAAGTACCTGAAGAAGACAACAATGGGGGCCATTCATTTGTCCCAGAAGATGAAATCCAGCAGGCAGGTCCGGAAAAGCAGAGATTACTTGGTGCATTCCTAAAGCTACTAGTAGAGAGAGTGAAGGCCTCATCAAGGAACTCAGCCTCAGATTATCTTCGTTTAGGGAGGAGTTCACAATTTCTCACATCTGAAGACTATATGAATTTAATGTTCGAGTCTGAACGTAAAAAGAATGAAATTCAGGAAACTAAAAAGAGAAAGAAGGAGTTAGCCAATGAAAAGAGGGTTGCAAGGATTGCAACAGCAGAAGCTCGAGCAAAGGAAAGGTTGGAAAGACAAAAAGCAAGGGAAGAGAAGGAACATCACAAGCAATTGGCAAGGCAACAGAGAGAGGCAAGAAAGGTTCAGCAAGAGTTGGAAAAAGGACAAGGGGTGACAAGCAGAGAAGAACATGGTTCAAGACAGTTTGAGGCAAATAGGTTGATGTCTAACACGCTGGACCACATTGCAGAGCAGACACCATCATTCCAAGACCTGATTAACATCCAAGTCCCTAGCTATCAGGCAGGGGTTAGGCCCACCTCTTATACCCCTACCAGAGCAGGTTTGAATCCTAATTGTGTTTATATGACACCTGCAGTCAGTGCTGGGGTTAGTAACACAAGTGGACACTTGGGCTACTCAGTCCCACCATGGCTACATGGAGCAAATTGGAGTCAACCATATGCCAACATTCAGGCACATCCTAATCATCCAATGTTGGGTAGTCCACCATACTTGGGCAAAGTAGGAAATGGAAGCCATCAAGCATAGAGGTGCCATGACTTAATTTTGTAACTACAAGACACTGTGATTTTGGTAAGGATCAAATAGGTTTGCTAATGATAGCATCCATGGATGTTTGGGAAGCTACAAACATTTTCAAATTAGTATGTATAAAACAGTGTCTAAATCCCCCAAGTTTGTTAATCTGTTGAAGTTATAGCCTTATAGCCTATATCAGATTTTGTATGAAGTTATATATCAAACAGTTTATAATTCCTACATATCAAACAGTTTCTAAATCATACAAGTTTGTTAATCTGTTGTATGAAACAGTCTCCTATATGTGTTGTAACTATTGATAAAAAATAGCATTATCTGTAATAAGCATGAAGCTCAGTCAAAGTATAAGCTATATCTATACGATACTTTGAAGCTGATTACCTCATAGTAAACATTATGACTCCTTGTAACATGTATGCCTTATAAGTTATAAGCATTGTATAAACAGATCAGGTCCCATTGTTACTGATTACATTGCAGTATAAGCTGAGCTGTACAACCCTTGTAACATTTGTAATCAGTGTATATGGATCTTACACAATGACGTAATGTAAACATCAGTGTAATCACTTGTATAAAGTAGAGCACATATAAGGTATGGTAATGATAGTGTATAGCTCTTTCTAGAATCTTCATAATAATCGACACTATTACACCCTTGTAAGGATAACTAGATACTAGTGTTTATACCTGTATATAATGCCATAAGTATTGGATACCGTGTAATGATTAGTGTATAGCTCGTAATGAGGATGTAAGTACACTGGTTGAAACATGCAACTAAGCTTCTGTATTAAAGCTTACAGGATATAAGTTGGCACTACTAGTATAACCATAAAAACCTCGTAGTAAGGGTTACGTTTGCAGTATCCTTTTGATTACTGATCTTATCTATGTGGATCCCAATGGTAATCATTCACTACTTTGATTTTATATCTCATAGGTTACATAGCATTAACTGTAATAAGCATGAAGCTCAGTCAAAGTATAAGCTATATCTATACGATACTTTGAAGCTGATTACCTCATAGTAAACATTATGACACCTACAAGATCAAATTCCAGAAATACTCTAAACAGTCTCCTATACGTGTTGTAACTATTGATAAAACATAGCATTATCTGTAATAAGCATGAAGCTCAGTCAAATTACCAGCAATAGAGGATCTATTAATATCCCTAAATATCCAGCAAGAGAGGATCTAGTAATATGCTTAGACTAGAGAACAAAAGTTGTATTCCTAAGAAATCAACCTCACATATAACTACAATAGAGAAGGTTACCATGAAGGCATCCTGTGATTTCCACACATGATTTTTTTTAAGAGAATCACGAGATTTTTTTAAGAGTTCAAGGAAGAGAGGGCACAAATAAAGTAAACAATTATGCAAAAGAAAAAAAGGCTACAAGTAGCAAATTGACATTGAAATTAAAAGTTGAATGTCTAATACAAATAACATAAACATGAAATTCAATAATATATTTAGAGCATTGTCAACATTAACATCATAATCTGAAATCCTTTTGAGAAAATAAAAGAATAATATGACAACTCCTGTAAAAACACTCTAAAATCCTAAAACACTCCTTCCAACCTAATCAGTAGGGGAGAGGCTTGTAAGGGATAAAACATAGCATTATCTGTAATAAGCATGAAGCTCAGTCAAATTACCAGCAAGAGAGGATCTATTAATATCCCTAAATATCCAGTAAGAGAGGATCTAGTAATATGCTTAGACTAGAGAACAAAAGTTGTATTCCTAAGAAATCAACCTCACATATAACTACAATAGAGAAGGTTACCATGAAGGCATCCTGTGATTTCCACACATGAATTTTTTTAATAGAATCACGAGATTTTTTTAGGAGTTCAAGGAAGAGAGGGCACAAATAAAGTAAACAATTATGCAAAAGAAAAAAAGGCTACAAGTAGAAAATTGACATTGAAATTAAAAGTTGAATGTCTAATACAAATAACATAAACATGAAATTCAATAATATATTTAGAGCATTGTCAACATTAACATCATAATCTGAAATCCTTTTGAGAAAATAAAATAATAATATGACAACTCCTGTAAAAACACTCTAAAATCCTAAAACACTCCTTCCAACCTAATTAGTAGGGGAGAGGCTTCTAAGGGATAAAACATAGCATTATCTGTAATAAGCATGAAGCTCAGTCAAATTACCAGCAAGAGAGGATCTATTAATATCCCTTTTAATTGACATTGAAATTAAAAGTTGAATGTCTAATACAAATAACATAAACATGAAATTCAATAATATATTTAGAGCATTGTCAACATTAACATCATAATCTGAAATCCAATCAAACACTAAAGAGAACCCAAAACCCAAAACCCTACATTCCAATCAAACACTGTAAAACCCAAAACCCTACATTCCAATCAAACACTGTAAAACCCAAAACCCTACATTCCAATCAAACACTGTAAAACCACTCAAAAGAGAACATCTCCTCCAGGCTTCCAGTGCACAGAGGTATCCATTTGAGATAATTCGTGCAAGCAGTTCCCTATCAAAGTGATAGAATAATTCGTGCAAGCAGTTCCCTTAGATTTAACACTGTGAAGTTGTCTCCTTCTGAATTGAAGACACTCTAACCCAATGAATACATAATTATTCTCCAAATGCACCAAGGCTATTGATAAAACAGAGACCCCACCTCTAAAATAGAGTTTCGTCCTCAAACAGATGGGAAAAACTTGGTCAGGTTAAAAGGGAGAGCATAAAACTCTTCACTTCTAGGATCAGTTTTGAATGAGCGGAACTTATCCCACCAATGATAGCCTCTGCCTTTCCTTGTTGAAGTCTCCCCCATATGTAGAGTGCTGTCCAAAAACAATGCTACCATGCCAGCAACTAAAGGTGGCGACGAGAAAATCACATTGATAATGTCATTGAACAATGAAAAAAACCATTCAAAAAAGTTTAAGAAGGGAATGTTGCCACAACAAACACTGTAAAACCCAAAACCCTACATTCCAATCAAACACTGTAAAACCACTCAAAAGAGAACATCTCCTCAAGGTGAAATGTGTTTACAAACACAGAGATATTACTGGTAGGACAGAGTCCTACCTTAAAACTCCTATCCCTCCAGGCTTTCTCTTTCATTCCACAGAATCCTGCATTGCATTGTCTTTGCCTTCTCCACTGACCTGCAAAAAAACAAAAACACAATCAAGCACCAAAATTAAACAAAAATGCAAAACACTTCCAAAAAAAAACCCCCTTACGCACCTGAAAGCAAGAGCTGAAAAACGCACAACTACAGAGCCGAATAAACCAACTAACACACAACTACAGAGCCGAATAAACCAACTACAGGGCGAAGGTAAACCAACTCCCTCACCAAGCATAAATACCAAACAACCGACCCATAACCACACAGCGCCGAAGAAAAACAACCAAACCGCCGAGGCTAAACCACCAGCAGAACTCATAAGAGCAGGCAACGGTTTTCCACCACCCACGATTGCAAAGCTGCTGCAGCCGAACCAGGACCAGGGGAGCTCCACCCAGGAGAGCAGCGGCGCCATCGCCAAGGAGGGAGCGCGCGGACAGTGGCGGCGTAGGCGTCGAGCATTGGAGCCAACCATCGCAACAAACGGAGAGCCGAACAGACAGCAACCAGACCCGAACCGAAAATGAGCATTTTGTCGACCAAGCTCCAGAAAATGGCGGGAGTAGACCGGTTGGACCGGTTCCAAGACCGCGTGACCGGCTGCACGTGACCGGCACGTGACCGGCATGCCATGGAGCACCTGTCGTACATGCCACCGCATCAGTTGACGTGGCCTGGGTCCAGTCAGCGCTGAGGTGTTCAGCGACTGACGCCTCTCCCCTACATTGCACACATAATTGTCGCATAGCGAACGCAACAGTCAACATCGTGCAGCGTGAAGATAACTGTGATCTACCCAAGATAAACAGTAAAGACGGTGTAGCGTGGAGATGTGGAGATACTTGTCGCCTAGCGAAGGTAGTTGTCCCCCTGGGGCACAATTATCTGCGCATTCTTATGTTGATTCTCTAAATATTTGGTTGGGGATTAGAAGGATATAGGCGTGGTAATACCCTATTTAGATAGATAGGGGAGCCGTCAATTATTTGATCTCACCATCCAAGTCACTCTGAATATTTTGTTGATTCTTTAAATATTTGGTTGGTAATTAGATGGCAGCAGAATCCATTATGTTTCCATGTATTTTCTGAATCACCAAACTTATATATATATAGAGAGAGAGTTAGTGAATCATATTTCCATTGTGGATTTCAGAATTGATTAACCTATATTTAGGTGTTGATGTTGTGTTATCGATTTGGCCCTCAGCTTCAATGACAAGAGGACAAAGGAGGATATTTAGGTGTTGATGTTGTGTTATCGATTTGGCCCTCAGCTTCAATGACAAGAGGACAAAGGAGGAGTAATAGATACAATGTGTTTCTGAGTTTCAGAGGGCTCGATGTGAGAAGAGGGTTCGTCGATCATTTCTACCAGTCCCTCACCAGCGCAGGTTTTAGTGTCTTCCTAGACACCCAACAAATCAACAAAGGTGACGATATCTCTGCAGCCTTACGCCACGCAATTGAGGTGAGTCACATATTGATTCCCATATTCTCCCACAATTATGCACAATCTGCATGGTGCCTCAAAGAAGTCTCGGTTATCGCGCACCAACTACTTCACAACGATGGGAAGGACAGCGATTCAGCCATCGCCGTTCCTTTGTTTTACGATGTCACTCCCTCGCATGTTCGGCACCCCGATCAATCTCACGGCAGCCTATTTGCTGAAGCATTCCAAGAGCATGAGAGCAGCGGGAGATACAGCCCACAAGAAATTGATGAATGGAAGACTGCTCTCTCTACAATCTCCCGTCTCTCCGGCTGGTCGCTTCAAGAAGACACGAATGGGTGGGAGACTCATCACTGCTTTGATATTATTTGTTTGTATGCTGCTGTCTCTGCTTAAACCCTTAACATCTACAGATTCTCTGCAGGTATGAGGCAGCGCTGGTGAAGCGCGTGGTTGAAGACGTGGGCAAACTTTCTAAGAGACGGACCGCTCGCCTTTGAATTAATACTACTGCTCCGCCACGGATATAGTGAAAGGAAGATCTTCTAAATAAATCGCCATGGCATTTTGAGGCTTCGGCAACGTGTCTTGTTTTTGTGAGCGAACATTTCCTACACCCATAAATGATCATAAAATGAGTTGTCTTTAGCAGGATTTTTTTTTAGAGTTTTTGGTGTTGTTGGATTTTGGTTAAAAAATTTGAGGTTGAATGTTGATTTTTGTTATTTAAATTGTGTTTAATTGTATATATGGATTTCGTATTCTAAAAATTCTCTCTTAGAGTATTTAGATTGTGTAAAGTTATCTATCAAACTTTTATTTTCAATGAATTCCTACCAAATTTTAGAAAATTTGACCAAAAAATTAAAAAAAAAATACACAAGAACTACGCTTTATTTACTTAATTAGAAAAACAAGTTATAGTCAAATTCTGTTTGGTCATATGGATTGGATTTATTAAATTGATGGCCAACAGAGATATGCGGGCGGGGGAGGAGCAGTTATATATAGAACCGAGACCTAATAGATGGACTATGCTTCTTAGCTAAAGCTAAAAGCTGCCTCTGCTGCCGCTCCATCCAATGGGAATTTATTATTCCATATTTCTTTTTCTTTTCTTTTTTGGAGGAAGAGGAGCTGGATGAATTTGATATTGCTCTAAAAACACTTTATGAAAGTACAAAGCAGGCTTGGGCATAAGTACAAAAGTGTAATTGGCTTTCAGAAATTTAAATCCGGAATGTCATCAGTA
This sequence comes from Pinus albicaulis, assembly GCA_034641835.2. Taxonomy (NCBI): domain Eukaryota; kingdom Viridiplantae; phylum Streptophyta; class Pinopsida; order Pinales; family Pinaceae; genus Pinus; species Pinus albicaulis. The sequence goes on along the minus strand of CM076584.1, from coordinate 969,751,668 downwards.
AATTTGTAATCGAATGCTGAATGTATTTGTAATTTGTCCGGTTTGATTGCTAGCCATTCTCTGTATCAAATTCTATGGATTACCTGTGAGTTCTTCCTCAAACTATTATTCTTGATATCTTTTTTAAATAAAAAATTTGGAATTTGGATGCGTCTATGAAAAAGTTGATTTAAGCTATTACATCAACATATTGGGAAATTTCAGTTTAACCGGTCATTCAATATATTATTCTCATGCAAGTTGGAATCACTTTTCTTCCAAAGTATTTCATCAAATTATTTTTGCTAAGTTGCTCACAACTTCATTTAGGATAGGTGGATAGAAGGTGGCTTTGATCTGAGTGGCAACTTTAGTCAAATATCACCGATGTAAATATTGTTTAGGCTATTAGTTATTTCTATCCTCTTAAGTTTAGAGAAGTTATTGAAATATATATAAAAAAAAATATTTAGCAGTGATCGGGTCTCAACTTTATTTTCTAATAAACAAAAAAATTGATAATTTTAAAACGTATTTTTACTTTAAAAATCTGATAATTTTAAAATGTATTTTTATTGATAATTTTAAAACGTATTTTTACTTTAAAAATCTGATAATTTTAAAATGTATTTTTATTTTTATTTGATTTGATTTATAAAAAAAATTACTTTCATTTGTGTTTAAAATAATCCTTTTTACTTTATTTGTTTTATTTTATAAAAATAATTTATAAAATCATTTTACTTTTACTTTTATGTAATCATTACATTTGTTGGTATTTTAAATAAAACTTGATCTTCATTCTTTTTATATAAAAAAAATTGTTTTATTTGGTTTTAAAATTCATTTCGTTTTTTACTTTTATTTTATTTGATATTTTATTATGATTATGATTTTTAAATTAATTAATTAATTTATTTGTAACTTTGACCTAATATTAAAGTACTTCTAATTTTTTTTATGGTTAGGAGGTGATTTAATATCATATTTAAATATTATTTTTAAATAAAAAAGTTATTTTTCTGTGATAGACATATTTAACTAATCAAATTTAGCTGTTATATATTTTAAGTGTTGAAAATTAATGGTCTCTACATTGCTCTATTTACTTAATTGTGTGCTAAGATATGATCGTGACGATAAATCACATTGGATTGTTCTAAACACTTCTACAAAACATCTCTTATGTAATTATTGCTAAAAAAATTCTCAATAATTTTCATATTATTAAAATTTATTGTAAGACTTTTAAATACACATTGAATTGGAGATAATGTAACAACAATTTTCTTTACATTACAAAAATTAATAAAATGTTTAAGAATTATTTAGGTACTACAAACTTTCATTAGATATTCTACTTTTATCATGGACTGGTGAAGGATGCACATGGCGATTTAGAAGAGGCAAGTTTAATATCCTTTAAAAAAAATTGAATTTATCTCGATTTTTATGAATTTTGTTGATGGCAGAACAATAATAAAAGTTTAAATCGTCCCCGGATGCAGATGCCATATAGTTTCAATGGAGTACACGGGGCGACCATGTGGCTCACCACACGGCATGCCCATGTGACACAGCCCGCGGAAACCCAATGCCTTAACTCCTCGCGTGGGTAGGGCTTTAAAGCCCCTTGCGCCACCTCCATTTCGATGTACTCCGCGTCCTGTGTTTTTACTCCCTCCTGCACGATGATGTTTGCCATTCCCGCTCCTCCATTGCCTCCCCTTCCTGCTCTGCTTGCCTTCCCTACTCTTGTGTGGCTCTGGCATCCCCTGGCTCTGGCGCGAAGCCTCTGGGCTCCGTCTCTTGTTTCGTCTCCATATCAATACTACACATTACCTAAGGCCGCTAAGATGTCGTGGCGCCAACAAAAATGCAATAGATGGGTGGGGGGAAAAGGCTTTCCTTCGTGGCCCCCTCTTTCAATGGCTCTCCATCCAGATTTGAACCTTCCTGTAGATTGGGATATGGCGGATGTGGCACCCTCCTTCCCTGCTCCTGCCTCGCCTCTCGCAGTGTTGTCTAACCCTTCAGCAGGTTGTCCCGAGCACTTCCCTACCTCCTATGCTCCACCCTCCTCCTCTCGCTGCAAGAAGAGAGCCCGCAAATCCACCATTGCTGTCGAGCCTGCCTCCCTCCCCTGCAAACTGAAAGCACTACCTGTGAAGCCTGCTTCCAGCTCCACTTCAGAAGACAATAATTTTGAGACGAAGGCGGAGCCGAGGCTCCCGGGGTTGCTCCATTTGGGCTCCCCCTCGACGAAAGAAGAGAGCACCTTGATGGTCGCTCAGGACAACTCAGCCTTCATGCAGGTTTGCGCAGTTTGGGACACTTTAGAGGAACGCCTTGGATGTCCTTCTTCTCCGCTCGGGCCACAACAGGAAGCAGACCAAGGTTTGGGTGCTCTCGACTATGGATACATCTGCAGGATTGTCGAAGAATCGCCTCTCCCCAGCGACTCGCATGAAGACTCAACTTAGAATTTGCCCCTCAAATTTCGCCATTTACTAGTTTTTATGCTATCTATGCTTAGTCCTTTTTATATATTTTTGTACTGTTGTTAAGGCTGGTTTCCCGAAATGGGCAGCCTATAATGGTTGGACTCCAAAGGCTGGTTTTCCCTCTCGGGACTGTCTAGTTTTGGACAGTAGTGCTCTGCTTATTCCCTCAGCCATGGATTCGTCCATGCTCAAGGATGAGAATTGTAACTCTGGTTTGACTGCTTAATAGAAATAATTTTACATAGAAAAAAAAAAGTTTAAATCCTCATCAACCTACTGCTTTCTATATAGCACATCAACTCAAGGGAAATTTTGCAGTTCCAATTCAAAATACCCACTTCTTATGGATAAAATGGCCAAATTGGTAATGAACCATAAACACCAAAAACAATCCCTAAATTGCATTGGATGTTTGGAGTGAAAATTTTCTTCCACTAAGTATCACATGCAGTTTTACATCAAATATTGCATGCAACATTCTAGAACCACTCTAGTATTTTCTTAGTACAGTTGGGGATCCATATACACATGTATATGATCTTGAGTTTACTTCAGTAGTTTTGGCCTCACATAGTCTCTATTTGTTGTCACTACTATATCAAGAGTAGGACGAAAATTTTCATAGTCGAGTTGTTGTTGAGAAATTGTGAACCATAAAGGAAACACCACATGCATGCATGAAAGGATTTAAAGGGTCCACAACTTCAATAACACTCTCATTAATAATCTCTTAGTACGAATGATCCAGGTGGATATTGGTGGACACCCACCTATTCCACTTGGAACCCCACCATTGTTTCTTTTAGTTTTCTAGTTTCCTTAATTGTAGCACAATTTACTATTTTTGGCAGTTTGTTTGGGTCCATAACTTCTAAAGTCGTTTTGAGACCTTAAACAATGTTTTTTTTTTTTTTTTTAAATCATTGGCGACCAATGTGAGTCCTCAACTCAACATTCACTACTATTAGTTGTAGTACTCATATAAATATTTATAACGAGGTATCGTGTGTGTCAAACAGAGATCGTATACGAAAGTCACGACCCTGGGAAATTTATGTACCAATTTACCCCAATGAGGCCCATAGTTTGGTGTTCATCTCCTAGGGTTAGGTTTTTGGATGTTTAAGGTTATCCATTGTTTCTCAATAATAAATAGTCCTTCGAGCCTCATTGTAACACAGTTCAGAGGCATCTAGCTACCACATCTCTTTTTAGAGATAAGCTACCATTGCCCTAGGTAGTTTATGTCCATTTTCTCTGTAAGCATAATTAAGTTATTTGATATTAATAAAATGAAGTTTTATTTCAGTTGCATCTCTATGTTTATGTTTATTTCTATATTTTATTGCGTTCCTGCATAAATCTAGATCAGTGGTATCAAAGCGGTATGCTCTTTATCGATCCTTCTTTGCATGTCCCCAACGAGGTCGGTGTATAGGGAGTTAGGGCTCAATTTAGCTGAACCTTTGCAAGATTAGCCTTGCCAACCCCGACGACCACCAATGGGGGAGAAAATAAAGATGAGGGAGCAGGGGATCCTATCAAAATATTGCTCGAGGAGGCCCTTGAGAAACAAAGGAAGACGATGATGGAAATTTTTTCGTATATCCTTCAATGGTTGCCCACCGGCGGCGCATCTACATCCAACAGCCACTCTTGAGGTGCCATTGCTTTCAAGGTACAAGTCAAATTTGAAATTCCTGTATTTAAAGGTCAGATAGAGGCAGACATCATAGATAGATGGTTTCATCTATTGAAAGGGTATTTATCAATCCATGATTTCTCCGACTGAGAAAATGTTACTTTTGCACTCCTCAAAATTTCACTCCATGTCAAAGATTCATGGAAAAAATTACTGTGAGCAAAAGGACGAGAGGGAACCCTCTTTGTTCTCAATATCCAATTGGAATTCGTTCCGAGACGGCATCAAAGAACAATATTACCCCATGGGGAACTATGAGGACAATTACATATAATGGACCACGTTGCAACAACAAAGGGATCAAGATGTGCACAAGCTGATGAATTTGTTCCATAACCTGCGCACATATTTGGGTATTAAAGATTCAGAGAAACATTTGGTGCTCAAGTACCACAGTTGTTTTCATAGATACATTGAGGAGGAAATGGAGTTCCTTGAAATTACCTTTCTTGGTACGACATATTGATATGCCGCCAAGATCGAGAATAAATTCAACAAGAAGAAGAGAGACTTTGGATCCGTGAATCTGAAGCCAGGGAAATGCGCCCCTGAAACACAAAAAAATGGGAAAATAAAAAGCGGGGTGACTCGAAACAACAACATAAAGCCAAAGAAGTACATGGGGAAGTGGTGTGAATTTCATAACAACTCCACTCATAACACAAGAGAATGCCGGGCCAAAGAGTCGTTGGTGGTCGAGCTGAAGGCATCTGAATCATATGCGTGTTCTAATTCCGAGTCAGAACTAGACAAGGGGAATGAAAAATGGAAGTAGATCGTTGATACGAAACCCATTTCCACCATTGCCACCATCAAGCTCCAGAAGGAAGAACCCAAGGATGCAGAGGAGGGGGAGCGCCTCCTCCATTCCCAAATGTGGGTGAAGGGTTCTCCACTGCAATTCCTTGTCTATAGCAGAAGCCAAATGAATCTCATTTCATCATAGGCCATGAAGTGGCTTAGCCTAGTGACCACAGTAGACCAGCAACTATATACCATTAGGGGTCTTCACCAAGGAAGAGATCTTTGCATCAGCCAGTAGTGTCACCTTTCATACAGCAGCAAGTCCTTCATGCACTAGTAGAAAATGATGAAATTAGTGACTAGGTGACTAAAAATGCTAGTCACCACAAATATTTCAAGTGAATTACTACTAAATTTGAGCAATTTTAAGTGACCGAACTAAAAATGACTAACTTAAACGATTAATTTAGTCTAGGAATAAAATATACGACTAGAGAATAAGTGACCAAACTAAAAGCGACTAACTGAAATGAATAATTTAGTCCATGACTAAAATAAATGACTAGATAATAAGTGACACAATTAATAATGATTAAGGTAAATAACTACTATAGTCCAAGAATAAAAATATCACCGAATAGTAAGTACAAGAAGTATATGAATTAGTCATTTAAGTTAGTAAATTTTAATTGTGTCATTTCATTTAAAAAATTAGCTATCACAACTTTCCAAAGTGAAATACTACAAAAAATTAGCAATCTTAAGTGACCCAACCAAAAACGGCTAATATAAATGACTAATTTAGTCGCGGGTTAAAAGATACGACTAGCTAATAACTAATACAACTAAAAATGAACAATGCGAATGACTACTGTAAACTAAACTATGACTAACTTCTAATAGGGTGTTTTTGAGCTACCTACAAGTAACCACTTGAAGTTTATTAATAACATTATTCCCAAACAAATAATGGGATACCTACAAGTATTTGAGTTTATTAATAAAATTCTTCATAAAATTAGGTATATTCCCCTTAAGTTCAAACCTTATCTCATTTGTCTCTCTTTATATGAACATACTTTACTTACTTAGGGAGGTCTTTTATACTCTCATGTGACGTATCGTGAACATATTTTTCAAAAGAAGGTACTCTCGAGCCAAAATTATCACTCTCTAAACCTTCAACAACCTTAGATATATAACCTCTATATCAAGTGACCTCTGCTTAAATAAACAAAAATTTAACCTTAAATAGCAACATAAAATCCTATAAAAATTGGCTAAATATTAGAATCTAATCTTGAATTACTCTCAAATCTAAAATCAACTGATTAAAATTTAACTTCCTACTAACAATTAAAAAAAAATTAACTTTAAATAGTAAAATAAAATACTATATAACAATGAAAAAATGTTAAAATATAATCTTGAATTAGTCTAAAATCAACCCATTAAAATTTAACTTCCAAGCTAACAATTAACAAATTGTTAAAATTTAATGTTCAAGTTATATTTTAAAAATCTAAAATAAGACCATTAAAATTAATTTCCCCGTAAATCTAAAATTACTATGTTCACCAAATATCAATCTAATGTTCAGTTATATTTTAAAAATCTAAAATAGGCCAGCTAACAATTAACAAATTGTTAAAATCTAATGTTCAATTTATATTTTAAAAATCTAAAATAAGACCATTAAAATTAATTTCCCCATAAATCTAAAATTACTATGTTCACTAAATATCAATCAAATGTTCAATTATATTTTAAAAATCTAAAATAGGCCCATTAAAATTAATTCCTGGGAAATCTAAAATTACTATGTTCACTAAATATCATGATAGGAAAAATAGATCCCTCAAAACACCAATCTCCAAAGCGAGAGCCTCAAAGTTGCACAAACCATTTATGTTTTCAGCAAGCAAGATCCTTTACATTTTCAGCAATGAAGATCCCCTCTAGAGGGCTTTGGTCCTGGATCAGCTTAACGACAATTTTTCCTTCACAGTAATCAAGATCCCCTCTGGAGAGATTTGGTCCTCGATCAACTTAACGATAGATTTTCCTTTAAAGGCTGCTGGATATCCACATACATTGCTGCACATTGGCCCATGCATGTCCTCCCTTGGGTGCCATTGAAGGTTATTTATTTCCATTCGGATTACCTATTTCAAATTTAGTTGTGTGCTGGTTTAGATAGTTTATAGTTGAAAGGCGAATGGCTTGAGGTATAGTGTGGATCAAAGAAACAATCTGTCCCTCAGGGTTCATAACTTGTTATTTGGAACCCAACAAGCCAGATCTTTTGAGCAATCATGCATTGGTCAACTGACCTACAATGAAGAAGTGGGACAGAGGCTACCTGTGTGAATTTGCTGGAGACGTGGAATTTGTTGTAGGTCTGGTCGAAATGAAACTCAAAGACTACTTTGTCTATGTTGATTCTGTAAAAAAAAAGCGCCCCCTTTATCCATTCGACCCTAAATTTGGAGACAAAGTGCCAGTCCTCGCATCGGATTTTGAAGTCCCTATTTATTTTAGAGAATATATGTTTTCATTACTCAGGAAGGAGAGACTAGATTACATGTGGTTGATTGTAGGTCCAGCTAGATCAAGGTCTTCCTTTCTTATAAAACCAAATAACACTTCTGCATGGAATGTAGTCATGAAGGGCTCCAAGAAATGGATACTATTTCCTCGAGATGTGATCCCTCGAGGCATTTATCCTAGCACAGATGGTGCTGAGATTGCATCTTCTATGTCGATAATCGAGTGGTTCATGAATTTCTATGGACAAACTAAGAAGGGGAAGAAGAGGCCCATTGAATGCATTTGCAGGGCTGGGGAGGAGATTTTTGTGCCTAATGGATGGTAGCATTTAGTTATCAATTAGGAGGATTCCATCGCCATAACATAAAATTATGTTAGCATGAGAAATTTTTTGAATGTTATGGATTTCCTCAACAAACCCAATTCAAAGGAACTAGTGTCTGAGACAACAAACCGAGTCAATTTGTATGACAAATTTAGAAAAGCATATGAGACTCTTAATCTGGGTTCCATTGAAGAGATAAAACACAAAAAGGAAGAGAAGAAAACAAGAAAGAAATTTGCGTCCTTTTGGGAGTGTGTTACTGATCCAAAAGTGGGAGCGTTTAAATTTGGATTTTGAATTGAGACTTACTAACTCAGCATTTTGCTAGCAAGCTGCAATGTATGTTGGCAAAAATTTTGTAGTTTTCTATGTTGTTTATGAGGGAGGGAGTTTGCTTGATGGGACTTCAAGCTGCATCTCGAAATGAGAACTCATAAAATCAAAATTGGAGAGTTGTTTGATGATATGTGGTATATTGACTATTATGTCCTCCGATTTTTACTGCAAGTCAATCAGCCTTGTGCAATGAGTGTTACAATGGCCAATAAATCTAATGTCAATTTGCACATAAAAATGTGTTAATTTTAACTCCAGCAAAAGTCAAAGCTCACACTAATTTAATGCTTATGCTCTTACTTTAAGAGCACACTATTTACTGAGTCATGAATAATGGCCAAAATTGGTGAGGGGTGCGGTTGGGGGCGAGGTCTCATGAGCAAGATGACCACCTTTTCCAGCAAACTCTCTTTATTTACATGTTTGTATGAGCATTATTAAGGGTTTCATTTTCGTGATATAATTTTTCTATTCTTTTGGTTTAGGACTTCAACAAGTTGTAAAATTGTATGAATGCTGTTGGAGGGCATTTGTGGCCACTGATAATGGGCAAACCAAGCAAGAAATTGAAATTCAGAAATGGAAGTCAATCAATTTCATGCACAAAATAAAATAAAATAAAAATACAATAGGTTGTGACTTTAGCAGCACTTAATATTCAAGAGAATCTACTGGCACTGTATAGGAAGGAGAGTTTTCTTTATTTTAGTCTATACTCAGTTTCGTTCACATTCTCTCATCCTTACTTCAGATTCCGCTCAATAAACAGTATTTATTAGTGGATTTCCTTATACAGTCCACAAGAAATTGATGAATGGAAGACTGCTCTCTGTATAATCTCTCGTCTCTCCGGCTGGTCGCTTCAAGAAGACACAAATGGGTGGGCAACTAATCACTGCTCTGATCTGATTTTTTTATATGCTTCTGTTTCTGCTTAAACACTTACCATCTGCAGATTCTCTGCTGGTATGAGGCAGCGCTGGTGAAGCGCGTGGTTGAAGACGTGGGTAAAATTTCTAAGAGACAGACCGCTTGCCTTTGAATTAATACTACTGTTCCGCCACGGACATAGTGAAAGGAAGATCTTCCAAATAAATTGCCATGGCATTTTGGAGGCTTCCGCAGCGTGTCTTGTTTTGTGAGCGAACATTTCCTACACCTAAATGATTGTTTTAAAGAGTTGTTTTTTTTTTTTTTTGTTTTTTTTGTTTTTTTTTTAAATTTGGCTAAAAAATTTGAGGTTGAATGCTGATTTCTATTTTTAAAGTTTTTTTTTCAAATTTAGCATTTTAAAGAATTTTTAGAGTATTTGTATTGTGCAAAGTTATGTATCAAATTTCTGTTTTCAATGAATTCATAATTCAGAAAAATCCATTAAAAAACCATCTCATTGAAAACAACTCTATTTTAAAAAACTACTCTTTAGTTACTTAATTTGTTTGAAAAACAAATTATAGGCGAAAGTGTAAAGAATGCTCAATGTATTTGTAATTATCCGGTTTGATTGCGAATTATTCTCTGTATCAAATTCTATGGATTACGTGTGATTTCTTCTTCAAACTACTATTTTTTATTTCTTTGTTAAATAAAAAAAATTGGAGATGTCTATGAAAAGTTTATTTAAGCTATTACATCAACATGTTGGGAAATTTCAGTTCAACTATTCATTCAATCAATATATTATTGCCATGGAAGTTGGAATCAATTTTCTTCCAAAGTATTTCATCAAATTGTTTTTGGTAAGTTACTTATAATTCCATTTAGGATGGAAGGTGGCTTTGATGTCAGTGACCACTTTTGTCAAATATCACCTATGTAAATATTGTTTAGGGCTTAGTTATTGTTAGGATTAGTCATTTTTTTATTAGGGGAAGTTTAGAGAACTCATTGAATCTTAAAAAAAATTAATATGATAAATTCAGAAAAGCCATTCAAATCTAAAAAAAATTTAACATGGCAAAAAAATTAGCAATTGTTGAATCTTAACCTTGTTTTATAATATAAAAAAAATCATTTTTACTTTATCTATTTTATTTTATAAAAAATATTTTACTTTTACTTTTATTTAATCATTACTTTGTTTGTTTTTTAAATAATACTTTATTTTCAATTTTTTGTTTTTTAATTTGTTTTATTTGGTCTTATAATTTTTTTTTGTTTTATTTTATATCATATTTTATTATTATTATGATTTTTAAATTAATTAATTAATTAATTGATATATTTTAAAGTTTGATCCAATATTAAAGTTCTTTTATATTTTTTTTTATTGTTAGCTTGTGATTTAATATTATATTAAAATATTTTTTTAAATAAAAACATTTATTTTCTCTAATATTCATATTTAACTATTCAAATCTAGTTGTTATATATTTTAAGAGTTGAAATTAATGGTCTCTACATTGCTCTCTCTATTTAATTGTGTGCTAAGATCTAAACTTGAGAATGAACCACAATGGATGCGTCTACAAAACATCTCCTATGTGATTATTGCCAAAAAAATGCTCAATAATTTTCATATTATTAAAATTTATTGTGAGAATTTTAAATACACATTGAATTGTGGATAATGTAACAACAATTTGCTTGAAATTACAAAAATTTATATAATGTTTAAGAATTGTTTAGGTACAACATACTTTCATTAGCAACTCTACTTTTACCATGAACCGGTGAAGGATGCTCTTGGCATTTTAGAAGAGCCAAGTTCAATATCCTTTTGCAAAAATTGAATTTATCTTGATTGTTAGGAATTCCATTGATTGCAAAACAATAATACAAGTTTAGATCCTCACCAACCTACTGCTTACTATATAGCACATCAACTAAAGGAAAATTATGCAGTTCCAATTCAAATACCCACTCCTTATGGATAAAATGGCCAAATTGGTAATGAGCCATATACACCAAAATCAATCCCTAAATTGCATTGGATGTTTGGAGTGTAAATATTCTTCCACTAAGTATCACATGAAGTTTTACATCAAATATGACATGCAACATTGTAGAACCACTGTTGTATTTTCTTAGTCAAGTTGAAGATCCAATTACATAGGTATATCATCTTCAGTTTACTTCAGTAGTTTTTGCCTACTTAGTCTCTATTTGTTGTCACTGGTATATCAACAGTAGGATGAATTTTTTCATAGTCAAGTTGTTGTTGAGAAATTTTGAACCATAAAGGAAACACCACGTGCATGCATGAAAGGATTTAAAGAGTCCACAACTTCAATAACACTTTCATTAATAATCTATGAGTATGAGTGATCCATGGATAATTGTGGCCACCCGTTGATTCCACTTGGACCCCCACTGTTGTTTCTTTCAATTTTTCAGTTTCCTTAATTGTAGCACAATTTACTATTTTTGGCAGTTTGTTCTGGTCTAGAACTTCTGGAGCCATTTTGAGGCCCTAAACAATGTTTTTTTCGAAAATCATTGGTGGCCAACGTGAGTCTTCAACTTGAAATTTTCCATAAGTAGTTGTAGTCCTCGAATAGATCTTTCTAACGAGGTATCGTGCACATCAAGCGAAGATCGTATGGAAAAGTTACGACCATGTGAAATTTATGTACAAATTTACCCCAACGGGGCCCATAGTTTGGTGTTTCATCTCATGGGGTTAGGTTTTTGGATGTTTAGGGTTATCCATTGTTTCTCAATAATAAATAGGCCTTTGAGCCTCATTGTAACACAGTTCAAAGGCATGTAGCCACCACATCTCTTCTCATAGATAAGATACCATCACCCTAGCTAGTTTATGTCCATTCTGTCTCTAAGCATATTTCAGTTATTTGATATTAATGAAATGAAGTTTTATTTATGTTACATCTATACATTTATGTTTTATTCTCTATTTTATTGTCTTCCTGCATAAATCCAGATCAGTGGTATCAGAGTGGTTTTATATTTATGGATCCTTATTTGCATGTCCCCAACGAGGTCGAGGTATAAGGAGTTAGGGCTCAATATGGTTGAACCTTTGCAAGATCAGCCTCACAAACCCCAACGACCACCAATGGGTGAAGAAAATAAAGATGAGGGAGCAGGAGATCCTATCAAAATATTGCTCAAGGAGGCCCTCGAGAAAAAAAGGAAAATGATGATGGATAAAATTTCCCAGATCCTTCAACGACTTCCCATCGACATCGCATCTACATCCAGCAACCACTCTTGAGGTGCCACTCCTTTCAAGGTACAAGTCAACTTTGATATTCTTTTATTTGAAGGCCAGATAGATGTAGACATTGTAGATAGATGGTTGAATTTTTTGAAAGGGTATTTATCCGTCCATGATTTCTCCGACCAAGAAAAGATTACTTTTTCGCTCCTCAAATCCGCCCCCCATGTCAAAGACTCGTGGGAAACCTATTGTGAGAAACAGGACGAGAGGGAACCCTCTGTATTCTTGGTCGCACCCACTTGGAATTCGTTTCGAGATGGCATCAAGGAATAATATTACCTCATTGGTATCTATGAGGACAAGTACATACAATGGACAACGTTAAGGAAGAAAATGGATCGATATGTGCATGAGCTGATGAATTTGTTCCATACCCTATGCACAAAGTTGGGTATTAAATATTCGGAGAAAAAATTGGTGCTCAAGTACCACAATTGTTCGCACAGATACATTCGGGAGGAAATGGAGTTCCTAAAAATTACCTCGCTCGGCATGAATTATCGACATGCTTCCAAGATCGAGCATAAATTTAAGAAGAATAAGCGAGACTTTGGATCCGTGAATTTAAAGCCAGGGAAAGGTGACCCTAAATCACAGAACAAGGGGCAAAGCCAAATTGGGGTGACTCAAAACAACAAAATAAATCCCAAAAAGGACAAGGGGAAGTTGTGTGAATTTCATAACATATCCACTCATAATGCAAGAAAGTGCCAGGCCAAATAGTCGATGGTGGTGGAACAGAAGGCATATGAATCAGATGCATGTTCTGATTCTAAGTCAGAACCGGACAAGGGGTGTTGGGAGGTATAAATGCTAGATTTACAAACACATTTAAATTTTCAATCCAAGGTCATAATACTTAGAGACGTAGCACAATATATGTCAAAATATGGCCTTGGGGACTTGAAAAATCAAATCCCTAGAACTAACTCAGAAAATAAATCATGCAAGAAAAGAAATAAGACATTTCAAAGTAAACACACTGCAGAAAAAGAATGCAAAGTTGTAAAAGACTACAACTGAAAAGCATAAAACAATTCTATTCCAACTACTTAAAATATGTTCTTAAAATGATGCTTTAAATCTGTACTTAAAATGCTGCTTTAAAATTTAAAATGCTTCTCAGAAATGATGCAAGTACTGTTGCTAGAAAGAAATCACAAGCGTATGAAAATATTCAATTCAATTTCTAAATTATTGATCGAGAATATCTTCAAGAGTATTTGTTACACACTTATATTAATTTACTTATATTAATCCAGGTATTAAGCTATGCTTAATGAATATCGTTTTCTTGACTCCAAGATCAACTTCATGAAACGATCTAAATTGTTTATAAGTGCTAAAAAATATAAATGTCAAATTAAATAAAACCCTTGTTAACTTTATATCATGATTATCCCGTTTAAAATCCATGCAAATTTAATATATATTTTGCTATAAAATAACTTGAAATTGAGAAAAAGAAGAACTTTTTATCTCAAATCTAGTTGTAGGAACAAAAGTAAATTAACAGTATCTTTAAACACACTAATCAAACTCGTGAAACTAAGTAAAAGACATAAAGATAAATCATGAAATGGCGGAGTTTCAAGCACACCACACGATTCAGGAAATAAAACACAACGCAGAAAACACAAGAAGACCTACAGTTGCAACTAAATAAATCATGATAGAAGTTGAATGAATAAATATTAAGAAACTAGACAATGAGCTGATTGATGGGCCCGATCTCCCGACTCAATATTCCTGAAAAGAAACTACATTAATACATTAACTTATGAATTAAAAATAGCCTGGAAAATATAAATCGGCTACAAAATCATATTACTGCTGAAATAAAGTTACATAAATGCTTATAATTAAATGATGGGCTCCAGTGGATCATTCTATTGGGCCCAGACTCCTCTCATGGCACAATTACAAATAAATATCTGCAAGCAAGGTAATGTACAGGTAGCCTAACATTCTTTTCTATAATCTCGTCTTCTCCTCTATCTCCTCATCATGTTTTTATACTACATTACCACCCTTTATTAATGCGCAGTGCTCTCCTATATAGCAAGAATGTTGCCCAATTATTCAGGCCCTTGGTTACACACACATACAAACTTATAATTATAAATCGATTCAATACCCAAATAAGAAGATCTAATTTTGAATGGGTTCGAATTGATGCCTAACATCTGCTGAATGTATAAACTGAGTCATAAGATCTTATCATAAAAACTACCCCGAGGCTTCTAGAAGTATTTTGAACCTTATCTCATTACTGGCGATGGTGCCTTAATGCACAACTCGATGAAGTGATGACCCTTGGAAAGAAAAAATGACAAAGGAACACTCGTAACACGAGCCATCTCTACATAATTGTATACAAACATCAGTTTATCCAAGAGTCGTTGTGGAATATAATCATCCTTCAGAAAATATACTACAAGCCTTCTCCTTGTCTCTGAAATAAATCAAACTGAACTATGCCTTCAATTGTTTCTTCCTTACTCTCTTGTGTACCATATTGTCTTGATGAGAAAGAGGTGTCCGTCACACGAACACGGTTATTTCTAATACGGCGCAGGAAAGGTAACTATGTTATTTTCAATATCTTTGCCCTCTCTATGAGATATGGCAAGTCAAACTTGCATACATTATAACCAAATATCATATCGGGATCAACTTCGTGAATAAAATCATGGTGAGGCATACACTACTTAAATGCGGCTAACATTACACACTTCCACCTGCCACCAAGAAGGCATTCATTAATGAAATTTACACAAAAATACTCTTCAAACTAATTAACAAAAAGAATTTATTTAAATAAATATTTATTTTCTCTAATGTCTCTAATTAACAACATAATAGGTTAATAATGATACAAAAACTAAGTACAAGCATGTAATTATTTGATAAAAACCTGTAAAAATTTGGAAAAAAAGGTGACCCAACATCCCCCCACACTAAGCTTCTTGCACATCCTCATGCAAGCCAAACCTTTAAACTATAAAACTATGAAAGAAGGTAGGGAAAATGTTAGCAAATATTTTAGCAAGTAAGGATGAAGATGCCTGACATTGTAATGCATTCATTAGCCTGCAACATCACTATTATAATACCAGCTAAAACCATGTGAAAGTATCGATTGTAGTAATGGTAAAACAAGATCAGGTACAAACATTATGGAGAAAAAATATTTCACATACTTTTTGCCTTATGGACTCCCTATTTTTTTTCTGTCCAAAGTCTTATGATAAAAATCATTTTTTTGTTGAAAAGTACAGTTTCAAAAGACTACCACAAGATTCCTGCACCTACTATAACAATATTGTACTTAGGTCATGCAACACATATTTAGAGGAAACTACAATCAATACACATTGTTGGAAACCGACACCTTGTGAGTAGTCATCATTGAGTATTTCATCACTTCAAATACCATAAAAATTAAAGTTATGATACCAAAAAAGGAAAAAGAGCATTATGACACTTCCATGGAAAAATAAAAAACCTCTTTATTGAACACTCTAAATTTCGTTGCCATCTAAATGCAAAACTGGATTTCTTCTTAGTATGGTACAAAGAATTACCTTCACTAAGGGTACCACTTCATTAAAGATCCTTGATTTTTTTTAAAAAGTAGAACTCAAAGAATTATGTTCAAATCATCTTAAAACCATTGTCCAAGAAAAAGGATAAGTTTCAGGGAAAGAGAAGGATAACGAAGAAAATAATAGTATGTAATTAACTTGAATACCACAGACCTGGCCCTACTTCCCGCTAGTGTCCAAAACCTCGACAGGGCTGTATTTTGACCCAATGAAATGTCTGTGTCCCACTTACTAAATAAAGATTCAAAGTTAGCTTATTTGAATTTTAGATGAAGGCCACTGTCCTGGCTTGGTAACCAGCTGATGCCAGTGCCACTCGCAAGAAGTAACATGGATGAACTGGTCAGCTCGTGATGAGACCTCATGTCTTCCAACTTTTGGCTAGAAGCCATTACTCTAGCTTGGTGACCAGCAACAATAATGTCAAGCATGTTAGGGCTCATGATTGTGGTAGGTCGTCTCGTCACAAGACCTCCTATCCTCCCCTAAATATTTTGTAAGCTCTAATTATGATTAACCTTGAAGGTCACTTAATAAGTGGGGAGACATATCTACTCCTTAAGAGGACATGATGGCATGAAAAGTTTTTAATGACTAATCATTGCTGGATAATTCCTCTACCCTAAACACTTATTGAAGATATCCCAGATAATGATTGAAATCTTCCTTGAGTTGGTAATTCTAATGTTCTCATGAATAGCTCATTATGATCTTTACAAGAGTGGTCCACCATAGGGGGTTTTTCAATAGTACCTTCCAAGGGAAACTAAAAACATATATCTCATATGACAACTCATTTGGAGTGATTAATCCTGGTTACTTTTGCAAAATCATGAGGTATTAGAGTGAATTATACTCAACAAGATTTGTCACAAATGTGTGTGTTAACAAATAATGTGGATCTAAAGTAGTTTCAGTGGCTATGATTTAAAATTCAAAACCCTATAACATTATAACAACTTTATTCATTTATTCTCCTACCCTATGCTACCCTAAGAACCACAAGACTCCTAAGTTTAAGTATAGGGGTACGTACAATGCATCCATGTGTGCAACAGAAGAATAATCCTACTCATGCCCAAATTTGAAAAGTATATGTGAGAAAATACCAGAACATGAGGTACCATCTCCACTAACTGATGTGATGCTACAAATTTTCAAATGATAAATGAGGAGTGGATACTGGCAATCATCTGAAGCCAGGATTCTATAGGATCCATATACTCTTGGTCACTTGATTCATGAGTAACATTCAGTGCATCAAATAATTCCTCCACATTTCCTTTCTTATCCTCCGAGGTGCAGGCTGGATCAGATAGATGTTCTGCTTCTGATTGCTTCTCTTCATCATGCATGACCCACAGCTTCTCGGTCTCCTTAGGAAGATCTTCTGAATCTTCATGAAACTTATCTTCCATAGGAATAGACCTTTATCTGATTGATGCCAAAATGTGATATTTCTATGAAGCAGAGACCCAAGCTTATGCTAGGATTTGAAATAATTCTTGGAATAACATCACACTTCCTAACATTTTCTTGCTAGCTGGAAAGTCTTGTTAGAACCAAACTTGAAATATTCGTTTACGGGCAACCAAAATTTGGAGTGACCCTAAGAAAAAGTGGATGCGTATCTTTTCACTCACATCTTACCATCATCTCAACCCTCTAGTTTCCTTGCGAAGGTAAAAGTGAAGAAAAAAATCAAATAATCTCAATTACAGTAAAGAAAGCAACCACACTTTGAAGTAAATAGAATCACTCATTTGCAGGAAAGAGAATCACTCCTTTGTAGTAAATAAAACATGCAATGTGAGCTTTCTGGAAATACCATCCAGTTGCTTCAACAAGAAAGGAGAATCTCGTTAATCTAAGAATTTAATTTCGAAAGAAAATAAAAAGAATAACAAATCATGAGGCCTTATCCTACAACGCCTCTCCGATAATAGTGCTAAAATTTTGGGAGGTATAAATGCTAGATTTACACCCACATTTAAATTTTCAATCTGGGGTCATAAGAATTAGAGACGTAGAACAATATATGCCAGAATATGGCCTCTGGGACTTGCAAAATCAAAACCCTAGAACTAACTCAGAAAGGAAATCATGCAGGAAAAGAAATAAGAAATTTCAAAGAAAACACACTGCAGAAAAAGAATGCAAAGTTGTAAAAGATTACAACTGAAAAGCATAAAAAATTTCTATTCCAACTACTTAAAATATGTTCTTAAAATGATGCTTTAAATATGTACTTAAAATGTTGCTTTAAAATTTAAAATTCTTCTTACAAATGATGCAAGTACTGTTGCTGGAAAGAAAACACAAGTGTATGGAAATATTCAATTGAATTTCTAAATTATTGAGTGAGAATATATTCAAGAGTATTTGTTAAACACTTACTTATATTAATCCTGGTATTAAGATATGCTTAACGAATATTGTTTTCTTGATTCCAAGATCAACTTCATGAAATGATCTAAATTGTTTGTAAGTGCCAAACAATATAAATGTCAAATTAAATAGAACCCTTGTTGACTTTATATCATGATTATTCCCATTTAAAATTTCTGCAACTTTAATATATATATTTTTATAAAATAACTTGAAATTAAGAAAAATAAGCACTTGTTATCTCTACTCTAGTTGTTGAAACAAAAGTAAATTAACATTATCTTTAAAATCACTAATAAAACTTGTGAAACTAAATAAAAGACATAAAAATAAATCATGAAATGGCAGATTTTCAAGCACACCACACGATTCAAGAAATAAAACACACGACTTAGAAAACCCAAGCAGACCTACATTTGGAATGAAATAAAACATTCTAGCAGTTAACTGAATAAATCATAAGAATCCAAACAATGAGTTCATTGATGGGCCCGATCTCCTAGCTCAATATTCCTGAAAAGAAACTAAATTAATACATTAACTTATGAATTCAAAATAGTCTGGAAAATATAAATTGGATGCAAAAACATATTTCTGCTGAAACCAAATTAGGTAAATGCTAATAATTAAATGTTGGGCTCGAGTGGATCATTCCATTGGGCTCAAACTCCTGTCATGACACAATTACAAATCAATATCTGCAAGAAAGGTAATGTACAGGTAGCATAACATTCTTCTCTTCAATCACGTCTTCTCCTCAATCTCCCTGTCCTGTTTTTCTACTACGTTACAACCCTTTATTAATGTGCAGTGCTCTCCTATATAGCAGCAACGCTGCCTAATTATTCAGGCCCTTTGTTACAAACCCATACAAACTTAGAATTATAAACTAATTTAATTCCAAAATAAGAATATCCGATTTTGAATGGGTTCAAATTGATGTCGGACATCTGATGAATGTATAAACCGAGTCATAAGATCTTATCATAAAAACGACCCCAAGGCTTCTAGAAGTATTTCGACCCTTAAATCGATGAGGTGCTGACCCTTGGAAAGAAAAAATGACGAAGGAACACTGGTAACACGAGCCATCTCTACATAATTGTATATAAACATCAGTTTATCCAAGAGCCGTTGTGGAATATAAGCATCCTTCAGACAATATACAACAAGCCTTCTCCTTGTCTCTAAAATAAATCGTACTGAACTCTTCCTTCAATCGTTGCTTCCTTACTCTCTCGTGTACCATATTGTCTTGATGATAAAGAGGTTTCACTCATAGGAACACAATTATTTATAATATGGCCCAGGAAGGGGAACTCTGTTATTTTCAATGTCTTCGCCCTCTCTATGAGATATGACAAGTCAAACTTGGATTAATTATGATCAATGATTAGATCCGGATCAAATTTGAGAATAAAATCATGGTGAGGAATACATTTCTTGATTGCAGTTAACATTACACACTGCCACCTGCCACCAAGAAGGCATTCATTAATGAAATTTACACAAAAATACTCTTCAAACTAATTAACAATTTTTTTTAATAAATAAATATGTATTGTCTCTAATGCCTCTAATTAACAACATAATAGGTTAAAAATGATACAAACACTAAATACAAGCATGTAATTATTTGATAAAAAACCGTAAAAATTTGGACAAAAAGGTAGCCCATCTAGGGGAATGACAAATGGAAGCAGATCATTGATACGAAACCCAGTGCCACCGTTGCCACCACCAGGCTCTAGAGGGAAGTGCCCAAGGATCCAAAGGAGAGGGAGTGTCTCTTCCATTCCCAGATGTGGGTGAAGGGTTCTCCACTACAATTCCTTGTCGATAGCATAAGCCAAAAGAATCTTATTTGAGCAGAGGTCGTGAAGTGGCTCGGCCTACCAACCACAACACATCCACATATATATATCGCCAAGTGGCTTCACAAAGGAATATATCTTCACGTCAGCCAGTAGTGCTACCTTCCATATAGCATAAAGCCCTTCACAGATGAGGTATTGTGTGATGTTGCTCCTCTTAACTTTTTTGATGTATTATTAGGCCAACCATAATTATGGAAGTGACATGTTGTGTATGAGTCTAGGCCTCATTTTTTTATTATTACTTTTAGATATAAGTTGTACATGATATCAGAGGTAGTGCCACATTCTGCCATCTCTTTGAGTACTGCAAATAAATGTAGTAAGATATTTTCTCAAACCAAGAAATTTGTTTTCATTATGATTCACCCACAGGGAAAGAAGAATATTATGGCTGCAGCCTCCAAACAGGGCTCCCCAGCGTGGTAACAACAGATGGATAAAGTCGTGGAGGAATACAAGGACATTTTCTACTCACCAACAAGGGTTCATCTACACTATGAGGTCAAGAAATCCACTGATCTAACCCCAGGCACACCACTACCTAGTCAGTAGATCTATTGACATTTTGTTTTAGAGAATGATGAAATCAAGAGGTAGATCCAAGAGTTGTTGCAGAAAGGGTGCATCAAGCCAAGATCCTAACATGTAATCTCTAAGGCTAATAAAGAAACTAGATTGATTGAACATATCCAGCACGTCCACCAGAAATTCCACAATATCTTGGAGAAATCCAAAGCCAAGTTCAAGCAGCGACATGATCAACATTGGATGCCACACAAGTTCCAGGTGGGGGAAAAATTTTGGTTGCAATTGCATAAAGAATGCCTAAACAGAGCTAATCAGAAGATCATACCACTATGATATGGGCCTTACACCATTATCAAGGTTGTGGGAGACAATGAATTTGAGCTTAGCATTCCCCCATTCCTTGGTCGACACCCATTGTTCAATATGGGTTGCTTTCAACCATACTTTCCACCATTACTGGACACATCTAAAATTGCATAACAACTCACACAAATAGAGTTAAACCCATATTTCATGGAACAAAGCACAATTGATCGGATCATGCACACACAAATCAAGAACACCTAACAACAAAGGATCCAACTATATCGGGTTTTCAAAGCAGACCAATTCCTTCACCAGGGTAAGTGGCTCACCAAGGACCTAGTTCAAAAAAATGTTCCTCACACTACAAGGAAAATACCATCTCGCGGAGGTTATAAAGGAGTTTTTTAATGTTATAAAATTTGCCAAAATGCTCAAAAAAAAAATTTCTACAACATCTGTTTTTGGTAATGGAGGTTTTAGTGAAGCTTTTAACATAATTTCAACACAACTAAAAAACTTGGGTGGCTGCAGGTTATTACATATGGTTTTTTTCATCGGTGCGCTACTAAGGTTTCAACGCACCAGTGTTTTTCATATATATGGTTGCCTCGGGGTTGTCAAAGGTGCATGCACCGGGCCGTCAAGGTCTAAAACTACACCGGGCACAGTGTTGGTGATACAATGCATGAGGTCATTCTAATTGGTCTTGGGATTTGTGCAGTGCCCATAGGTCGTATCAATGCATAGGTACGTAGTCTTATAGAAACACACTGGTGCACATTATTAAACAAACGCACCAAGATTTATAATTGGTATCGGTATTTGTGCGGTGTTTGTAGGTCATACAAATGCGCCGGTGCATAGTATCGAACAAATGCACCAAGATTTAGAATTGGTATTAGTATTTGTGTCATGCCCATAGGTCGTAGAAATGCGCTGGTGCTCTGTATCATACAAATGCACCGACATACAGTAACTGACACGCACCGGTGTTCATTTTGTATTTTTTAGAAACATCGACCTGTGACAATGAAGTTATTGTGATTTTATTAAATTCATTATTCATCAAAAAGTCGACACATCTTATAACAATATTCATATTAATTAAATTTTTATTAATGCATTTGAATGTGATGTTTCGATTAATTTGTAATATCATATCATAATTATTGTGATTTTTTAAAATTCATTATTCATAAAAAGACGACATATATCTTATAACAGTATTCATATTAATTAAATTTTTATTAGTGCATTTGAATGTGATGTTTTGATTAATTTGTTATATCTTATCATCAAATTTCACATCTCTTCATTATAATATTTGATCATCCATAAATTTGATCAGTGGTGTTACATTTCACAGAGATAGTGGAGAACGCAATAGAATAAACTAAAACATATATATATATATATATATATATATATATATATATATATATATATATATATATAAGACAGTCTCTGCCATACAAAATGGGATAGTTATTGGTATCCCTTTGTCTTTCAATTGGGACACTATGTCCATTACATTAAACAAAAAGTTTGATTTCACAGACAAATATTTCAAAAAATACAATGCGTTGCTTTGATATCTGGACATAATGATCATCATTCTTCGCTTGAACTATTGTCACTGCTCGAGCTACTTACATGACTTGGGTTATTTTCAGGAATGTTTTGTTCATGGTGTTGATTGGTTTCTTCTTCACCTTCCATCTACAAACATAAAAATAAACTGTAATGAGTGTATATACAGTGGTGAGAATAATGAAAATTGCAATATTAAATAATATACATCAATGTAAATCGAAAAGAAATGTCATACCATAGCAAGAATTGAATCATGAACTATACACATTCTTTCAAAACCACATAGTATGCCATCTTTCAATATTTCAACTGTTGTCATAGTTCCATACTTTGTTTCCTGCAAGTTTTATACCCCATAGCAAATCATATATTTAATATAGAATAATTTTCTGTTATATTAATTATAGACGGAGCTAAGTAAAACAAGATTGATAGATGCTTACAAATTCCACAATTAATTTCTGATATGTCAACATATACTCACAACCCATATTTAACCCAATGTCAATCAATTCATCTGATGGTTCTTCTTTGTATGTTAGCACCTGTTTAAAGAGATTCAATGATGATTTTTGTAAAAAAACTTAAAATATACAAAAATGAAATCTAGTTAAGTTGTTACAAGGAAGTAACAATTACTTACAAACTTAGATATCAACCCTTTTCTTCCTTGTCGTCTTGTTTTATGTGTTGAATGGGTTCCATTTTCTTTTCTTTTCTGCAAGAAGATACTTGAAAATTAATATTTAATGCTAAATTGTTTATTTATTGTACCTAATGATCAAAAAATTCAATGATTACATATTACATTTGAAGCTCGTTGTTGTTGAGATGGCTCCTCTTGCGATACAATTTTGTCCATTTCTTTGACCATCTCCTTATACAACTTTTTGGACATTCCTACTGGCATATTTCTGATATCAACTCGTTCATCTTTTGGGATTTTCATAATCTTCCTGAAACTGTAACATGACAATAAACTATTTAATTTTTATATTGATATATGAAAAGTAAATATAACAAAACTGATATTTATAAATAATTATAGAAAAACATTTAAATGAATATTAGTTTTTCATTCCTTCTTTTTTGTTGTTGTACGTTTTTTCTATTAAAAGTCTGACATGTCTCATTGACCAATTCTTTGGAAACCCTTCCTGTAGTTTATATAAAATTTGGTTCTTGGAATCATTGGATTGATTTTTATATTGTAAGTGGAAATAACATCTATACATTCGTTCCACTAGATCCCTCACACTTTTGTAAAAAAAATTCCCCCTTTTGTTAACCTCCAGCACCACTCTAGATGAGCTAATGAGCAATTCATTTTCATTTGCATGTTCTATTTTTTTTTCTTTTCTTAGAGAAACATTCCTTTTCTGAGTTGTTGGTTCCTGTAGAACATTAAATAGATGTGAATTAATAGATTGTTTGAAACATGTTATCTAATAATTTTAAGTATATTATTAATGAAAATTAAAAAAAGAAACTCATATTGGATCGATAGTATTTTTTCATTCACCCGATTCATCTTTTTGCAATTTTTCCATCAAGATTTTACGCTCTTATAATCCTATATCAGAAATAACCTTATTGAGCTTTGTCATTTTATGGCTCTGCATGATCCACAGTAAACAATACATATTAGTTAAAATTACATATAGTTCAAAAATAATATTTTTTGTAAAGAATTTACAATGAACTTGCCTTTTTTTATTTTCTTGATGTGTTATCAGTATTTTTGTTTACTGATCTCTTGTCAGCCATTTATTTATCAATATAAAACTTGTACCATATCATTAATTAATATATTTTATAAATAAATTGTCAACTTTTCAGGTTAAAAAATATATATCAAGAAACTTGTGCGCTTTTCATGGTGTACGCACCGATGTCGGTGCGTGGTGGTATTCTAAATGCGCCGCCTAAATAGTATAAAACACCGTACGATGCTCTATTGCAACAAGGAGCACCAGTGCGTTATATGTCAACCATCGCAAAATTAACACAGAAAAAATAATAAAAATAGTCTAGTGTTAGTTTTTGTAGCAAATGGTGTCATGGAGGGGGTGGTGTGACCAATTTTTATAAATGCTCTGCACAAACAAGGGACCATCGTACGATGCTCTGTGTCAAATAGGAGACCCTATGTGGTGCGTTATATGCTACATGGTGCACCAATTAACACAATATTTTTTTTTGCGAAACAGCACGTGCGTGGTGCCCCATAATGAAATAGTGCACCTGTGCCCTATTTTACATATGCTGCAGTGAATAAAAAATATTATTTTTTATTTTTTATCACATAGTACTTGTGCGGTGCGCTAGGTTATGTCGGGCGCACCGATAAAAAAAATTCAATTTTTTTTTAAATTCACGTAAGGGCCGACATAGATTGGGATCTGACTATGCAAGTTGTCTCGTGGGTTGGATGTCATAGGCCTATATATAGCAATACAAACCCTATAAATCTAAAATGAAAAGCCTTAATTCTGAAATCACAGAAACAAGGAGAAGAAAGGGTAGAAACAAAAAGAATGATGGGTTTAGGGTAAAAATGGATAATTTTTTTGTTTTGTTTCTGAAAATAAAAAACAAATTGAAAATTATTTATTACTGCGTAAAAAAAATTGCAGAGAACGTAAAAAATAATAATAAAATTAATCAGGAGATCGTTTGAAATTCTATGCTACAGGGTTTGAATCACCAGAGGTTTGGAATTCTGATTGTTTGAATACCTTTATTCAAACGTATTTCGCTGCTCCACAATGCTCTCATGCTCTCTTGCTCCATGTATGTCTCCTGCAAATCTCTGGCTGAAATTTTTTGCAAAAATAGTGAAATAATGAAAGGTGTTTAGTATTTAAAGAATTGTTTTATGAAATTAGATTTTCGAAAATATTTTTCCACACTTTTTTGGATTAACCATTTTTTTTCACTTAAAGAAAATATAGTTGCGCTTTTTTTTTGTGGTTATTCGTCGTTGGTGCGTCGCTTAATAGCACCACACCGATGCATCCTTTTCTAACATGGCACTAGTGCAAATTAACTAAAACGCACCGGTGTGGTTATCTGTACATTAGCACCGATAACAGGAACTCCATTTTTAAGGCACTGAAATTACTTTTAGGTGTGTACACCAAATTTTATTGTTGATTTTTCTCAAATGTAGGGAGAAAATATCATTATTATATTGAGTGGACACTTCTTCAAAATCCAGCTTGTTCCATAATATTTCTTAAAGTCCATCGCGGGGTTCTCCCTATCCATCTCGAGACGACTTCATATTTTATTTATATTTTCATTATCTAATTGAATTTATGTTTTTTATCCATTTCAATCATCGACAACTTAATTAAATTTATAATGTATACAAATTTGCAGGTTCATGCAGATTCAAAATCAAGTTTAGATGCACAAAATATTCAAATAGCTCCAAAACATCCGAAGCTCTTATCAAAAGCAGCATACCGCAAGGGGCATTTGGTAGATGAAAATGGAGAGACGCTTCACCCTACCAATTGTAACAATATTGCATCTTCTAGCCACAATCCTGGGACAATGATGGTAATAATTATAATTTTTTGGTATATTGATTAATGTAATTATTTCAACGTCAAACCAATTAATCATGCAATATTGTCAACGTGCTTACTAATTGATATCATATATTTTTTACTAATAATGTTCATTTTTTTTTTTAGTTATTAGGGTTCTAGTGATGATGAGCGACCTACCTACCATCTTCCATTGTACCCCATGACAATGTCAAATAGAGAGAAGATGGAATTAAGAGAACATTTCAGAGAGGAATGGTGCCAAGAATTGTTGAATCAACCACCGATTCAATTCCCGCTACGTCCAAATTCACCAATTAGGAATGACTACAACAATAGTAGTTCTTCACAAGCTGGCAATGGAGGCAATAAAATAGAGGTTGGTATGGATGATTACTTAAGGGATACAACTACCATGAAGGAAATGTTTTTAGATGCATTCCAAAATGATGATCAGCCAGGGGATGATGCTCATATCGCTGACACCTTTTTCGAAAGCCTTAAATTTTCTTCCACCACCCCTCTCTTTGGACCTGGCGGTTAGTCAAATTCTACCAAGTTGGGGACAATGATGTTACTGTACAACTTGAAATCAAAGTTTGGCTTGTCAAATCCATTTTTCTTAGAAATTTTGAGGTAAGTAACCATAAAGTCCTCCCTTATATAAATTTGATAAATATAATCAGTACATTATGAAAATTACAAATGGTCAATTTTATGAACGTTAATAATTATATTGGCATTAATTATGTACATTTATTAATATTTTCCATGATCACCAACTATAATTTATTCAAAAATATGGTTATTTTGAATGATAATGTCTTGTTCGGTAGCTGTGAAGAGGTAAAGAAATTGTTGAAAATGTTGGTTGTTGAGTACATATCATATCATGCATGTCCAAATGATTGTATTCTATGTAGAGGAGAATATGCAGACAAAGAGATATGTCTGAAATGTGGGCATGACAGGTATGATAAATAAAAAAATAAGGGTAAATCACGTCGTCCTCATTTTAAGGTATTGAGGCACATGCCTATAATCCCAAGGATTCAAAGGCTCTTTCGTTGCAAAGAATTAGCTATGTTGCAGGGATGGCATGCCTCACACATAAGTGAGTTGGGAGTTATACGAATCCCAACTGATTCAATAGACATGAAGCATATAGAGGATAGATGGCCCAAAAAATTCAAAGATGAAGTACGAAGTCTACGACTCAGCATAGCCATGGATGGCATCAACCCATATTCCCTCTTGAACACCAAATATTATGTTTGGCCTATAGTAGTAATCAATAACAATATCCCCCCATGGTTTTCCATGAAGAATGAACATCTTACGTTGGCTCTCATAGTCCCTAGTAGAAGACAAGTGAAGAATATGGATGCCTACTTACAACCACTGGTAGGTGAATTGAAGGAATTATGGGATGGGATAAATATATACGATGTATCAAGACCCATCGCAGAAGAGAGGTGTTTTATGTTGTATGGCATATGTGCTTACACAACACATGAATATCCAGGCTTAGGAGTTTGCTCTAGTAAATTACATGTTTAATTTATTGATTTGTTTATATACGTAACAATATTCTTTCGCGTATTAGTTATTTAATTCGTTGTAATTGTTCTGATCTTCATGATATTCTTTAACGTGCCAAGAATATTAATTATATACAATAATCTTGCAGTTCTTGTAACAAAAGGGTATTTTGGATGTAAATGTTGTGGACCTTCTCTGAAAGCTAGATGGTCCAAGGACCTACGAAAGCCAGTGTATGATTACTCGAGGGTATTCCTCCTAGAAGAATACCCTTACAGAAGAGTGGCATCCGATTTCAATGATAAACGAGAGAGAACCCAAAGGCCTCCAGTAACGACAACAGTTGAATGACTTAGAGAATATGAGGGAGAGAAGGAGAAGGGGTTCATAGAAATTTTCGATTCAAATGGGGAGCCTATGTTCAATGATCCAGAATTCTTTAACACCTATGTTGAGAAATTTCCCATTGGGATGAAAAGGAAATCTATGTTTTATAACCTCCCATATTAGGAGCATCTTAATATTACCCACTTATTAGATCCCATGCATATATTTAAAAATGTTTCATCTTCTTTATGGATGCACATATCATCGAAACAAAGTGACACATTGGTTGTTAGGAAAGATCTTATTACTTCAAAAACTAAAAAGAAAAATTGGCCAAGACATTTAGAAAGTACAAGATCAGAGGAAGGCACTGGTCCCTCTAATTCATGGTATTTCAAAGAAGCTAGTGTCCCATGCTTTTAAAAAAAATATGATCTTTCTTTTGCAAAGGAAGTTATAATGGGTGTGAGGGTGCCATCTTCATATGAGTCTTCACTACGATGCTTCTTCACCGTGGATGACCATTCGTCAGGGTTGAAATCACATGACCATTCGAATCTTCTAATAGTATGTATGATGTCAAAAGCATGATTTTATTATTTTTTATATTAATAAATTTTATCCCATGTGGGGATCGTAAAACATAAATAATTTTGTATATTATTTCATGTCTTTATAAATTTGCAGTGTCATTATCCTTTGTTCGTGCGTGGGTGTGTGAAACAGGAATTCCCTCAAGAACTAGGACATGCCATATCTAAATTATCTGCATTTGTACGTTGGATCAGGTCAAAGGAGATTCATGTGGCTAGCATTCCATGGTGGCGTCAAGAGATAGTTGAGATTGTTTGTATGTTTGAGAAGGAGTTTCCGATGAGTTTCATGGACTTGGAGGTTCATCTTCTAATCCACCTAGTAGATGAGGTTGAATTAGTTGGGGTGGTTTCTTGTCGTTGGATGTTCTTCTTAGAGAGGTACATGAATAAATTGAAAGTTTTTGTTCGAAAAAGGGCAAAACCCGAGGGGTCTATGGCGGAGGGGAACATATCGTATGAGTCTTTCTATTATGCCAGTGAGTACATCAATAAGATTGAGAATAAACCAAGTGCAGTGATTTGGGACGACGAAAGGCATGAAGAAAAAAGAGAAGGGGAGTTTCTCCAAACGAGTGGAAAAAAGGGCTTGATAAAGAGTAAGCGACTTATAATTTCAAATTTACACAAAGTAAATTTTCATGTTGAACTTCAATATAATGTATATTTTGATCTTTATGTACTATATAATGTTGGTTTGATTTCATCAGCGAATGCAATCCGTGGGTCGCATTGTACGAATAAAAGAGGATGAAATGGGATAGTGACAGGAAAGAATTCAGACGGTTGAATGGTAGAAGTGTGCCTTATCCTGATCATTTAAAATAGAATATTCTAAAAATATGCCCCAACAGTTGGGTTGCTGACCAAGTCAGAGAGAAATACGGTGCAACCGGTCAATACTCGCGTGCTGAAGAGGATGCACTAAACGTAGTGATTGGGTGCAGCAACTCGGTAATAATATATTTAATTTATATGTACATTTGAAACTTAATAATGAACCTTTCAAATGTAATTACATATGTATTTCATATTTTAATTGTTGGGTTATTATAAGACACATGACACTATGATTTTTTAACTTTTTTTATAATAGGTGCATTTCTTCCCATCTATGCGGGCATATGGACATAATTTTCACAAAAAAATGCCGATGTTGGACACTTTACACAGGACTGTGGAGTGGAAGTCGAGTTCGATAAATCTAGTTGATCTAGCCACCATGATAAAAACCTAGTATGAGGGATGTTAGGTTACATCGGAAAGATACAAGAGATCATTAAATTGGATTTCTCTTATTTCCAATGTGTTATTTTTAGGTGCAAGTGGTGGGACACCTTTGATCGGAATAATGTAAAGGACGATCATGATAGTAGCCTGATATGTATCAACTCTAGAAAGATGTGGGATGAAACTCAGGAGCCCTGTGTTTTCCCCAAGCACTGCAACCATGTGTTTTTTTACCCAGATGCGTTGGATAGGGAATGGTGGTTCGTATTGAGACATGAACCTAGATCAAAACATATTTTTGATAGCAATAGTGTTATCACGCCATGCAAGCTGGAAGATATTGAGGGTGATCATGAGAATCGAAAGTGATATGGTACATGTGTTATTTCATCAATATTTATACTTTTTAAGATGGGTTTTTCGAAGCATTATATAAATATGTATTTTGAATTAATTGGTAATTTTCATTGTGTTAATGTTAAAATCAATTTTTCACTTGATAATTTGCAATTATGTTGATCTCAAAAACAATGGCGTAATGTATAAAGTTCTTTTTTTTATATGTAAGAACATAATAAAATAATGATAATTCTAAAGTACATGAATTTATTTGAATTATTTTCTAAATCTTATTATGTTACAAAAATTCATATTATTCTAGATTTACTATTTTACAATTATTTAAAATTTTACAAATTTAAAAATTTAAAAATATTAATAAAATCATTTCACATTAATACAATTAAAATTTTACAAATATTTTACTTACAATTACAATTAAACTTACAATTACAATTTTAGAATTTTACATACAATTACAATTCTACAATTTCATGTACAATTACAATTACAATTACAATTTTACAAATTTACATATATACCATTACAATTACAATTTTAGAATTTTACATACAATTAGAATTACAATTATGATTTTACAATTTTACATATATACAATTACAATTGCAATTATTTCACAATAAATTAAATATTACAATTAAAATTAAAATTTTACAAATATTTTACATAAAATTACAATTAAACTTATAATTACAAATACAATTACAATTTTAGAATTTTACATACAATTAGAATTACAATTACAATTTTCCAATATCATGATCATTTAATATTAAATTAATTAATAAACATGACGGTCATGACAACCATCGTACAAACATCATATTCAAATAAAAAAAACATTCAAATTTTCTAACATCATCATGATTATGATCCTCTAACAAAACACAATTAGCATTGTATAACATCATCACAACACAAAAATCAAATATACATCTTATGTGAAATAACTGTTATCACATACACATTTATCTGCAAGCTTCACATTAAATGAACATATCTAACATGACTTAACAATATACACATCATGATGATCACCAACCTGTAAATTAAGTACAACTGCAACAAGAACATAAAATACACTGACCATATATATATATATATATATATATATATAACTGAACAATGTCAAAAATATACAACTGTAATATAAATTTCATATATTAGCTGGTGGTACATAATCAATAGTAATACTAGTCGAGGCCTGCTCAGTCAATGGTGCAGCCTCGACAAGCTCAAATACATGTTGATCATCACATGCCTGCTGATCTGGTACTGATGCCTCATGTTGATCAGGATCAACTGTCGGCTTCTCATCGTGATGAATCGACATGGTCGATGGTCTAGCCTACACATGATCATGAGTACTGCTAGATGTTGCAGGTTGTTGACTCAACGTGGCTGATGGTCCAGCCTACTCTCCATGATGACTGCTAGTCAATGCTAGTGGAGGTTGCTCATCTGGCGTGGCATGAGGTGAATGATGATCACTCCCCTGATCATGATTGTCAGATGATGTGTCGCTGCTCACGGACTGTCGATCACGTGGCGCTATGTCTCAACCATGCCTATAACATGCAAGGGCCCTCCTCAGCCGTGTAACTAAGGTCGTAGCTCCTACGACATGTTGCATCAGGCTGTACATGTCATGTGGCATGCCTCTCCACATATGTACCCCCCTACCATCGGCCTGTATGTCTCTCATAATAACGTGCCTAACTCCCACCTCAACAAACAATGCACAGAGTTGGTCGCCCAACTCCTTCCTCAATCTTCTATCAAGGCTATCGTGCCTAGAAAAAGGCGGTACTGGCGCACCAGCAAGAGCAGGTCTCTCTGTGTTGGCCTCATGATCCTCAACATTTGGAATATCATGATTGTCATCGGGATCCATACCTAGATCATTTGGTGACGCTGGCATGTCCTTGCCATCAAAAGACCCAATTTCTGCAAAATATATACAAGTACACAACAATAATTAGGAAATTTCATTACACAATTTAATAAAAACAAGTTAAAGAACATGTTAGAATAAATTTAAATAAAACAGTAATATTACCTCTATCATTCGGCGGCTCATCATCTGTGAAGAGGATGTTGGAACATCCTCGCCAATCCAAACTAGCATAAGGACAAGGGACCATAACGAAGGAATGCTCATCAACACTGGCTAGCAACTCCAGTGCATCATGTGATATCCTCACAGAAAAATCAGTCTTGCCCCTCTTGGGCATCATCTGTCCCCACATGTGCATCCATGCATCCAGCATCGGCCTACGAGGCTGCCGAACAAAAGTAGGCTTCATCTCTAGAAACCTCTGAAAAAATAAAAAAAAATCTCTGAAGAAAAAGGGAATTTGACCCTCCCTTGTGCATGAGCACGAAATCTATCTAAGGCTATATAGAACTGCCACAAAAAAATGGTGGACCACCTAACAAGTTGTGGCTCTTGTCCTAAGAATCAAATAATATAGAAGCAGGCAACTAATGTGTTGCATGTCACTGGCGTTGTGTGAAATGGTCGAAATCAGAAGTGAGATGCACCTCACCTCCTCACTACCAAATACAACAATACGTAACTGACCTCCAAAGACCTCAAAATCAGAAGGAAACAATATATCCGCGCTAATGAATCTCTGGGAGTACACCAACTCACTCCCTATTGCATAGCCTACTGGAACCTCTGGAAATGAGGGAAAATCCACCCCTCTCCTCGATAGCCCTGTAATGAAATAGATGTCCTCCTTAGTGGGTGCGTACCACTGGTTAGGACCAACCCAGAAAGCCTGTTGGTGGGCATTCCACCTGCGGATAAGATGTCGCAAAAAAAAACCATGGCCCTTTAGGGAAGTAGCCTCCTCATAGAAATTGAGGAGGCCTACCTGCCTTAGGAACTCCTGGGTAGATGATGTAATAGGGCCAGGGTACACATGTCTCTCCCTCTCTCATGCCTCCCATAAGCGAACCATGTTATACTAGTCTGCCTATTGTCGATGTTGTTCCCTCTCTTCTCCCTTTCATGTCTCTGAATGATTGACATATTAAATACAATTTTTTTATTAAATGAGACATGTATTTAGGAATATACATATATATATATTTTTTTGAAAAAAAAAATAGTCAGTGCGCCACAAAAAACAGGCATGCATCGGTCATGGTGTGTCATTTTTTTCGCGCACCAGAGGCGGTGCACCAATAAATTTGTAGTGCACCTGAGGCAGTGCACCTGCAAATTTTCAATGCATCGCCCTCCTAGCATTGTTCCAAAGTCAAATATGTGGTGGTATAACAGACCGCACCATTGACTATGGATCAGTGTCGGGAGGGCATTTCGCTGACCAAACTATATGCCCCGGGGCATATAGTTTGGTCAGTGCACCAACTTCCTGACATCATTACAAAGTCAACGGTGCAGTCTTTTACTAGGCTGCACTCTTGAGCATGTTGAAACACCAGACTGTGATGCGCTAACAAAATTACCTGCCCCAGGGAAGATATTTCAGTTAATGCACCGCATTGCTTCTATTCCACAGGGTCAATGGTGCTGCCGGGTAACCGTTGTGATGCGGCATGTAAATTTACAGGCATCAACGCTTACCAGTGCAAGCCAAACAGCTTGAGCACATAGGGCGAGAATTTGTTTGTTGTTGAAAGAATGGTTAGTTTTAAGCTAATTTACAATTATAATCCACTAAAAGGCTTAATTATGTAAAACAAGAAAAATACCTGTACATTTGGCCGTTGATGTTATAGCATCATTTTTCACCTTCATATGATTCATGATTGCCTTTATGGCTTTGGGCACCCATTCCTACAGACTTAGACAAAATTCACTAAAAAACAGTGTTAAAATCCCCATACGCGGGTATGCCCAGACTTTTCCGAGTGTATACGCGAGTCCACATGTAATTTCCCGCGTATGCCATTAAAATCATTAAAAAATATATAAAAATCCCTATTTTTCGAGTTGGGTTGATGGTTACTGTGGTAGTTCAACCACCCCAGCACGTGGCCAACTGTTTCCAACTGTTGAAACTACTTTGAGGGAGTATAAAAGCCCCTCATGTGTATGGCCTGAGGGAGAGAGAGAAATTATTGATATTATACTCTGTTGGAATCCTCTATCCAAGTCTGAATTCCCGTGCCTCCTGCACTTCCCAGTTCATTACAGGAAACCCTTGTTTCCTGGAGATGCTCATCTCTCTATATGTCATCTCGTATGCACCAGTTTGGAAGGAATCTTAGCGAGGCAAGGGTGGGATGGATCCGGACAACAGTCTGCTCGAAGATCGTGGAAGGATTCAGGTGATCTCTCCACTCGTTATTTCTGTACATGCTATTTATAATACAGAAGTACCATCTTGTTCCCGAAATATATGTGTTAGTGTCCGCTTGCATATGTGAGAATATTATTATTTAAGCATTTATTATGGTTTATCTAATGTTTCACATGGATTTCACTAACATTTAGAATAGATATATGCCGTACAACCAGTTCTTCGTGCTTGTTTCTTCTTGTCTTTCAGGTTAGGAAGGAAGAAGGGTTGCTGGGGGTTTGGACCCCGCGGGATCTGCTTCAACCGTAGGACCTATGGGTAAGTTCCTTGATCTGCTCTATTTAGTTTTTCATGAACATGTATGGTTGTGTGAGTCCTTCTTAAGTAGCATGCCCTGCTCTGTGGAGGTTGTAACCCAAAAAACCTCTAGGGTGATTTTCCTTGAAACAGAACTGGTGACTCCACTGGGGAACGCATTCTTGTGATTCCCCTGTTGGGTGGTTTCAGCTGTTTGATAGGTTTCCAACAGTTTTAACTTTTATTTCCAGTCCAGTTTACTCTTTCTCAGTTAGACTGAAGTCCCGGTTTCTTATCCAGGCTTGATCCTTTTTGTTTTTCATTTTTTACCTTTATATACGTGGGTTTGTCTGCACACAGTCGCGTATACACGCATTTTTTGTTAAAGGGAGTCGCGTATACGCGGGTTTCCTTTAGCACAGTCGCGTATGCACGCTTGTTGCTAAACTATAAAGTTGCGTATACCTAGGTAGATTTTGAAATTTTGGGTTTCTTGGCTTTTTAGTCCTTTCTGTCTGTAGAGACCTGTTCCTGCAGTGTCTTTGTATCTTCTGGATTGTGAAGAAAGTGGTTTTTTGTCTTTTCTCTCTCTTGTTTGATTGAAAACTAGTCTTTTTGGCAAAGCATTGGTTCTTGTGCTGGCATTTCTGGTTCGAGTACCAAGATCTCTTTTTGGGGATTCTTGGCTGTTCTGCTTCATCAGAACAGGGAGCTCCTGCTCATTTACTCATTCCTACCTTTGTGTCTTGCTTTGCACTTCGATTTTTGCCTATTGTTTGGTTGGTTTTCTTGAGTTCAGTCGGCTAGGTCTTGTTGCAACTTTTGAAGAGTCTTTCTTGGTTCTTTGAAGTTTTTGTTTGCGGCAAGGTTGTACTATTCTTCTAGGCTGAGTGGCTGAGTTTTCTTGTCTTATTTTGCTCATATTGATCTTGCTACTAGCTAGCCCTATAAGATTTGGAGCATTTTTGAAGTTTTTGCTTGAAATTCAGTGTTGTTTGGCTTGGGATTTTATAGTTTTGCTTGGTATTTTCGAACTCTTCTTTTATAAAATTCAAAAGCACAAAAAACATTTTGCTTTGTTGTTTGCTTTTGTTTTTGCATTTTTGTTTTCGTTTCTTTGTATCTTTTGAAGCTTTGTTGAGGTTTCTTGCCTTTGGATTTTGGCTTGATTTTTGGAAGGAGTTGTCATTGATTTCTTCCTCTTGTTTTTAAGCGTTTTTGGTGTCTTCACATTAAGAGTTCTTGATTTTGGGAACTAGTTTTTTGGACAACCAAAAAGAGATAAAACTGAAGGATTTTTGGGAAATTTCACTCTGCTTTAGGAGATTCTGCATCTTAGAATTTGCATGCTTGTAGTGATTTGCATCAGGTGCACTTAAGCATTTAGTCATTTTCATAGTTTTTGTGAGTGTGAGTTTGTTATCTGAAAAGAAAAATACAATTTTTAATCTTGTAGAACCTGTGTAGAAGTTGCTTTTCATCGAAAGACAATAACTGCATTTGCATGTAGTTTGGTTTTTATTAATTTCTTTCTGCGTCAAAACATCATAAGTTTCATTTCCGCATCCCTTTGACTTAACATAACAACCTATTAAAATAAGCGATATAATTTAAAATCAACTAGCAAGTTTTCTAAGTGTCATACACCAACTAGCTAGGTTGTAGGGCCTTGGATTAGGTGAGTGGAGAGTTAACTCTCCAAGGCCGCTCAAACAAAACAGAGAAGTTGATTAATTGAGCGAAATCCAACTCCGTTAGGTGGACCGGGAAAGCTCTCCTCCGAGTCAGCGTGAGGAAGTGAAGGTGAGAAGAGGATACCCTCTCTGATTAGGCGAATCTAACCTCGAGCAATTCACTTGAAGCTTCTGAATGATTGGTGCCATAGTTGCCACTCCTGGTTCCACACGGTGTTGTGAGAAATGCCATGGTACCGAGGTGAACGTCGCATCACTTTCGGCGGTGTGGGGTGCCCATGAAGCTTCGGTGCTTGAACCGGCAAAGGCTGTCGTTAGGAGGTCAGCGTAACTGTTTCTGATACCTTCGCTAGTAGGCCTGGACCGTAATTA
The DNA here is from genome assembly GCA_034641835.2 of Pinus albicaulis. Lineage (NCBI taxonomy): Eukaryota > Viridiplantae > Streptophyta > Pinopsida > Pinales > Pinaceae > Pinus > Pinus albicaulis. The sequence continues at coordinate 969,714,796 of CM076584.1, read as the reverse complement.
TCCCAGACTGCTTTCGGGAGGTCCTATATTTTCGCTTTCCTGTATTTTGGTGTCCGGTCCTAATCACCCGGAGCGGAAATACTTGAAGGCTGTTTGCTTGATTGTATCTTAGGGATTTTTCTTATAGTGAGTGCTCTTTGCTCCTAGCTTGCTTAGCTTTATATTTTTTTTTTGAGTCTAATTAAAACTTGTTAAAGTGGCTGATCAAGCGCCTCGTCGATCGAGGAGAATCTGGGGGTTATCTCCCGAGAGTCCAGAGCCTTCTTCAAGAAGGCGTAGGAGTGATTTAGTAGGTGGGTACCACCCTGTGACGTCTAACGCAGTGGAGAGAGATCCTCCACAAGGGTCTGAAGGTTTCATAGCTGATTCCGGTGTTGGTTCCGAGAGGAGCGTTCCGCTCACCTCGCGAGTTTTATTTCCTCAGGAAGAAGATTTTCAAATTGAGGAAGTACCTGAACCTCCTGTGTCAAGTCCATCTCCTCTTCCTCCTGATTATCCATTCATTGTTCAATACATCGGACCTGAGTCAGAGAGACCGGAAGTTCCTCCGTATTATTCTTATCTTTCGATGGCCACGACTGGGAACGCGGCTTCTGCTGTGAGTGCTGCAGGCATTCAGACTCCTGCTTCTGTTGAAGGAGGGGGCACTATTGCTTTATCTTCGATTGCTTGTAGTGCTGCTGTGTTTGGCTCTGGATTCACCCAAGCACATGCTTCTCATTCTGGTCCCTTTTGTTTCGGAATGCCCACTAGTGGGATTCCTTCTTTTTCCTTTTCCGCTGCTGCAGCTAGATCTACACCCATGTCTTCCATGGCTAGTGGATTAGCTTCTTTTCAGGGGTTCCCCTTTGGAACTGGGCACATTCCTAGTTCCAATCCTTCTTTAGGGTCCTTTCCGTTTACTTCTCTGACCCAGAGTTTCAATCCTTGGTAAGAGTCGAAATGAAACCATAGGGATGGAACCTACCCTGTGTTCACTACGGTGGGGGCGGAGGCTCCAGTTTTACGAGCGGTACGAAATAATTACTTTCCCATCGTCGAGTGCTTATCAGACCTTTTCTCCTCTTTCTAATGCTTGGAACCCCTATCAGGGGATTTCCTCTTCATTTCATACTTCAGCGGGGGGAACTGGTCTGGGCTTTGGTAACTCTGCGTTGGGGGGAGGTTCTTCTCCTTTTTCTACGAGTCCTTTTTGGCAACTTGGTGCCTCATCAAATCTAGGGTATTCTTTTCAGAATGTAGGGAATCAATCCCATCAAGGATGGAATCCTCAGGCTCCACCTCGCTTACCTTTTCTAGCAACGTTAAACTTGCCAGATCTGTCGAAGTTGACTAATGATCCGATTCGTTATAGTCCGGGGTGGCCTCCGGTTCCCACCAAACTTCCTTCAGACATTCCAAAGTTTGAAGGCAAGAATGGAGAAGATCCAGCTGACCACATCACTACCTTCCATTTATGGTGTTCTTCGAACTCCCTGATCGATGATTCAATTAGGTTGAGATTATTTCAACGCACCCTAACTGGAAACGCTGCCAAATGGTATATTGAGCTAACTGGGGGCAGTTTTGCTACATTTGGAGAACTGGCTGTTACATTTCTGAACCATTTTCAGTTGCCTGTCTGGTATGACGCTGGGACTGAACTCCTAGCTAATTTTAAGCAGGACGATGCAACCCACATTTCTGATCACATTCAGGAATGGAGGAGAAGGAAGAGGCTTATTAAAGCTCATATTCCAGGAGAATTCCTTTTGGAATGGTTTCTCAAATCCCTGCAGTCAGATACTTCAAAAGATGTATCCCTTTCCGGGGTATTTTTCGAGGAGCAGGCCATTTTTAGGGCCCAGCAACTAGAGTTGATATATTCTCAGTCTGGGGTTCTTCACAAATATCTTCCCAATGCTCCTCGCTCCAAATTAGATTTATCTAAAACTAAGCCCGGTCCTCATGGTGACAGACTGATTGGATCGATCAATAGTGGTGCAGCCAGCCTGCTTACTCAATTGCAGCAGTTGTCTTTACAATCTGCTCCTTCTGGTCAGGCTGTGCCTGCTGAGTCATCGCCTTCCCCCTCATTGTCCATAAATGTTGTCCAAGCTTCTGATCCCAAAGGAAATCAACAATCCGAAGGGAAGAAGAAGGGATGAAATAATAAGAAAAAGGGCAAGAATGGGAAGGGTAATGCGAATAAAACCAACGAGCATGTTGGTGAGGGTCCAAAGGAGAAAAGGAAAGTGAAGTTTCCATGCAAGCTGTGTGCTGGAGACCATCTTACGCACCTTTGCCCTAAAATTTAGGATGCGCAGCGCTTGTTAGCCCAGCAGGGTTCTTCTAGTTCCCAGGCTGTGTTAACAAACCCTTTTCCCCAAGGGCAACAATCAGTTTTTGGCGCGAACCAAAATCCTGGGGCTTCCTCTAGGGGCACCCAGGAGGGGGAAATTCCATCGAACATATTCATGATGAGTGCTCACGTGGATGTCGCTACGAGATCCCGTGATTATGGTGGAGAAGAGTCTTCGAAAGCTAAGGAAGCTCCTGATGCTACTGAGCCGCTTCACATTACCAAGCCTACTGTTGAGTCTATGCCTCGGATGCCCAAAGCATCTTCTAAGCGATCAATGATTAATCCAAATGCTAGGGCTGCCCAGAACTACTCTATTGTGGAAGATCTGGCGCAGAGCCCTTGTGCTATGTCGGCTTTAGAGGTACTCCAGTCTTGTCCGGCTCAGCGCAGTGCTTTGCTCACTGCCATTGGGGCTATTGATCCAAAAAATTATCTTCTGATTACATTTGATATGACTAATTTTAAGAAGAGACTCCCCCATCATATGGCTTTTCATATTAAATCATCGTACCGGAAGTGTAATATCTTTCGAACGGTTGTTGATGAGGGTGCTCCCACATGCGTGATGTCTCTCACATGTTGGAAAACAATTGGATCTCCCAAAGCTGTTCCATCTAGCACTGTTTTGACTGCGTTTGATGGTCATTCTCACAGACCCCATGGTATTGTCCCAGCTTTGCCCATCTGTGTTCGGGGAAAAACTGTGAATATAGAGGTTGAGGTAGTGGATGCAAGCTTGGACTACAACCTTCTGTTGGGGAGAAACTGGATTTATGAGATGGATGCCATTGCATCCTCGTTATTTCGGATTATTTGTTTCCCCCACGAAGGGAGGATTGTTACAGTGGATCAACTGGACTGTCCTCCTGTAGACCCGAATGCGTCTACTGACTCATCTGTTCCAAAGTTGGATAATACTAAGGCGCCTGTTGAGAATTTAGGAGTTGGAATGTATTCTTCCTTGATGGGTACTTTCGATATTCCTCCTCCTACGGTTCATATAAATGCTATTTCGTCCTCCAAGGCTCCTCTTCGAAGAGAGTTCTTCAGAACTCATTATTTTTCAGACCCTTGGACCTTACCTTCCCCTACTGCCACATTAGTGGAAGGTCAAGTGGGTGGAATGGCATTTCCTATTTCTACAGCTGAGATTGCTTATCAGTCTATTGTTGACTCTGTAGATTCCATCCCAGCTCCTCTGTCACCGGAAGAGTTGGATGGCGATGTGGCTCTGGCTTGGACACTTAGTTCTTCTTCTGCCCAGGATTGCGTTGATACCACTCTTCCATCTGAAGAGGCCATGCTGGAAGCCATGACTGGTATAGATAGACCGTGGGATGATTTGCATCATCGGTCTTACTTTTTACTTGACTTGAGCGAAGTTGAAACGAGTTTTCCAAGTCCTCCGTCTCCTGGTCCTGTTCACCCAGTCTTGAACCCTTTAGCACCAACACAGGTTTATGCTGAAGGAAACATGGCTGTGATTTCTCCTACTATCCCGGTGAACATTTCCAGGGATCCCAATATTATTGAGAATGTCTTCATCGGAGCTGAATGTTCCCGTGAAGAGATTCAAATTTACACCGAACTCTTTAAAGAGTATAGGGATGTATTCGCTTGGTATTATGAGAAAATGCCTGGTATAGATCCATCTATTGTCCAGCATGAGATCAAGACTTATGAAAACGCTAAGCCGGTGAGGCAAAAACTTTGTCCGGTCAATCCTAGGAAGGCAGCAACTATCAAAGCTGAGGTTGAGAAGTTGCTTAAGGCGGGATTCATTTTCCCTGTTCCTTTGACTGAATGGGTTTCAAACCCTGTTCCTGTAGATAAAAAGCAAGGAACGATTCAAGTTTTCATTGATTTCAGAGACCTAAATAAAGCATGTCCTAAAGATAATTACCCCACACCATTTATCGATCAAATCATTGACGAGTGTGCCGGTAATGAGATTTTCTCCTTCATGGACGGTTTCTCCAGATATAATCAGATTACTATCCGTCCTGAAGATCAACATAAGACTAACTTTATTTGTCCCTGGGGTACTTTTGCATACAAGAAGATGCCTTTTGGTCTTAAAAATGCTGGGGCTACGTTTCAGCGGGCCATGTCATATGCCTTCCATGACATCAAGAAGATTATTGAGGCGTATTTGGATGATTTAGCTGCTCATTCTCGAAAGAGGATGGATCATCCTTCTCACCTCCGGCAAATATTTGAAAGATGTCGTTTCTATAAGATTAGATTGAATCCGAACAAGTGCATTTTCGCGGTTACATCCGGTCGGTTATTGGGATTCATTATGTCTAGAGAAGGGATTAGGGTAGATCCCTTCAAGGTTGAGGCAATACTTCGGTTGCCTCCCCCGTCCTCTATCCGTCAACTTCAAAGTCTACAAGGAAAGTCTAATTTTCTTCGAAGGTTTATCGTAAATTATGCTAAAGTTACCAAGGGATTTATGAGATTGTTGAAGAAGGGAGTTCCATTTCTTTGGGATGACTTCGCTCAACGCTCATTCGATGCTTTGAAGAAAGCATTGACCTCTGCTCCTTTATTGAGTCCACCTGATTATAGCAGGGATTTCCTTTTGTATCTGGCAACAGCAGAATCTACTATTGGTATGGTTCTGGTTCAGGAGGATGATGCTCCTACAGAGCATGTTATATACTACCTTAGTCGAGGCTTGGTAGGACCTGAACTCCGGTACACTCCGATAGAAAAGTTAGCTTTAGCAGCAGTTCATGCTGTGCAGCGACTCCGGCATTACATTATTCTTCGAAAAACTTATGTTTTGGCAGCAGTCAATCCATTTCAGTTTGTCCTCAGTAGGCGAGTGATTGGGGGCAAATACAATAGATGGATTGTGATTTTGCAGGAATTTGACCTTGAGTTTATGTCTGCCAAATCCAAGAAATCATTAGTTTTCGCGGAATTGATCTCCGAGTTGCCCTGTGGGGAAGAGATGATCTATGATGAATCCTTTCCGGATGAACATTTGTTTCTTATCTCTTCACAGGATCCTTGGTATGGAGATATCATTGTGTATCTCCAGACTGCGAAGTTTCCCTCTACTTTTTCGAAAGATGAGCGTCGTAAGCTGCGTCACTTGGCCAAGAATTATTTGATTATTGGTGATGCTTTGTACTTCAGGTTGATTTAATTACAAAATGACCTTAACTCTCGAAGAAAAGTGGAAATTTAATCTTCGAATGATTCCACCGAGTGGAGCTTGTGAGTTCATTCTATAGGCCCTCTGAGCTAAAAGATTTTGTGTGTTGGGGTACTTTGGCCTTGATTTTCAAAGGTTGTATAGAATACGGTCAAAAAGTGTCATCGTGTCAAGTTTATACTCGAAAAATATAGCCGCTCATCAGCTCCGCTTTTTCAGATCGTACACCGGTCCCTTTCTAAAGTGGGTATTGATTATACTTGTAACCCGCCTTCCATTAAAGGTCACAAAAGTACATTATTGTGATGAACTAACACCTGCAGTGGTCGAAAGCTATACTTTTGGGAATGATGAGTGAGACTACGGCTCTTTTTCTTTTCAACCGAGTTATTATGGGTGCTGGTATTCCTAGAGAGATTGTCACTGACCATGGCAGTCATTTTCAGAATAGTATGATGGCTGAGTTGGCTCTCAAGTTGGGTTTCCGGCAGGAGCATTCATCTCCATATTATCCTCAAGCCAATGGGCAAGTGGAAGCCGTGAATAAATCCTTGAAGACAATTCTTCAAAGGACAATTGATAAAGCTAGATCCAACTGGCATATTATGCTATATTCTGCACTTTGGGCATACAGGACGTCGGTGAAAACTGCAACTGGCTTTACTCCGTTTCAGCTAGCGCATGGGTTGGAATCTGTATTTCCCATTGAATGCGAGATTCCTTCTCTAAAATTAGCTGTTGAACTTCTTCCTGACACTTCTAGTCTTGAAGAACGGCTCCTTCATTGGAACATCTCGATGAGCAGCGTCGGGATGCTGCCACGATGAATGAGGTGCATAAAAACCGAGTTAAAGTTTAGTACGATAAGGCGGTCAAACCTAGGGTTTTTTCGGAAGGTGACCTTGTTTTGGTCTATGCCCAAGAAAAAGATGCCCTGGGGGCAGGAAAGTTTAAGTCTATGTGGTATGGCCCCTTTATCGTTAAAAAAGTCCTTAAGAAAGGAGCATATACCTTGGTTGATTTTGAGGGGAACGAGTTGCCGGAGCCCAGAAATGGGCTCTATTTGAAGAAGTATTATGCCTAGGCTTCGGCCTGGCATCTTGCTTTTGTATATAGTAGTTTTTCTTTGTACATATCTGGTTGTTTTTCGATCTTTGATGGGTTGGTGATGTTTTTGATCTGCTTTGGCAGGTTGTGTCGGATGTCATGAGTCATTTTGGTTTCACCGATGGTGCTAGTAGACACACCCGAAACTTAGCTTCCGCGGCTTGGGTGCTTCATTATCCATCCGGTCAGCTGTTAGTATCAAGAGGGGTCTGCATTGGTCCTGCTTCCAATAATATAGCAGAATACACTGCAGTTTTTTATCTACTCTCGAAGGCAATATCTTTGGGTGTTGATTCGTTGGTAGTTTTCTTGGACTCTCAGCTGGTGGTGTCGCAGTTGAACAATACTTATCGGGTTCGAGATCCATTTTTATTACGGTTGTTCTTGAGGGTACGTTTGTTACAAAGATCATTTCAATTTTTAACTTTCATTCATATTCCTCGAGCTGACAATTGGTTGGCAGACTCATTAGCTAATCAAGCAATTGATTGGCATATTAATCATTCCATACAATAAAATTTAATCATCAAAAACATCATACATTTTGATACATTTGGTACATCACATCAAACATCGCTGTATATATATCATCAGAGTGTTCAAAACTATACAAAAATTTGGATCCATAAGTCATACAAAACTTGGGCTTATGCCCGATCATGTTCAGTCTCAAAAAATATATAGTCATCTGATATATCATATCTATCTACTCCTGAGGTCCCTGCCCAGAAGTTGTGTTCCTATAGAACATAATCACGGTGGCAACTCGGCGGAATAACCGTACCCAGTCTCGGGGCACTCCTACCACCCGTCTCTGGATGGCTTCCGGCAGATCTTCCACGGCAACCATAGGTACTTGGCGGGTTAGCCCCTCCAAGTTCCTCTGTACAGCCTGGAGGGTCCTGTCTGAATCCACTGTATCCGCTTCGCCTCGGCGACGCTTGTGTCGCGGGAAACCCTCAGGTCGAACTGGTCCAATATCTGAATCATGATCATGTTTACATTGTAATTCATTATGAATCCAATCAAAAACATGTTTTTTTTTCATTTTTTCACACATATTTGAAAATCCAAAAAATTATATAAGTTAAAAATTGCAAACTTATCGACTGCGCCGCATGCCGTGCCTAGTGGAAGGACAAGATCTGGATCTCCACAAAAGTCCATCCCAGCATAGGGATAGTCGTCCACAACAATGATTTGTTCTCCCCACCAAAGGAAGAACTCATCATCCCAAGTGGTCCGGGGAACTTCACTTCCCCCTAATCTCTTCATCATGTCTGCCCAGCGGGCAATTCTTGGGTCTCTCGGGCTACTGATGGTAGAGATCACTCTGGGTCTCAATGCTGGTATCTTCTCGAAGAAGAATGCCATCAAAATTGTACCGTATCCAAAATGTTTTGTCTTTGCTTGGCGGATTGAGGTCAATTGTTGCTTCATGTTCAGTAATAGGGCTGTGCACCAATCATATACATTAGTTAAGCATTCCACTGCTATGCTCATTTGCGTCCTGGACGCCTGATGTAGGGAGGCAGATCCTACCACTCTGCGAATGGTGAAAAAGAGAATTTTCATGTGCAAATCCCTTAAATCTTTAATTGCAATTTGAGTTCCAACTTTCTTGGAACCCTCTACGCAGTACACGTGGATGTAATCTTCCACGGCTAGCCCTCCCAAGGGCTTCCCGTGTAAGTCTACTAGTTCCCCCCTTCGGGAGAGTCCAGTGATAAGATATATGTCTTCCACTTCAATGTGTACATGCATATGATCTATCATAAAGCAGTCCTCATCCGGTTCCCAATAGTTCACGAGTATTTCAAGCAACCGGACATTGCTTTTCATATTTGGCATTTTGAAAAACTTGAGTAATCCGCAATTCCGAAGAATATTTAGCGATGCTCGATCTCACATGACTTCTTGATCAATTGCACTGTGTTCACGCTCTCTCCATGAGATGGTCATCCTGTTAAAATTCAATAAATCCTTCATTAGCTACGCATTTTTCATTTGGGCCTGCGCATACACGACTTTATTTGTGCACAGTCGCGTGTATACGCGACTTTCTCGTTACCAACCCGCGTATGCGCAAGCCCGTAATTTTTAGCAAGGGTTTCTATGGTGAAAATTACTAAATTTTAATTTATGAGTGGACAAAATGATTTGCAAGGATGATTGATGAGCTTACCTGACAAATTCGGTGCGATTTGACGGTCGGTTGCTCTTGATTTGACGAAAGAAGTTTTTTTCTCCAAAGCACTTTTTTCCAAATCAGCAATGTAATAATGAACCAAATATGAGGTAATTTGTCTATTTATGCCCAAAAAGTTGAAAATTTTCGCAAAAATTTGTTATGCTTATGTTTTCAATCTATCTTAAGCTGCATAACCCGGATGCTTGGAAGTGCCCAGTTTGGTATGTTTTCAGGTACATTTTGACGATTTTGAGATTTTTCCCAGTTTTTGATCCATTATTACTGACTCGTCACGACAGGTATATGATCTTCACTGGCATATAGGTTAGGGAAATCACTTTCCTCTACATCTTGCATACTAGCCTCCATACTGATCACTTGCCATAGGGTCGATCCCATCAGGTCATGACTATTACACCCATTTCACTCGCCGATTATTTAATCATGACTTGGTGGTAGAGCCTTCCTTTACATGGGCTTCCTAGTTAGTTCCTCACTATCATTTGTTGCCCATGCTGCGTTTTATGTAGGCTTGGGAGTCCTCTTTAGTCCTACCATGACTTATGTGTTGAATCTTCATTCTTCTTCTTCTTCACTATCATTTTTCTGGCTATTACCCTAGAGGCTCCCTGGTGTTGTTAAGTTGTATTACTGCATTGCATATTGGCTACTTGTTTATCCTGGCCTTTAGCCGGCTTCATTTGGACTCAGTGTTTAAGCCAACTTTTGACCTTGACTATTTGTACAAGTTAACCATTGCATGCACTTTAGCTATCATGACTTGACACCCTTTTACCCATGGATGGAACATTCCTCTGAGTATCGCTTACCAGTTTTCGCCACCTTGCATTGAGCATAGGATCGTTCCAATCCCAGGAACTAGTGCATCTATTTCTTGATACTCGTTCTATCCATTGTACCATAGCATTCTTTTATTCTTTTTCAGGCTTATTATGAAAAAGACAAAAAAATCAAATATAACAAAAAAGAGCGGGAATGGGATGTATCTTCGTTATTTTGATGGCAGTACAGAGTCAGTTTATCGCCCTTGAACAAAGCACATATACTTATATATATTTCCTTCATTTGGGATGGTTCTAGTTTGACCTAGGTTCAGCCTTTACCATGTTTCACTTGTCAGTTCTCCCCAGGTTGGTTATCTCTTCCAATCATATGGAGAGTTTGTTTTGCCTCCTGCAAGACAGACTTATACAGTGTCACCTTTTACTGCCATGGTCATCACAGAGTCGTGCTTTTGTTCAAGGGAAGTCTAGCCTGAGTCGGCCATTCTACGGTGTCTCTTGACTCATTATTCAGTCGGCCTTCCCGGTCTTGTCAGTATCATGTTCTATCACATCAGATGTTTTGATCTTCTGCTCGTGCTGGTTTGAGAAAGTCCCCATTGACTTCTTGCCGGCGGGTTTGTCTCTTATCGACTACGACACATTGCTCTGAGAGCAAGCCTAGAGCCGCACCTTGGGCCTATTTCCATCATTGTTAGGTGACCTCGTGCTCAGCATTTGATCATCATCATGGGTCTTTGACTGAGTGGTTTCCCCTGTGTTCGACGTCAGCACACATTATCACACTTGGGATTCGTGCAGTACCTTGATTTCCATTTGACCCTATCGGTGGATTTCTTGCCTCTGTGTCAGCTTTCATTATTGGTTGGTTCAGAGGGTTTCTTCCGTGCGCTAGCTTCATCTTGTGCATGTCAGAAACGTACTTCGGTTTTGGTTCCGTCACTCTACTTTGTCCGATTCCTTCCAAATCTTGGCCTGCGGGTTACACTCGCGCTGGACTGATGTGGGATGCCTTAATGCCTTCCTTCCAGCAGATCTTTTCCCATCGACTTCGACTCATTGCTCTGGGAATAAGGTCTAGAGTCTTTTTGTTAGTACCTTAGGGTTTGCAGTCATCAGTGGCAGACTCTTCGCTATCGACAGTGGGGATTCATCATTGCCTCCTGATTGGTAGATTCTTTCAAGTGTTCGACTTCAAATCATTCATTCGCACTTGTCAGATTGTACTGGGGCACCTTTACACTCATTTTCATTATTGGTGGGTTGTCTCGCGTTGGTTAACGGTATACATCATTGACCGGTAATCCAACGATTTCTCACATGGTCGACTTCAGCTCATTTATTCCCATTGTGTAGAATTGTGCCATAGTGATCGGTGAAGACCTCAGGTTGCATCAGCATTTTTCGGTTCACTTTTGACAGTCCATTCAGTTTCTGCCAGTGATGCCGTCCACCCTTATATGTTGCAGTTCAGCACAGCAACATCTTATATGTTGGCTCCCGAGTTGCGTGATTGTACCGTTTGATCCACCTCTTATGATCCGGTACTTGGAGATTCAGTTACTTATATGATCAGACATCCAGTTGCACCATCTTTGATCAGCTTTCTATATGTGATACTTGGACATTGATTTAGACTTACACTTCCAGGCCATGCTCAGATGATTCATTGTGTACTTTCAGTTCAGCTATACCTGTATACATTTTGGATCTATTATATACTTTCTATATGATGTATTTTTTACTGAGCATGGGTATGCCCACCTCAGCATGAGTTGACTCTTTGTCTTCTTTCATTGGTTTTTGGCAGGCTGAAATCTGGTGAAGTCCTCTCTTGTCCTTGCGAAGTTCTTTCTATGTGCATAATACATTTCGGCCATCATGTACCCCTTCTGACCTCATATATTAGGGGGCATCTATTATAGCATCATTTTTCACCTTCATATGATTCATGATTTCTTTTATGGCTTTGGGCACCCATTCCTACAGACTTGGACAAAATTCACTAAAAAACAGTGTTAAAATCCCCATACGCGGGTATGCCCAGACTTCTCCGCATGTATACGCGAGTCCACATGTAATTTCCCGTGTATGCCATTAAAATCATTAAAAAATATATAAAAATCCCTATTTTTCGAGTTGGGTTGATGGTTACTCTGGTAGTTCAACCACCCCAGCACGTGGCCAACTGTTTCCAACTGTTGAAACTACTTTGAGGGAGTATAAAAGCCCCTCATGTGCATGGCCTAAGGGGGAGAGAAATTATTGATATTATACTCTGTTGGAATCCTCTATCCAAGTCTGAATTCCCATGCCTCCTGCACTTCCCAGTTCATTACAGGAAACCCTTGTTTCCTGGAGATGCTCATCTCTCTATATGTCATCTCGTATGCACCAGTTCGGAAGGAATCTTAGCGAGGCAAGGGTGGGACGGATTCGGACGACGGTCTGCTTGAAGATCGTGGAAGGATTCAGGTGATCTCTCCACTCGTTATTTCTATACATGCTATTTATAATACAGAAGTACCATCTTGTTCCCGAAATATATGTGTTAGTGTCCGCTTGCATATATGAGAATATTATTATTTAAGCATTTATTATGGTTAATCTAATGTTTCACATGGATTTCACTAACATTTAGAGTAGATATATGCCGTACAACCAGTTCTTCGTGCTTGTTTCTTCTTGTCTTTCAGTTTAGAAAGGAAGAAGGGTTGCTGGGGGTTTGGACCCCGCGGGATCTGCTTCAACCGTAGGACCTACGGGTAAGTTCCTTGATCTGCTCTATTTAGTTTTTCATGAACATGTATGGTTGTGTGAGTCCTTCTTAAGTAGCATGCCCTGCTCTGTGGAGGTTGTAACCCAACAAACCTCTAGGGTGATTTTCCCCGAAACAGTTGAGGAGGCATATCGAGTGTAGAATTTGCAAAAGTAAATTTTCCCATCATTTTACAAAATTTAAAATGCAGATTGGTTGCCAATGCACATCAGAAGTGTGTGCAATGGGTGCAATGGGAGCACCGATGTCATGGCGCCTTAGACAAGGATAAGTTGCACCGATTCTTGAGAGCTTTAGAGCACTGAAAAGTGAAAAATGCAGTTTTTTGGCCGTATTTTTTTTTTCTTTAACCCTGTTCCAGTGCGCGGGGTTTTTTAGGCACACCGGTGTGGTTTCTTAAGACCGCACCGGGTGGTTTCAGTTTTGGTGCGGGGTTTTAGGAGTCATCGATGTAGAATATTTGTAAAGCACTGATTTGCTACAGTGATAAGACGCACCAGGCGGGTTTGTACGGAGCGCACGGTGATCAGTGTGCAATTGTTTTTTGCGCATCGGTGCTTTATCTTGTTGAATGCGTCGGTGTAGTTTAGGATGATAAGCGCACCTCTGAAAAACATCCGCAGAAACATCCGCTCGATAACCTTCTCTAGTAACCTATGTTACAAATGCATGTTAGGGGTATTTTTATAAGGGGTTCATCAAAAACATCCACTAGAGGGTATTTTCCTTATAGTGTCATCTCATGGAGGAACTAAAAGCAATGGGAACCATTGCTTCCTAAAGGGGGAGGAATGATCCAAGTGGATATTGGTGGCCACATGCGTATTCAACTTGGACCCCCACCATTATTTATTTCAGTTTTTTAGTTTCCTTAATTGTATCACAATTTACTATTTTTGGTATTTTTTTTGGTCCAGAACCTCCAGAGATGTTTTGAGGTCCCAAAACGACGTTTTTTTTGGAAAATCACCAATTCCAAAAGTAAGTCTTCAACATGAAATTTTCTTTCAGCAGTTGTAGTCCTCAGATATATATTTCTAACAAGGTATCATCTGCATCAAATAAAGATCATATGCCGAAATTACGACCCCAGGAAATTGATGTAACAATTTACCTCAAAGAGGCCCATAGTTTGGTATTTCATCTCCTAGGGGTTATGTTTTTTTATGTTTAGGGTTTTCCATTATTTATCAATAATAAATATGCCTTCGATCCTCATTGTAACATAGTTTAGAGACATATTGTAGCTGCTACATCTCTTCTCAAAGACAAGTTACCGTCACCCTAGCTAGTTTATTTCCATTCTATTTGTAAGCATACTTCAGTTATTTGATATTAATGAAATGAAGTTTTATTTCTGCTGCATCTATGCGTTTATGTTTATTTATTTATTTTATTGCATTCCTGCATAAATTTATATCAACAAATGACCCTTATTCCTCAAGATTTCAATTTGCAACCACAAATTCAGTTGATGTATAATCTGTGCAATGTTAGATATAAAAATAAAAATATAAATAGTAGTTATAAATTATCCCCTAGACATCTCATTTCCACCAAAATTATTTTTAATTGAGGACAGATGGTAAAATTCGTTGAGAGATTAAAGACACACTCATATACATTTATAGAAATGAATAAGTCATGTGACATGTAATATAGACACATTAAATTAAAAATCCAATGCCAATGTCAGTGGAAAAAATAAAAAATATAACACAACAAGTAATGTTCAACAACTTATAGTTATCATAGACAAAAACATTAACAAGAGCTGCCCATGATCAGAAAATGGGCATTCATGAAGAAGCTCAAGATGAAAATTCAATGGAAGAAATATCCCATAACAACAATCTCAATACATAAAATCCACTATCAATTTTAAGAGAGGATTTATAATATTTAACCATGCATCAATGAAAGTATTGAAATATAAAATACTATTATATATATAGTACAATAATGTAAATCAAATTCTATTTTTCATATGTTCTAGAAAAAACAATAGATAAATCAATAAAGAATTCTACTTGCTTCATCCTCAATGCCACATAAACATCAACAGTAAATGGATAAAGAAAACCCAAGTCACCACCAGGTTGTTTTGCATGAACATGTTCACCAACTTTCCACATTTTCGTTTCATCGATCTTATACATGGTAAATGTTGGGAGCCCATCACTTTCCTGTAGGATGATTTTGATCAATTAGAAGCACTGGTTCAATAGACAATTTTCTCAAATAAAATAAAATGCCAAAAAATGAGTGAATTTTTAGCAAAGAAAAGAGCTTACAAGAAACTGACGCCCTGTCATGACAATACGTCAGATTTCATTGCCAAAAGCTACATCCTCATAGCACTCGTATAAAATTTCCATGCCAAGGTAATATAAAGCAATGTATGCCATCTCAAAATCCCTCCTTCCCTCTTCATTCATAAAATTGTATATTTCTAACAATCCCTATACAATGTATAATAAGTTCAAAGTTAAATTAACCATAAGAAATTCAAACCATTTCAAGAGCAATAAAAATGAAAATCAGTATATGACAAATTGTATATCCAATGTGCCATAGTAGAAAACAACATCCTATGAAAAATGTATAACCAATGAAAAAATATCCCTAAAACATGCTTTTAATTTCACCAATTTTTTTGACTCTCAGAAAATTCCAAAAGAGAAGATAAGTTCTTGTATTTCCTGACACTAGCTTCTTGGTGGCTGGCCCTTATGGTGATAGAGGTCACAAATTATATAGAGAATTTAAATGTCGCACGACACTAGATTGTAAAATATTTTCAAGACCTCATGGGTTCTACTTGTTATATCATTGACCACTGATAACTCAAAAGAATCCTTAATTGTGACGTCTAGAGTTTTTATTTTAGAAAGTTTCTTAGAAGTACAAAGTACAAACAAAACTAATGGCATAAAGACAATAAGAAGTTATATTCTAGAAAAAAAAGTAAAACCAGGCAGAGGAGAGGTAAATAAATAATTATACCAACATAACACAAAAAATAAAAATAAACAAGGCATCTCTTTATATAGATATATAACTACGTTGTGAATTTTATAAGAAGAGACCAAGAATAGACTAGACACTGGAAGTAATAATCCAATAAAAAATTTCCATTATGTAAAATGAAATACCACCCACTTTCCATCCATCAAGGTTATTGTCACAAACCTTTCTGGAAAAATATGCATTACAACTTCATTGATAACAGTCTAATTTCCACAAGAGTGCTTCAAGTTTCTCTAGGCCTGCAGAGTCTAACATATAAGTTACATTGTGTCCCGAGAGCACTGCATGAACCCACATGGATACTTGAAAAATGAAAGAAGGTCTAACTCTGAAACAAGGAAAATTTAAATCAAAGAAAGACATACAAATGTGCTATTCGAATGGGATAATTGAAATGGGCTAATCGGATTTGCTAATAAATTTAGCTGTTGGGTTACTGAACTAGGATGGAAACAATCATTCCTAGAAGTTTTTTTGAGTGCAGCATGAAGTTTCTCTTGTCAATGCAGCATGAATCTGCTCTTATCAATGCATTAAGCTTTATTCAGTGATGTAACAGTCATACCGTGAAGTTCTTGTTAGTGCTAGTCAATCATAGTCAGAAGAAGCCGATCATTGCGGATAGACACATATAGCTGGCTCTATTTTCTTGATAGGTAGTGTTGCTGATAGTACCTAGTAAAATGAATTAATAAAGGGTAGAAATATTTCTTACTTACCGTAATTATGATGAATCCTGATGATGCCTATCTATTGCACAACCCAACCTACCCTGATCTGATGTTCGTTCATCCATGGAGTCAGCAGCTTGGATTCCAATAAGGGAGTTAAAGCTATTATTGGAAATGTGTAGAGGGAACTAACACCTCTTTATGATATAAAAATATGCCTTGTAACTTCTGGAGTTTCCTTAAGTGAGTGCCTATAGAGCTACCAAGATAAAGAGTATATGAAGCTCTATTGTCTTCCTCATGTTGAACAACTTAACCTGCCTTTATTGGTGATGGATCCACTACCTTTTCCTTCACTTCTAATCCTGGAATTGGCCGAGATGCTTGATTTTATGATTATTTTCGCTATCCTATAGAAGGCACAGTAGGGCTTGAGAAACATAATTAATGGAGCTAGTTAGATAACGTGGTGGGAAGAAACCAACCAACCTAATGAACTATAGTGGATCTGTTATACTATACAACATCCCCCATTTACATTAAATAAATGGGGACCCTTTAAAAATAAATATAAATTTATGAGCTTGATTTTGCTTTAGCCTAAGTCTAAAAACTTTAAGAAATAAAGGTTTTTCCCTTTTCTCTTCGATTTTAAAAGCGCTCATCGCAAATCACATAACTTACAAGCCGAATAAGTAAAAACATATATAAGTGTTGCGAATTGTGATATGTGCTACACCCTTTTCGAGTTATATAAAATTCTCGTTACGAATTTTTAAAAACCCTTTAAAAAAGGAAATCACGTCATGCATTTTAAAAACAGTCAGCTTATGGCAATTCGGTAAAGATTGCGATGGCTCGGACCCAACGAACCAATAAAGAAAAAATTATAAAGTCAAAAGGTTTGATAAAGCACAAATAGCATGATTCCTTAGTGCATTTTGCGTTTCGCAGCAGATAACCAAATATAAATTTTTATTACCGCATGACAATTGCGATCTGCGATTTGCACAGATCGCATTTCGTGAAATTCATTGTTGACAAAAAACTTAACTAATGGTAACGATTTAAATTTACGATATGCGATATTGATACTTATTACTCAAGTGGGTGAAATGATTCATATCTAATCAACCAGATATAATGTCTAACATCTTAAATTAATATATTAGACATTTTACGTAAAGGCGTGTTAGATATTTTATAGGAAGAATTATGCGTTATTAACGACATTTAATGGGAGTAAGGTTCAAAATATTGATATTTACTTCAAGCGTGTTTTGAATAAATTGAAAGCTGGATTTTTTATTATATGGTTTTAGATCTATCCTTCTCTCCATTCATCTTAGATCTGAGTTTACTCTATTCACTTGAATTCATGGAACTACCTAAAAAATTGAGAATAACTGGAATGACAAAGAAAGGAAAATAAATTGTCCAAACGTCATCCATTGAAGACTCAGACATGCCTCCATTGTTCTCTGGTACGACCTACAACAATTATTGTGGCAGTTACTCATGGGAAGAAATGTACCAAATCTTCGAGGATGAACAACCAAGGGTAATAGTCAAAATAGCTATAGCAGATGCATCAGTTTCCTCAGACCCATCCTACTTCGATGTTGCATGCTCATTTCCTCACAAAGTAGCAACGAGGCCACAGATTCTCCCCTACATGGATATTGTAAAGTAGGTAATTGAAAACCTTAATATAGCAGATAGGTCATTTAAGAATTCAAAGCTAGAGAATATTGGTTCGTTTACTACAGAGGATTTGAGGACAATGTACCACTTGCCCATGTCGCAGAAGAATTATGACAAAGCTTTTGTTAAAATATTTACAAAGAAGCATACAAACCTAATGAAAATTATAAAGGGATGGAAAGATGACCAAGGAAAATTGAAATGGGACAAAATCGGTATGTACCCGATAGCAGAGTTACCCTCCCCTTATTGCTATGCCGCTGGAATGTTATGTAGATTGTTTTCAAATCAAGATACCACTAGGTTTTTCGTAGATTGGCTCTCTTTAATTAACGCAATCGTAAATTCTTATATTATGAATTGGGCGAACATCTTGTCTGATAATTTGGCCAGAAATATCATGGACTATAGAAGTAAAATAAGTGTTTCCTCTAGGGAAATAGCCCCCTTCTACATGAGTTCTTATATTATGGACACAATTTTTTTTTGTTCAAGTTTTCCTGTCATGGGATGGAAATCGACAACCCAAGACCCCACTCCAATCCATATTTACTACAGAGCCCTTTGGGAATATGATTTTCATTTACATTTTTATAAAATTTGCAATGGATTCATGTTACCTATGCATCAGATTATATTTAATGAAAAATCCCCTAGGATTTCCAAATAGGATAGCTTAGACATTTTTCCTGTTGCTAGATGGTTTGCTGAAGAGAATTTCACCTATATCAGAGTTTTTAGGAGTTATTCTTCTCCCCATGTTTTACCCTATTATCTACCTGATAAGCTCCTAGCTAGAGAAATTACTTACCACATTGTAGTTAGTCACATTTCTAAGCAACTCAAAGATGCCAAGAAGGCGATTTGGCCTACTTTCCCTTTGCAGTGCGGTACTTTTCCACTTTTCAATATTGGTCATACATTCAAAGAAGTTTCAAATGTCACTTTATTAAATTTGGTTGTAATTCCAAAGAGGCCATTCGACCCCAATGATGTGATTAAGAATTTCACCATTGAGCTTAAATTGAAGCATTTCTTGAATGAGATAGATATTCTTGATGATTTCTTTCAAGGCATGGAGAAGTTCACAGATGTACTGAAAAATGCATCCAGTCAGCTCAATCAAAATGACTTTGAGGCTTTCCAAACATATAGAAATAAGAGGCTGGAAAGAATCCCTTTGGATTTATTATTTATTGAATATGTCAATAGACCGAATCCAAGCATTAGCCTAGATAATGAAGCCAAAGACATGTATGAAGATGAATCCCAAGAGAAATTTAATCACAAGTCAGGGCAATCACAGCATAATTCTCACAATTCGGATCACTCTGATAATGAATCCAAAAGCAGGAATGAGATCCTAGAGAAATTAATTGATATAGTGATCAAAGGGATTGAAATGCAAACATAAGGAGGAATTAATGGAGATGGATCATCTTCTGAAGAAGTTCAACATATCCAGAATACACCCAATCAAGCAGAGAAATCTCAACCAAAAGATTTGAAGAATGAATGGGAAAAGTTTTCCAAGCCACTACAAACACCACAACCAAAGCCTAATATTGATGAATCCAAAAATTTTCAAACGCCCGAGTATTCTCAGAATTTAGTGGAAACTACAATTCCGCTATAGAGGTTACCTAGATTTCATGATTAAGATATCATACCGGCATACCCTACAGAGCATATTGTTTTACATATTGAAGAAATACCCTCACTTGATGTCTTCTACAGTCCTAATCATAATGCTGTAGTTAAGAGAAGAAAGAGTAGAATAATGGATGAAACCATTTCAAATTTTATTAATGAATCTGTTGATGTTCTATGGAAAGACCCTTTGGCTGATCCTACAGAACATCTAACTAAGTTATCACAATACGTAGGAGCGTATGCTACTGGCACCATTGATAAATCCACCAAAGTATAACTCTACTGAAGAAAAAATAAGACAAAGTACAAGAGTTAGAGAAATTGTTAGAACAAGAAAAGTTTAACTCCAGCAAGAAGATGGGATTGAAGATGTCTCAATTTTAAGAGGATTTTGAAAGAATGAATTTGCAACACAAAGTGCAGATTAACGATAAATAAACACAGCTTGAAGCAGCAATGGAAAAATTGAAAAATCAGCCTCAATTGGAGTTTTTCATAAGAGAATCACTGGAAATGAATGCAAAGCTAAAGTAGCAACAAGAAACCTTTTTTCAATAAGCTTAAATCACCAGCTCTTACTGTAATACAAGCAAAATCCTAATCCATCAAGTAGCTAACAAGAGACTTGAGTGTGAGAAAGTTGAAAAGAAAATCAATGAGTTCATTCAGTGGCAAGGATCTAACTCAGGAAAGAAATATGAAGTACTTGAGATAGACAAATTTCAAAAAGATATTTTATTTAAATATTGGGAAGTATAGCTGAGACGAGCAGAAAAGGAAACGACAAAGGCATTAAGGTTAACAAATGCAATGGCTGAATCTATTAATGAACAGCTTTTGAAAGATGAACTTATTAAGAATCCACAACTGATGAGCTCTCAAAACTCAAGACATTAGAAGCACATTGAAAGCAAAATACAGAGATGCAAGAAGAAATGATTAAAAAGATAAATAACTTTGATAAACAAAATTACTAGAATTTTCTGATCAAACCTTATCATCAATGCTTAACTCTTCAGTCATTAACTAATTCAAAAAAGAAGTCGCAGCCATCACTTTCAAATGGAGTGTTAAAAAGACAGATTGGATTAGTAATTCCGTAGCCAACTCAGCTAAATCCAATGGTGGATATTTGTCAGCTTTGAGATGAAATGAAAAAAGAGGATCAACACACATAATCATGTTGTTATTTTATTTTCCTAAATTGTATTTTAAGTTTGCTCCCTACGAGGATGGTTGTTTGAAACCTCCTCTATTTTTATGTAATAATCCTTTTTTAAACATATTGTAGTTTAGAATTTAAACACTTCTCATGCATTTAGAGAAGGGTCCAAAAATTTGTCAAAAACATTTGCAAAGAATGCACTTTTGTAAGTTTGTAAATTCTTTGATGGATTAATGGAACTAAATCTGTTATCTTTTGACATTTGAAACTGTTTAACTGATGTTGCACTATTGTACTCTTGAAATCACTTGAAAGTTAAGAGGAGCAGAAAAATACTGTCACTTTATATGAGTAGGAATTCGTATATATGGTTCTTATACACGTTATATTAAGTTTTGCTTTTTAGATTGATAGTTATCTTTTTATCTGCATTATATATTTGAACTCTTATCATAAATGAATGTTAAATGCACTTCTGTACTGATATTTGTTTATGATCTCTTATCTTATATATAGTCACACATATAAATGCGAAATACATTTTTTAATTCTTTTAATCAAAATAATTTGTTAAAAGGATTATCTTTACATAATTTTCACCTCTTTCAACTATTAAATAATCTTCATTACTAATAGTTGGAAGATATCTTTTTTAGGTCACATAAAGGAAGAAACACCCCGGGTATATAGTAGAATAGATAGTTTAAAGAAATGTATATGACAGATTAAAATCATTTCCCATTTGCATTTTATATAAGAAAAACACACCCCAAAATCATCATCATTGGGAAGCTGGTCCCTTTATCCCG
The DNA here is from genome assembly GCA_034641835.2 of Pinus albicaulis. Lineage (NCBI taxonomy): Eukaryota > Viridiplantae > Streptophyta > Pinopsida > Pinales > Pinaceae > Pinus > Pinus albicaulis. The sequence goes on along the minus strand of CM076584.1, from coordinate 969,693,371 downwards.
AGTCGGAGCCACCACACCAACCAGAAAAGGACTTTCTCTAAGGTCTGGACTGGGTGGTTTTCCCCCATGTTGTTACAACAGAATTTCGAGGCCTCAACATTTTGGCACTAGAAGGAGGGAAATTTTTAATGGCAGGAATATATGATCAATCTGAAAGTCAATGTAAGAGTCTCTCTCTGTCTAGATCCCCTTCAACTTCTAGAACATTAGGTAGATCTAAATTTTTAAGATTTGAAGTTGAACATCCTTCTCCTAAGTCTCCAAGTGAAACTCAAACCATAATATCATATTAGGGGAATTTTGAGGTTGAAAATGGGCCTCCTAAAGAAATTATAAAATAATAGTGGAAATAATAAAATACGATTTGATTACATCATCAAATTTTAGAGGGAAAAAAAGAAAAAACTATTTTTTTAAGTCGTATTTCCAACTTATCTCCCAAAGTTTTTACTCAAATTTAGAGCGAGAGTACTCGTTGGATGAAAATTTTAATTCTTCATCCAAGCAGTACCCATGTTTCATACTTTTGATGGACCTTGCTACACGAAAAATGAGAAATACATGAAAAACATGATTGCAATCAATTTTTTCATGTATTTCTAATTTGTCATGTAGCAAGGTCCATCAAAAGAATGCAACATGGGTACAACCTGGATGAGGAATTAAATTTTTCATTCAACGAGTACTCCCGCTCAAAATTTGGGTAAAAACTTTGGGAGATAAGTTAAAAATACGATTTGAAAAAGTAGTTTTATTATTTTATTATTTTTTAATATTTTTACACTTTTACTTAAAAAATGGTGAATCATCCCCCATGGTTGACATCATCAACTTGAATCCTATTGGTTCTTATAAAGTTTATTTTGGTTGTACATTTTTCTTAGGAGGCCCATTTTAGACCTAAAAATTCCCTAGAAGTTCAATCTTTGATAGAAAAGTTAGAGTATCCATTTCTGGTGAAAAGCCTGAAACTTCTCAATCATCCAAGATTAGTGCTTCATCATCTTTACAACCTAGAAGAATATTAACTCGATTAGAAACTCAAAAGACATGAATTCCTCCTTCTAAATTTCCCATCGATACTTCTCGAAGGAAGTAAAAAAAGACTCAATCAGAGTCAATCACCAATGATGTCTTATCTAATATTCCACCCCATTCACCTCCATTACCTCTAGTCACTTCCAATACTTCCATTCCAACAATCAGTGTTACTTTAACTAGTTCCAATACTCAAACTACTACTCCTTCAACTAGTTCTAGTACTCAGCCTACCTCTTCTTGAACTCAAACTCTATTCATCACCTTTACCCAAGGTCTAATGGCAGGCCAAGTACCTCCACCAAATGTACAACCATGGAACAATATAGGTGTTGTAAAAATTCCTTCTCCTCTTCATCCTCTCCCAAAATACCCTAAAACATGGTTACCTAAATTTAATCCTGATGATGGCCTTCCAGCTGAAGAACACATTCATAATTACATGTTAGCCATTAATTTAAAAGAGGTAATTGAAGAAGATTGTGTTGTAATACTATTTCCTTATACTCTCACATGATCTGTAGTATCCTGGTATTTATCATTACCTGCCTTCTCTATAACTAGCTGGAATATGTTCGAACAACAATTTTTAGCTAAATTCTAAGATGACAGAACCACTGCATCACTCATCAAGGATTTATCAAATCTAAAGGCTAAAATAGGGGAGAAAATAAGAGATTTTAATTCAAAATTTAATAAGTTACTCAATAAGATTCTTGCTACATCAGTTCCTGGTGCAGAAGTTCAAATTGAGTGGTATATTTCATCTCTCCCATGTAATATAGACATTTTTTTTATAGAGAAAAATTGCCTACATTGGCAAAAAATATGAAGGAATATTTATTTGTAGAGAAACACATAATCTCTCTTGAAAAGAAGAATTCCCAAGAAGATAGGAAATCAAATAAATTATCATTCAAAGATGATTCAAAGGAAAATCCATCAAAAGACCCTTTTGACGTAGAAGGTCTTCAGAAAGTTTTAAATAATAGGACAAATGAAATGGAAGATATCAAGAAACAAGTTTCCGAAAGTATTATTTCAAAGAAGACTTTCAAACCCTTCAAGAAAGATCAATATTCTAATTCTCAACTGCTGAACATCATATCTAATGCTGAGTCTGATCAAGATACATATGAAGATAAAACATAAGGAGAAGAAATTTGAAGTAGAAGAAGATGTTGAACTAATGGAATGTGGGATTTTATCCTACGAAATTATGAACAACAAGAATATTTACTTGTAAATACAAGGAGCAAAAATACCACTGAAGTAACGTGGACAAATCAGAAATAGAAGAACTCAACACCTACTAAAGATAAAACAATAAGTAAAAACTCTACAACTAAGGCTACAAAAACTAACTGTAGTGCTCAACTTAGTGTTCCTAAATTGATGTCATTAATTGTCAACCAGGGCTAGTAAACTGCTGAAGTGAGGTACACTATATGTTCCTAGGTATCTGTTTCTCACTACGTTGTGTTTAGTGTCTTTCTGATGTTTTTGGTTTTATGGTTTTATGTTAAAAAGGAAAAGAACCAAGTGTTGGTAAAGAGAAGTGGATGGTTACACTAAAACAGAGCAAAACCTATTCTAAACTGTGTATGGCACTAAAAAATAGAAAATGCAAAGCCTGATAATGACTCACAGCAAGGAAATAAATCACAACATGAACTCAATAACTCATAACATGGACTCATCCAATCCATTCATTAGAAATATGTTAGAATAGCTTGAGAAAAGGACAAGTTTAGTGCAAATGAGGTTCTCCTAAGTAAACAATCATCTTACAATATTACAAAGAATCTCATCCATGGCTAGAAGTTTATTAGAACACAATTGGAAAAGATTATTTGTAGCACAATAAGATTTCTACTCTGAATTAACTTGTAATGCTAAGATTAATCCATTCTGCAGCTCAACTTGCCACTACTAAGCCTCATTTGAAAGTTAGAGATTTTCTATAATAGTTTTTGGGAAAAGTCTTATTTGTGAAATTGCAAAAGATTATAGAACAATCAAGGCCTTAAACTGATATCACTAATTCCTATCCATATAATGATGCATTAATAGAAATCCAGAACAAGAGTAGTTTGTAAATAATGAAGGCTGTGAAGTCTAATTTTGATAGTTAATACAACTTAAAGAACAATGGATAACACTGAACTAGAATGCAATTGATCAAACTTGAAACACAGTAACCACAACTAAATTGAATGCCATTAACCTCACTTGAAATACAGTGAACTGGAACTGAACTAGAATGCCACTAATCTAACTTGAAATACAATGAACAGAGTTGAACTAGAGTGCCATTATCAAACTTGAAATCTAGTGACAGAATTAAACTAGAGTGACATCTACCTCCAGAGTATTTCAACTGAACTAAAATGTAACTACTTCTATGAAATACTACAGCCCTATCTCGTTCAATATGAGTGATATTTTGGAATAGTTTGTAAAAACAAGTCTGGCTGTATCATTCAATGCAAATGAGCGTAAAACATAAAGTTTCGAAAAAATGCAATTAACTCCTAAAATACTACAGTTATATATCATCCAATGTTAGTGGTATTTTGGAATATTTTGTAAGGATAATACTGACTGTGGCATCCACTGCAAGTAAGTATAAAAACACAAAGTTCAGAAAATTGATTAAACTAGGAATGAAACAAGACTAAGTTACTTATCTAAACCATATGAACAAAGATTCTCAGGTAGCAGGGGCCCTCTACCACCGGATTAACACGAAAATCTACTCAATATTGAATCAGCGCTTGCAATAAAGTGATGCTTCTTTCATTAAATGATAAATTCTTCAAAACAGAGTATTACGGTCTTCTGAGATCTAGCAACAAAACAAAATCTAGCTAGTTGTTTCTCGGTCTCCCGAGTCATACTTATAAGGAAATTACATAACTACTCTTGAGAAAAATAGGGATAAGTGTCTTTCCCACTTCTAATCAAATTAGAACTCTTATTGAAGGTCCTGTACTTTACTACAGACATCTGTAGAGTCCGTGTTCTGATAGGAAACTACTGCTTAGTTTTGATCTCCTCCACGTGCATAACCGCTTGGAGACTTTAACTCAGACTTCGTGGAGAGCAAGAAATGATGGGGGAGTGATGTGGATTTCACCCATATGCGCTTTTCCTTGCAGTGACACCTGGAACCTACGTAAACATGAAGATAGCTGCAGAACAGACAACTGGCTACAGAATGCCTGTATTCTGTAGCTGAGTCTAGTCAAAAAATTACTACAACAACAAAACCATGAAAACATAGCAAATTAGTCATTATATACATTCTTAAAGTAATCCTAATCAATCCTATTGATCATTTAAGCCTGTAATTGATGAGGGATAAAGGAAATGAAGTGAAATGTGGTGGAAAAGAAGGACATCTTTGGGGCTCAACATACCCCCACTGCAAGGCTTTTGCATGTCCTCATGCAACTATTCCATGTACTCTGAGACCTCTGCTAGGACATCTAAGCCTCTTCTTCTGCTTTTCCTGACAGTCAATGGCCTTCTGGGCTTCCTTATGACTAACTTGAATCTCAAATTTGTAAGTGCCCTGCTTAAATTTTTGTTTTTCTTCTTCAATCTTTCACTGGCCTTGTGCAACTTTTTCATTTGTAGAGACAAAGTTGTATTCATATCACCCTTCAGCTTAACCTGCTCCCTTAAAATTTCATTCTCATTCTTGATATGCCTATTGAGTACTTCTAACTCATATTTATCTCTTCTTAGCATATCAATTACAGATTTTGGTGGACTAGGAATTCTGTCTCTAATTTCTGAAGCTCTCTTCTCTAGTGTCTCAACATAATTGTAAATTTCTTGTTGTGCTGGGTCTATTTCAGGAGCTCCTTCATCAAAATCCTCCTCATACTGATACTCAGGTGATCTAGCAGTAGGTGTTTCTTCATCCTCAATGTTTATGATTCCAGTTTGTCTAACCTCTGTTTTCTTTAGTATACCTCTAAGCCTGTGGCTCCGTCTTGGTTGAGATGGCCCTTCTCCTCTGTCTTTGGCATATTTTCTTATTATCCTCTCCTTCTTAAGCTGCTTCTTAATTTGAGCCAATTTCTCAGAAATCATCTCTTCACTGTCCTCTTGTATTGATTTACCAGTTTTAGTTTCAACAGCTTTGGAAATTTCCTTTCTCCTGCTTCTTCTTGTAGGTTTTCCTTCAGGTGGAGATTCCTTGGGTTCTTCAAAGTGATTCCTCACTAGAAACTCATCCCAATTATCTCCCATTTTTCCCAAATGATGTTCAATTAAGATTTTGACTAAACCATGGTGATACAAGGTTGTTTCCAGAAATTGAACCCTCTTTTGAACATTTGAGGCCATTCTCTTTAAGCTATGAAGTAAGAAAAAGGGAAAATTGATTTCTTCTTCTAAGAAATGCATCATTAACCGAATATGATAAACATAGAGGGTACCAAATCTTCCTTCACAAGTTATAATTTTTTGCAAAATGAGCAACATGTTCCTCCATTTATTCTTCAGTGCCGAGCTAGGAATACCTTTCTTAAAAATGGAAACATCCATACCTGGTGTCTTGAGTATTTGCCTCCATGCCTCGTTATGAAATTCCCTATTTTTGAACCACCTTTCTCCTTGCCTGGGTAATCCATTGCTTCTGCAATGAAAGCCTCTGTAATGGTGAATTTAACATCTCCTATTTTGACCTCTGCTCCATTGAAGGACCGTGCAAATGTTTTAGTCACCTCTTTGTGAAAACCATTGAATTTTTCCAAAAATTGCAACCACCCAGCCTGCTGTAGCATTTCTCTGATTTGTGGATAACCCTCCAAGTACTTGGTTCCAACCGGTTCGGATCTTACTATGAGACCCATAGCTTCTCTTTTCAACCTTCAATTTACTGCTCTTCTATCCGCTGTGAAAATGGCTGTTAAAGAGTTGTTTTTGCCCCACAGATGCTTCCTCTGTTTTATAGACCGGAATGGCTAAGAATTGGCTACGGAAAGAAATGATATGGAGTGGTTATGAAATGAGTATAATGCGATGAGGGTGATTCATATGAATTAATGAGTTGAAAGCTATCACGGAAGAAAAGACCGCAGAGATATTTCGTGAGAAATTCAAAATCATCATTAAATACTTTGGCCTAGTGACGTGACTGATTAAATCACTTCAGTACTTAACCGTTAAGTTTTAAATGATGATTGGATATGGCAAGATGGAAGGGATTTTGTCCAAATTTTTTATGATAGGTTTGATAGGCATGATCAACACGACTAATTAAAATAACCTTTTTGAATCATACATGACTTAACTATGCTAAAATTTCATGATCTGTCACCATAATAATTTCATAACTTTTACCTTTGCCTTTCCTTTGATTTTTTTTTTTTTGTGGTTTTGATATGCCTTGTCCTCCTTTGAAAATCATTGATCTTCAGTCCTCATAACTCCTTTAATTTTTCTTTTTGTCTTGGATATGCAGGATCAATTTGCTGCTAAATCAAGTGATTACAGGATAGTGCCTTCAGGATCTCTGGCTGCAGAATGTCTGACTGGTTGCAGAATGTTTGACTGGCTACAAAATGTCTAACTGATTGCAGAATGTACCTGTAGAAGCCTTGAAACATGAAATGGAATGGTTTGAAGCATGAATGGAATGTTGTATGAAATGAGTTAAAAATGGATAATGAAATATGGTGTAATGGAGTATGAGTGAAGTGAATAATGGAATGAAATGAATCACAATTATGAAGTGGAGTGAAGTATGGAAAGTGACCTGCAACTTATGATCTGTATTATTCAATTGCAGAAAGAAATCAATCTTAAAACTCTGAGATGGAAATGAGGTGGACCATGGAATGAAATGAATGAAGTATGGAATGAAGTGGAGTATGGATGAATGGAATGAAATGGAGTATGGATGAATGGAATGAAATGAATCATAAGTGAAATATGGGTTTGCACTTATGATTTTGTAATAGCTGCTTGTAGAAAAAGAACAAATTTGAAAAGCTAAAGTGTCAAAAAGATTCTGATTTTCACTCTATCTTTTCTGTATAAACATGCTAATCAGTGATTAGTTTTCATGTTTATACTTTATTTTATTTTATTTTATTTTTATTTTGTTTTATTTTATTTTATTTATTTATTTATTTATTTATGCTTTTGAATTCAGAAAATTCAACTAAGTTGATGAAGAAGAAAAATTCTTCTTCATTAACTTCACATCACTATTTTCCTGAAATCTCTGGACAAATTCTTCTCTTGAAAGTGGCTTATGATACAGCTTCAATCTATGACCATTTACAAGAAAAGTGACCTTCTCTTCATCTATTGTCCTGATTTTTATTGCTCCATTATCAAAAAATTTCATAATTTCATATGGCCCAAGCCAATGTGTTTGGAATTTACCTTGAAAATCTTTGAACTTTGAATCAAACAAGAGAGCCCAGTCACCTTCTTTGAACTTCTTTTCCTTGATATACTTATCATGCCATCTAGTCCTTTGCTGCTGGACTATACTTGTTTTCTGAACTGCATCTTGTCTAATCTCATCCAATTCATTAATCTGCTCCAATCTGTGCTTTTGTGCCTCTGTTAGATCAATTCCTAGCTGAACTGCCATTTTGAAAGTTTGAATCTGGAACTCTATGGGAAACAAAACTTGCTTTCCATAAACAAGTTCATAAGGAGTATGGCTTGTTGTGTTTCTCCATGTAGTTCTATAGGCCCACAAGGCTTCAGGAAGCCTATCTACCCAATCTCTTCTATGTAAATGAATAGTCTTTGTTAGGATCCCTTCAATGACCTTATTAGTAGATTCCACTTGGCCATTTGCTTGTGGATGATAGGGAGTATATTTTCTGTGTCTGATTTTGTACCTCTCCATCATTTGTTCCACTAGCCTTGATGTGAATTGAGCTCCTTGATCTGTAACAATTTTCCTTGGGACACCAAAACGAGTAAAAATATCCTCAAAAAGAAAATTAACTACAGATGCTTCAGTAGCAGAAAGTAATGGCTTGGCCTCTACCCATTTGGTAACATAATCAGTGCAAACTAATATATATTTCTTTTGTCTTGATGGAGGACTAATAGGTCCTACAAAATCTAAAGCCCATTTTTCAAAAGGTTCAATATGTATCTGAGGCTGCAATGGCATCTCACCTGAAGGAGAAGGTTTCCCTACCCTTTGGAAACTGTCACACCTTTTGACATACTATTTAGCATCTTTAAAAAGGGATGGCCAATAGTATCCTAAATTAAGGACCTTATAAGCTGTCCTTTTATCAGCAAAGTGTCCGCCACAAGGTTCATCATGACATGCCTTGAGGATATCAGGCATCTCATCTTCCCAAAAACATCTTATAATGATAAAATCTAGACCTGTTTTGTATAACTCGTTAGCAACCCATGAATATTTTGCACTGTCATAAATGATCTTTCTTTTGTCTCTTGCATTCATTATTGAAGGATATTTCCCTGAAACTAAATAATTAGCAATGTCAGCAAACCAAGGAGTTTGAGTAGAAATTGCAAAAAGATATTCATCAGGGAATTGATCTTCAACTGGGGTATTGTCTTTGATGTTTTGGAGTCTAGATATGAAATCAACTACTGTGTTTTGTTTTCCAGGCCTATCTAGAATGGTAATGTTGAATTCTTGTAAAAACAATAACCATATTATAACTCTGCCATTATTAATTAATTTGTTCATTAGATATCTAATTGCTGAGTGATCTGTGTGAACAAAAGTTTCATAGCCTGTTATATAGTGTGTGAATCTGTTTATGGCATGAACAACAGCTAAAAACTCTTTTTCAGTTACAGTATAGTTTAACTCTGAAGGAGTCAAATTTTTACTGGTATAGTAGATGGCATAAGGAATCAGGTCTTTTTGTCCCAATACTGCTCCTAGAGCTGTATCCAAGGCATCTGTTGAAATATGAAAAGGTAACTTCCAGTTAGGTCCCCTTAAAATAGGTGCTTCAAAGATTTTTGTTTTCAGGGTCTCAAAGGTTAACTGGAAATAAGGATTCCACTTGAATTCACAGTCTTTGGTAAGTAATTTGAAAAATGGAGATGTTATCTTGGTGAAGTTTTCTATAAACCTTCGATAATATCCTGTAAATCCTAGAAAAATCCTAACATCTTTTTGACAACTTGGAATAGATAAGTTAGAGATGACTTCAACTTTTGACTCATCAACTCTAATCCCATCCCCTGAAATGTGATGTCCTAAAACAATTCCTTCAGTAAACATCATAAAACACTTCTCATGACTTAGTGAAAGATTTGCTTCTTTACATCTCTTTAAAAAAAATTCCAAGTTTGTTAAGGCTTCTTCAAATGTGTTTCCGTAAACTGTGAAATCATCCTTATATATCTCTACACAATCATGTATTAGATCTGAAAAGATTCCTAGTACTGCCCTTTGAAATGTTGCAGGTGCATTGCATAATCCAAATGGAAATACTCGGTAAGCATAGGTACCCCAAGGACATGTAAATGTGGTTTTGTCTTGATCTTCAAGTGCTACTTGGATTTGATTATAACCACTAAACCCATCTAAAAATGAGAAGTACTTTTTTCCAGCTAATGTATCTAATACCTGATCTATGAAAGGTAGGGGAAAATGATCTTTAAGAGTAGCTTTGTTTAATTCTCGATAGTCAATACATACCCTCCATTTACCATTTTTCTTTGGCACAATTACCAAAGGAGAAACCCACTGACTATCTGAAATAGGATAGATAAAGTTGACATTCAACAATTTATGCAATTCTTCTTTAACAATCTCCCTAAGATTTGGATTCATCCGTCTTTGAGGTTGTCCGATTGGTTTACAATTTTCCTCTATGTAGATGTGATGAGTGCAAGTCTTGGGGCTTATCCCTTTCATATCAGTGTACTCCCATGCATATGCAAAAGAATGTCTCTGTAATATCTTGACTAGCTCTTCTTGTTGAGATTTCTCTAGGTTCTTGTTTATGTTTAAAGTTTTGCCTAGAAATATCTCAATTGTAGAACTGCCAAATTTATCCATGGAATAAAGAGACATCTGTCTTGATGATAAAAACTCAATGTTGGATTCTTCTTGAAATTGTTCATGTTTGTATTCCGAAGAGGATTCAAAGTTCTCTAAGGTATTCAGAATCTGGCTATCTTCACTAATTTCTGAAATTGTGAAGAGAGGTTGTAAATCTTCTTCATCCTCTATCCATTGAGTATCATCTAATTCTGTAATTGTTCTTGCTGGAGGATACAAGGTAAATTTCTTGGTTGAACTACCATCAAAGATATACATATCACCGGATCTACAACTAATGAAAGCATCAGCTGTAGCTAACCAAGGTCTTCCTAATATAATAGGGTGTCCTCCTAGATTATTCTTAGGAGTTAGGATCATAAAATCCACAGGATACTCCCAAGAGTCTAGGGACACTGGAATGTCTTCTATTACCCCATCAGGTTTGATCACAGATCTATCCGCTAATTGTAATAATGTGGGTGTAAAAATAAGATTAGGAAGTTTCAGTTTATCCATGATTTGTCTACTCATAATATTGATTGCTGCTCCTAAATCAATAAGTGTGTTTTGGATCTCAATTCCATTGATGTGAATTTTAACAACTGGATTTCCTGGGTCTAGATACTTTGGAATAGAAATCTTACCCATCATGATATCTGCTATTTTTCCTGCCAGTTGAATTTTCTTTGTCTCTCTTATTCTTTTTCCTGTTTTCTTCATGCTCAACTCCTTTATTGTCTTTGCTAAGATTGGAATTTCTTTGATAGCTTGTAATAATGGGATCTTAATACAAACATTTCTCAGCTCATCTAAGAAATCATAATTAGGCACCATAATTTGTTTTTCTACACCCCTATCAATTTGTAATCTTTCTGGAAAGGGAGGTGTAGATGTGGATGTTGATGGTTGCTCTAATATATGAGTTGAAATTATTGGCTCTTTTTGTTTTGATTTTTAAATATTTGGGTAGTGGAAAGGTGTGTTCTCTTCAAGAATTTTATTCACTTGTATAGAATCTTCCTCAGAATTGTCTTGCTCTTGTATGATTACAGAAGGTTTCCTCTTTTCAAGTATTCTTCCAGACCTAAGTTGAACATCATTAAGGTCTAAAGGAGTAATTAAATAGGTTGGAAACTGTTGGCCTTCTATCATATATGTGTTCTGAGGATTTTTATTGTTGGGGTTTGGTATGGGTTGGGCAGGTAACTGATTTTTTTTCTGAGGAAATGGTAATGGAAGTGGTTGATTTTGGTGTGGTGGATTTTGAGGATTTTGTTGAAAATTTTGTTGAGGAAGGAAATGTGGATATGGTGGATAGGATGGTGGATATTGGTAATACTGAGAGTATCTTCCATAGGGATTTTGTGCTCCTTGTGCCCAAGTTTGTGATTGATTTTGAAATTGGGGCCAAGGTTGCTGCCAAGAATTCCAATTTGGTGGAGGTTGATTATACATCTGATCATGGAATCCTTGTGTTTGAGGTCCTTGCCAAGGCCTTCTAGAGACAAAATTGAGAGATTCTGTGGAATTTGTAGGAGTTTCTTCTTGAAAGACAGCTTTAAGACCAGGAAGTGAAGGACAACTCTTAGTCTTATGTTTTTCTGAACAAATTACACAAGTCTCCACAACTTTTGCATCCAAAGGACACTCTCTCAAGGCATGTTTCTTTCTACATTTGGGACAAAAGATTGCAAAGGCATCAGATTCAGCTTTTTGCTTGTTTTGTAGTTTAAGGGTGTCTATTTGTTCACTAAGACTCCCTAAAATGTCAGATTTGAATTCATCAAGCATATGTCTTATTTCTGCCCTACTTACTGTCCAAGAAGCAGACTTACTCGCCCTTGCAAGAGTAGGGTCTCTTGGTCCTTTTACAGTTTTAGATTTCCCTCTTGAAAGGTTGATACATAATTCATCTATTTCAGGTAATGTGATCTGAGATATATCCCCTTTTCCCATCATGTTAAGGATATCTAACCATTCATCCCTAATTGTCTTCAACAAGAGAGCTTTCAAAGTATCTTGGTCTAAGTTTTCCATTTTCGCCCTCTTGATGTTATAGTTAAACCTCTCTAACAAATCTTCCAAGTTTTCATCCTCTTTTTGTAACATTTTAAACACTTCCTCTTTATGGTTGACTGGCATACAGTAATCCAAATACCTTTCTAGAAATGCTTGTTTCATGTCTTCCCATGTCCTAATAGTACTGTTGATCAAACTCATAAACCACTTCAATGCTGCTCCTTTCAATGTTGAAGGAAATAGTTTAAGTTTTTGAGCATCTTGTAAGTAGTCATAGGTTCTACATAGGACTTCAAATTCAAATAGGAAGGTTTCAGGATCTTCAATTTTAATTCCATAAAAGTTTGGAAGGACAGAGGGTGAAATGTTTTTCATAGTTGTATTGGTTTCTTCATCAACTATAAGAAACCCAAAAGAGCTTCCCATTTCTCTTCTACCTCTTCCTCTGCCTCCTTCACCTTCTGCACCTCTACCTCCTTCTCCTCTACCTCTACCTCTACCTCCTCCAAATAGTGTGTGTTCTCCATTAAAGACTCCTACTCCCCCTTCTTCTGCCATAGTTGATTCTTCTGTGGAAGTGGAAAAGTTTGTGTCTCTAGTATGGATCCTTGAATCTTCTTCTAAGACAGGTTCAATGGATGAAGTGGAAGGTCTTTCTAATGGAATATCTGATCTTAAGTCCTCTGGAAATCTAGGATCAGTAAAGGATGGAATGTGGGTTTGAGTTGGAGGTGTGCTGGCTCTTGGTCTTGGTGAAACAAGTGGTGTTCTAGGAATCAAACTTCTTCCTCTTATGAATCTACCCCTTGAGTCTCTTTCTCTATGAATATCATTGTTTTTGGGAGGTAAGAAAAAAGGCTACCTAGTTACACTTCCCCCGCAACGGCACCAAAATGTAGTGCTCAACTTAGTGTTCCTAAATTGATGTCATTAATTGTCAACCAGGGCTAGTAAACTGCTGAAGTGAGGTGCACTATAGGTGCCTAGGTATCTGTTTCTCACTACGTTGTGCTTAGTGTCTTTATGATGTTTTTGGTTTTATGGTTTTATGTTAAAAAGGAAAAGAACCAAGTGTTGGTAAAGAGAAGTGGATGGTTACACTAAAACAGAGCAAAACCTATTCTAAACTGTGTATGACACTAAAGAACAGAAAATGCAAAGCTTGATAATGACTCACAACAAGGAAATAAATCACAACATGAACTCAATAACTCATAACATGGACTCATCCAATCCATTCATTAGAAATATGTTGGAATAGCTTGGGAAAAGGACAAGTTTAGTGAAAATGAGGTTCTCCTAAGTAAACAATCATCTTACAATATTACAAAGAATCTCATCCATGGCTAGAAGTTTATTGGAACAAAATTGGAAAAGATTATTTGTAGGACAATAAGATTTCTACTCTGAATTAACTTGTAATGCTAAGATTAATCCATTCTGCAGCTCAACTTGTCACTACTAAGCCTCATTCGAAAGTTAGAGATTTTCTATAATAGTTTTTGGGAAAAGGCTTATTTGTGAAATTGCAAAAGATTGCAGAACAATCAAGGCCTTAAACTGATATCACTAATTCCTGTCCATATAATGATGCATTAATAGAAATTCAGAACAAGAGTAGTTTGTAAATAATGAAGGTCGTGAAGTCTAATTTTGACAGTTAATACAACTTAAAGAACAATGGATAACACTGAACTAGAATGCAATTGATCAAACTTGAAACACAGTAACCACAACTAAACTGAATACCATTTACCTCACTTGAAATACAGTGAACTGGAACTGAACTAGAATGCCACTAACATAACTTGAAATACAGTGAACAGAGTTGAACTAGAGTGCCATTATCAAACTTGAAATCTAGTGACAGAATTAAACTAGAGTGACATCTACCTCCGGAGTATTTCAACTGAACTAAAATGTAACTACTTCTATGAAATACTACAGCCCTATCTCGTTCAATATGAGTGATATTTTGGAATAGTTTGTAAAAACAAGTCTGGCTGTATCATTCAATGCAAATGAGCGTAAAACATAAAGTTTCGAAAAAATGCAATTAAATCCTAAAATAATACAGTTATATCTCATCCAATGTTAGTGGTATTTTGGAATAGTTTGTAAGGATAAGACTGATTGTGGCATCCACTGCAAGTATAAAAACACAAAGTTCAGAAAATTGATTAAACTAGAAATGAAACAAGACTAAGTTACTTATCTAAACCATATGAACAAAGCTTCTCGGGTAGCAAGGGCCCTCTACCACCGGATTAGCACGCAAATCTACTCAAGATTGACTCAGCTCTTGCAATAAAGTGATGCTTCTTTCATTAAAGGAGAAATTCTTCAAAACAGAGTATTACGGTCTTCTGAGATCTAACAACAAAACAAAATCTAGCTAGTTGTTTCTCGGTCTCCCGAGTCATACTTATAAGGAAATTACATAACTACTCTTGAGAAAAACAGGGATAAGTGTCTTTCCCACTTCTAATCAAATTATAACTCTTATTGAAGGCCCCGTACTTTACTACAGACATCTGTAGAGTCCGTGTTCTGATAGGAAACTACTGCTTAGTTTTGATCTCCTCCACGTGCATAACCGCTTGGAGACTTTAACTCAGACTTCGTGGAGAGCAAGAAATGATGGGGGAGTGATGTGGATTTCACCCATATGCGCTTTTCCTTGTAGTGACACCTGGAACCTACGTAAACATGAAGATAGCTGCAGAACAGACGACTGGCTACAAAATGCCTGTATTCTGTAGCTGAGTCTAGTCAAAAAATTACTACAACAACAAAACCATGAAAACATAGCAAGTTACTCATTATATACATTCTTAAAGTAATCCTAATCAATCCTATTGATCATTTAAGCTTGCAATTGATGAGGGACAAAGGAAATGAAGTGAAATGTGGTGGAAAAGAAGGACATCTTTGGGGCTCAACACTAACCCTGCTACTTCAGACGTTCCACCTACATCATAGAAAATGGTAGTCTCTGATACCATTGAATATAATGTAGTTGAAGATACGAAAAATACCAGGGCCAAAATTTTAATTCATGAAATTACTAAGCTAAAACAACAACATAAGATCTTACTTAGAGATTTGAATTCGGTTCCTGCTTCAGCTTTACCTGCTCTAGTAGTAGTTCAAGCTGCTAATCAAATGGGTGAACCTCCTTCTCCTTAAACTAAAATATATGCTACTGATTTGGTTATGATAGGTGATCAATCCATCTCTCATAATCCTCCACTTCTTTTAACCTATGAGATCTATAGTAAATAACATCCACAAATTTTTAATAGATTCAGGGGCTTCCTCTAATATCATTCGAAAATCAATATGTGCTAAGTTGAACACAACTCCTTAGAGTTCTCCTGTTCATATTGGAAAACTTGATAGAACTACAGTAGAGGTTGTAGGAAAAATAAATTTTATTTATATCAAATTATAATCAAACCCTAAGGTTTCCCAAATATTTTATATATTGGTGGTTGATATTCCTGAATTTTACAGTTTAGTGTTAAGAAAAGATTGGTCTAAGAAACTTCATGGATATTTCGCAATAGATTGGTCACATATGTGGCTACCCCACAATGGAAAGCCAAACCAAATCCGGGTAGATCAAGAGAAATTCATGAACCATACAGTCACTGATCTTGAAGGGATAAATGAGCCAGTAGCATTCAATAATAAGATTATTGGAAATTACTAAGAAGAATCATTTCTTGGAAATTTTAATTCTCAACCATCACCCTTTTTCGATAATGCAGTTATCTCTCAATCAAAAACTTTTCCTAGACAGACACTTGTAAGTTTAAATATTTTGTAGATAAACCAGTAGTTAATTCTTATTTTGGATTCTTCATTTTGATGGCTCTAAATCAAAGGATGGTGTAGGCGCTGGTTGTATTCTAATAAGCCCAGAAGGAGAAAAAACCATGTTCGCCTACAGTCTTGAATTTAATTGCACAAACAATATAGAAGAATATGAAGCATTAATCCAAGGTTTGTACAAATAAATTTATCTTGACATAAAATATCTAAAAGTACTAGAGGATTCAGAAATGATATGGCAAACAGGTAAGAAATACTATCCATTGTCATTCTGTACATCTTAAAAATGATCAATCATTAGTCCAGGAATTGACTACTTATTTCTTAGCTTTCAATATTTCTTTTGTACCCAGAATACAAAATGATAGCGCAGATTTATTGGCTAATGTAGCATCGAAATTAATTCCATCTCAAGAATTTTGTAATGATATATTTTCCATTGAATTGATTTTTAGACCATCTGTTCCTGACAATATTACCAATTGGAGAGTATTTAATTTTGATTACGATATTATATATTTCCTTATATTTGAAGGATCTTATGATAATCAAAGTCTAGATGAAAATGAACGTGATACTCAGATAAAGGAAGAACAAGATGAAAATCCAATTCCAAATTCAGTTGTCAAATTAGAAGACATTTACGATCTAAAATATAGGTTTAAGAGAGTTACTAATTCTAAAACTCAAATTTCAACCTTAAGATTTGAGTCAGTAAATATCGAAACTGATGATAAACCACAAAATGTCAATTTAGGTTTGGGTCTATATTCTGATGAAAGATTATCATTTGTCAAGTTATTAAGGACTTATTGATGGGCCTCTACATTAGACATAAAATAAGGCCCATATAACCTTCCTTAAGCCCATCTAACCTTCCTTAAGCCCATCTACATTCCTTATGTACATGAAAAGATATATTAAAATCTCTCCTTCTGCACTTAAAAATGTTTTCTTAGGCTTCAATATTTTCTTAGGAAGGTTTAAAGGTAATTGCATATTTGTGCCTATTATTGGTTATTTTTGTAGAATATTGTGAGATAATTGGAATATTATGCGGATTTGTAGAAGGGGATGATTTAGGGACTTGCTCCCTGCCACTAGAAGATCAAGATTGAATAATAAATGAGCACATTATCAGGAAATTAGGGAGAAATATTGGAGAAATTCAAGGGGGTTTTCCACCCTCCTTATCTCCAAAGGCAGCCGAAGGATCCTCATGAGATCCCCTCCAGCAATTCGAAATCCAAAGGCAGCCAAGCAACTGAAGATGAAGTGCACTCAATCTATGGTTTAATTGGAGTCAAGTGGACTCATTACCTATTTCCTAGGGAGTTGTTGGTAGCTGCCATTTAGTATAAATAAACCTGATCAAGAGCTAATGAGGGTCGATTCTTCAATCTCATTTTAGTTGACTTCCATTCCATCCCACTTCCATTCCATTCCATTATATTCAAATTTCTGTTGTAAAGCCATTAGGCTCTGTTAAAATTTTTAAGATGTAACAGACTGTTCTTTTCTATGAAATGAGTAAAGAGATGCCATTTTATTGATCTAGTTCTAGAGAGCTGGGCTTGTGGGTTAGGGCCCAACCCATGTGCCTTATCTTCTCTATTGTTTTCATTCTTTTTTCCTATCATTTAGCTACTTTTTCTTCTGCCATTTAGTTATATATGCTTCTAATAGTTTCATTGTTGCTTCGTCTTTTCTTTCGGTTTGTTGTTATAGTTTTTCATATGCTTATGAGTGATCAAATAGAGGATAAAACTCTAAAAGTTGTGGATCTAGACTTTCCTTCTCATCTCTGTCAATAGAGCTCAAGGAGGGTAAACCTTCCGATAGACCCAAAAACTGATTTCTGTTCATGATTTTATCACACATTCTTTTTTGTTTTCCCGTGCATGAATTTGTAGGTTTGTTTGCAGGAGTTAATGTTAACACCCCAGAGCAGCTCTGTGGCACCTTTCCACTTCAATTTCCATCGTTTTCTTCACGGCTGAACACTGATTTTTACGCCTCCATTCCCCTCCTTTTCCTCTTGTTTAAATGATGCACCCGCCTTTTTATTTATAAAAATACTTAAACCATTCAACTGCCTTATTTCGTTGTTTTTATCGCTCATGGCTACTGCACCCTTTTTAACGTAGAACACTTGAAAAACCACTGAAGCTCGACCTCTGCCTTTGCTCCTCTATTCTCCTACCACCGTACATCGCAATCGCACTTCGTAGAATTTTCCCTTCCCTTTCAACACCTACCACTCATCTTTACTGATTGTGATATTGCAATATCGCATATCACAATCACAATGTTTTCCCTTTCCCTTAAGACTTACCGCTCCAACTCCACGATATTGCAATTGTGATATCGGCCCCACCTCCATTCGCCACATCGAAAATCGCTCGTCAAACCTTTTCCCTTTTTCATTAACACTTACCACTTTCTTCTTCCAATTGCGATATCGTTATCACACTTCGCCACTCTTCCCCATCGCACTCTGCAAGACTTATCCTTTTTCTTTTAATACTTACCTCTTTTTCCACCGATTGCGATATCGCATTTCGCACGTCGTCGCTTCTACCTCGTCACACTTCGCATTTCGCAGGGTTTACCTCATCACATTTCGCACTTCGCTCCCACTCCCGAATAACACTTCTACTATCCGTTTAATCTTGCGATATTGCGATTGCAATATCGCACATCGCAACGGTTTCCTCCATCGCATCTCCACCATCACAATTCTATATTTATTCAGGTCCAAAGCGTTTTTGCGCTATAATAAATTTCTAATAAGGTTTTAACCCCGCTCTTTCCAATTCTAAGCCTTTTTTCATGTGTTAAGCCTCCCGTTAACCTCTTTAGCCCTTTTCTTCCCTCCAAGCTGCAAATCAACACCTTTTAAATTTTAGTTATATCATGAATAGTTGCATGGTTAGAAGCATGATAGCATGGTGGATATATCATAGGATAAGTTATGTGTGGTTTAGAACTAGTTTCATTCCTGCCATTCCTTTTCAGCAATATAGATTAGTTTCTTTTCATCCATTCCCTTTTCTGCAACTTAAATTAGCTTCATTCATATCATTTCTTTTCTACAATGTAATTTAGGTTCCTTCTGTCATTTCCTTTCTACAATTTAGTTTAATTTCATTGAAGTGTGATAGAATTTGCTGAGAATAGCACTCTTTTATAAAACGGAAGAGAATGACATGAAAATAATGCATCTGATGTGTATATAGAGCTATCACCTCAAATTTTGTACGAACCCATGGTTGATAAAGTAAAGTAGGGCAGCCCCTGGGAGTTGCAGTACTCTTGGTGCAATAATAGGGCTCACAACTTTTTTGCACCATTGCCAGGGAGTTGTCTAGTAGATGCTTTAATTCTGTTCTAGCATTCTTTTCTTCTTTCCTTTTCATGTTGTTTCTGAAATATTGAAAACTACAAAAAAATATGATTTTCATGGCTCATATGAGTAGGGATACTCAAGAATTTTTTTCTCGAATACCAACCCCCCCACTTGACCACGTGGTATAGTAAGAACCACATCACCATACACTTTTGAAGGAAGAAGAGATGGATGGATATGATGATAATGAAGAAGACCTTATTGGGTTTCCAATTTAAGATATGGCCATCAGTGTACATATGAAGAACATCCCTCCATCTTTCCTTCCCAACTTCCATGGTATGAGGACAGAGGATCTGGAAACATTTCTCTTTTAGTTTGAGATGCTTTGTAGGTCTTATGGCTACTTATCACACACTCAAAAACTAATATTGTATCATGAAACATTAAAGGATAGAGCTCTTAAATGGTTCATGAGTCTAGGTACTAATCCAATAAGATCATGGAATGATATGCAAAAGATATTTCTAGAAAAATATAAAGACCCTGATCATAGATAAGAAATTTTAGAATGAACCAAGAAGAAGATGGGAGCCTTGAGGATCTAATAGAGAGATTCATGTATAATGTTAAGAGGGAAAAATTGAATCATCTAGGATTTGACACACTAAAAACCCTCTTACTTAGAACAATTAGGGATGAGTGGATTGATCTCCTTAATCTCATGAGCAAAGGAGATGTATATCAATTATCATTTGAAGAAATTTGTGAAACATGCAAGCACATATCAAGAGGAAGGGAAAGAGTAAGTAATCCATCATCAACATTGGTAAGGCAAGATGAACTTGGAAATTTGCTTGATAACTTTAAAAAAGAAATTCTAGCAATCTAAGTGAACAAGTAGAAATGTTAAGAATACAAAATGAGCAAAAATAAGACGTTGATATTTTTCTTATCCATGCATAATCATATTCTACTAATTGTTGTTCATCATTCCCCAGGTTTAAAGAAGTTTACAAGGAGGACGATGGATCAAGGAAATCACCAAAGAAGCTATGTTATGTAGCTCCAAGGATACCCTGGCATCCTAGTCAACTTTAAAAAGGTTATTTTTTTCAAGTAGAGTAGGAAACTGAAAAAAAAAATGAGAAAAAAGGGAAAAAGAATAAAATCTCAGGTGAAAAATTCTTTTGAGGCGCCTGAGATTGGCTCACTGATTGAAAACCTCCATGAGGCGGTCATTGGGTTGAAGAAAAAAGAGGAAAATAAAATATACTAGGTGAAAGCCTCCTTTGAGATGCTTAGGAAGACCTTCTAGTTGAAAACCTCATTGAGGCAACTAGTAGGCCTTCAAATAAAATAAAAATAAAAAAAATAAAAATAAAATGTATTTCTCCATGTATCTCTCTCTAATGAATGCAAGTGCTTTCCAAACTTTGCAAGCAGAAAACACAAAGCTGACACAAAAATAAAATTTGGTCAACACTTTAGTCAAAGGTAGTTAAAATTTGACTTCCTCCTGCTGTGCTCAGAAGCCCCAAAAAGACCTCAAGCAGATTATCATATGCAACTTCAGAATAGTTTCAACATCCATCTCATCAGCTTTAATATCACATGAAAAAACAAATAAATGGTAAGGCTCAGGTATGCAATCATCTAACCCTTTCTTCGAATCTATTTTAGCTTAATAAAACATTAAAAAGTGTGAGAAGGAAAGTTTTTTATATAGACAAAATCAGTAGCAGAGCAACCTCAACCTTATCTAGCAACTAGCCTCACTTTCTCCACCAAGAAAAGGAATAAGAAAAAATAAAAGAACATGAGAAAGTGGGCAGTAAGCAGTTCATTGTAATAGAAGACAAGGAGTGCAAAGGGATAACCAATGGTGAACTCAGTTCACAGAAAAAAGAACTGTGAGTTTACTTTGCATGCAATAGAAAATAAACAGAAAATAAAATAAGCCAGCATGCAGGAAGAATGATAAGGCAAGGAGGATGAATAGGTTTCTCAGAGGATGAGTAATAGTTTTAGTAGGGGGGTGATGATGGGCCTCTAAGTTAGACATAAAATAAGGCCCATCTAACCTTTCTTAAGACCATCTACCTTCCTTATGTAGATGAAAATATATATTAAAATATCTCCTTCTACACTTGATAATGTTTTCTTATGCTTCAATATTTTCTTAGGAAGGTTTAAGGTAATTGCATATTTGTGCTTAATATCCATTATTTTTGTAGAATATTGTGAGAATATTTTGCAGATTATGCAGATTAGGAGGAGGAGATAATTTAGGGACTTGCTCCGTGCCACTAGAAGATCAATATTGAAGAATAAATGAGCACAATATCAGGAAATTAGGGAGAAATATTGGACATATTCAAGGGGGTTGTCGACCCTCCTTAACTCCAAAGGCAGCTAAAGGATCCTCATGAGATCCCTTCTAGATGTTTGAATTCTAGAGGCAGCCAAGCAACTGAAGATGAAGTGCACTCAATCTATGGTTTACTTGGATTCAAGTGGACTCATTACCTATTTTCTAGGGAGCTGTTGGTGGCTTCCCTTTAGTATAAATAAAGCTGATCAAGAGCTAATGAGGGTTGATTCTTCAATCCCATTTTGGTCGACTTCCAGTCCATCCCACTTCCATTCCATTCCATTAGATTCAAATTTCTGCTGTAAATCCATTAGGCTCTATTAAAACTTTTAAGGATGTGACATACTGTTATTTTTTATGAAATGAGTAGAGAGATGCCATTTTATTGATCTAGTTCCAGAGAGATGGGCTTGTGGGTTATGGCCCAACCCATGTGCCTTAGTTTCTCTGTTGTTTTCATTCTTTTCTCCTATCATTTAGGTAGTTTTTCTTCTGCCATTTAGTTAGATCTGCTTTTGATAGTTTCATTGCTGCTTCGCCTTTGCTTTCAGTTTTTTGTTATAGTTTTCCATCTACTTATGAGTGATATAATAGAGGATAACACTCTAAAAGTTGTGGATCTAGACTTCCCTTCTCATCTCTTTCAATAGAGCTCGAGCGGGGTTAACCTTCCCACAGACCCAAAAACTTCTTTATGTTCACGATTTTATCGCACATTCTTTTCTATTTTCCCATGCATGAATCCACAAGTTTGTTTGCAAGACTTAATGTTAACACCCCAGAGCAGCTCTATGGTGACTTTCCGCTTCAATTTCCATCGTTGTCTTCACGGTTGAACACAAATTTTTACGCCTCCATTCCCCTCCTTTTCCTCTTTTTTAAATCCCGCACCCACCTTTTTATTCATAAAAATACTTAAACCATTCAGCCGCCTTATTCCATTGTTTTTATCAGTCACGGCTGCTGCACCCTTTTTAACATAGAACACTGAAAAAACTTTGAAACTCGACCTCTTCCTTTGCTCAATGGTTCTCCTGCCACTGTACATCGCAATCACACTTCAAATAATTTTCCCTTCCCTTTCAACACCTATGGCTCATCTTTATTGATTGTGATATTGCGATATTGCATATCGCAATCACAACATTTTCCCTTTCCCTTAAGGCTCACCTCTCCAACACCATGATATTGCGATTGGTACATCGGCCCCACCTCTACTAGCCACATCAAAAATCACTCATCGAACCTTTTCCCTTTTTCATTAACACTTACCACTTTCTTCTACCGATTGCGATATTGTTATCGCACTTCGCCGCTCTTCCAGATCGCACTCCGCAAGACTTATCCTTTTTCTTTTAATACTTACCACTCTTTTCGCCAATTTCAATATCACATTTTGCACATCGCCGCTCCTACCCCTTCGCACTTCACACATCGCACTTCGTAGGGTTTACCTCACCGCATTTCGCACTTCGCTCCCACTCTCGAATAACACTTATGCTATCCCTTTGATCTTGTGATATCATCGCACATCGCAACAATTTCCTCCATCGCTTCTTTGCCATGTAATTTTCAATTCATTCTGCTCCAAATCCCTTTCACGCTATAATAAATTTATAATAAGGCTTTAACCCCGCTCTTTCCACTTCTAAGCCTTGTTTCATGTGATAAGCCCTCCATTAATGTCTTTAGCCCTTTTTATCCCTCCAAGCTGCAAATCAACACATGTTAAAGTTTAGTTAGATCATGAATAGTTGCATGGGTAGAAGCATGGTAGATAGATCATAGGATAATTTAAGTGTGCTTTAGAACTAGTTTCATTCCTACCATTCCTTTTCAACAATATATCTTAGTTTCTTTTCAACCATTCCCTTTTTTGCAACTTAAATTAGTTTAATTAATGTCATTTATTTTCTGCAATGTAATTTAGTTTCCTTCTTTCATTTCCTTTCTGTAATTTAGTTTAGTTTCATTGAAGTGTGACAGAATTCCCTGAGAACCCTTAGAAATAGCACCCTTTCATAAAGCGGAAGAGGATGATATGAACATAATGCATCTGTTGTGTATATAAAACTGTCACCTAAAAGTTTGTATGAACCCTGGGTTGATAAATTAAAGTAGGGCGGCACCTGGGAGTTGCAGCACTCTTGGTGCAATACCAAGGCTCACCACTTACATAATTTTTTTTGGTTGGGATTACAATGATCTTAAAACATATGACACTTATGTTATTCAACACATTATTCCTATGGTTTCAGGTGAGATACCAATATAGCAAAAGTTGAGGAAAATACACCCGAAACTTGAAAATCAGATCAAAACGGAGTTAAAGAAACTCCTCAAAGCTAAGATCATCTTTCCAGTTAGAAATTCTAAATGGGTTTCAAATTTTGTTCCTAACAGGAAGAAAATGGTGACATTAGGATTTGTATCGATTTATAAATTTGAATAAAGCATGCCAGAAAGATAATTTTCCATTACCAACCATGGAACAATTACTGCAAACAGTAGCTGCTTCTGAACTTATGTATTTTCTAGATGGATTTTCAGGATATAACTAAATACTCGTACATGAAAATGACAGATTAAAGACCACATTCAACATTAAGTGGGGAACTTATGCCTATAAAAATATGCCATTTGAGCTAATAATTGCAAATTCCACTTTTCAAAGAGCTATAGACACAAATTTTAGAGGTCTCATTAACAAATCAATGGTTATTTACCTAGATGACATTAGAGTCTTTTCTAGATAAACAACCAATCATGTGAATGACCTAAAAAAAGTCTTTGAGCAATGTAAAAAGTATGGAATTTCATTAAACCCAAAGAAGTCATATTTTGCTCTAGATGAAGGAAAACATTTAGGATTCATTGTGTCTAAGAGAGGTACCTATATTGATCCTAAAAGAATCGAAGAGATTAAAAGAATTCCTTTCCCTCATAATAATAAAACCATGCAGTTGTTTCTTGGACAGATAAATTTTGTAAAAATATTTGTCCCTGACTTTTCACAAATATTTTTACCTTTACAAACCATGATTAAGAAAAATTCAGTCTTTAAGTGGGAACATAATGAAAGAGAAGCATTTGATTTAATCAAACAATCCATTATCAATGCTCCATTTATGACTATCCCCAATTTTCTTAAACCTTTTACTTTATATACCTTCTCATCTGTTGAGAAACAAGAATTTGCGGTCTTTAAAGCTATAAAGAATTTTAGTCCATTTCTCCTCAAAACTCACACCAAAATAATAGTTGCAAGAGAATTAGGAGAGAAAATGGCTAACTGGGTTACTACTTTACAAGAATATGATGTAGAAATTAGACCTTATAGAATTGTTAGAGGTCAAGGCTTTTGCAGAATGCTAACAGGAGCATCCCATTTATCATCAAAGTCAGATTCAGGTAATAATGTGCAAATATCAGAGGTAAGCCTCAATGATGTGCAGTCTCAATACGTTGATCTCAAGTTTTATTTGAAAAATGGATATGCCCAATCTCAACTCAATTATAAAACAAAACATGCTTTGAGATTAAAGGCCAAGAAATATGAAATGATCAATGATGTACTTTTTAGAAAAAACCTTGATTCTGTGTTATTAAGATGCTTAGAGAAAACTGAAGCAGAGAAAGTTTTGCAGGAACTCTATGATGGACCAGCTAGAGGACATTTTGGAGGAAATACAACAACACATAAAATCCTGCATGCAGGTTACTATTGGCCAACACTTTTCAAATATGCTCATCAATATGCAAGGAAATGTAAAGTATGTCAAAGTGCATCTGGAAGACAAAGGAAACTATATTTCCCATTACAGCCAGTTAACATCGAACAACCATTTGAAGAATGGGGATTAGATATAATCAGTGAGATCGTTCCTAACTCTTCCAAACGACATAAATATATTCTCACATCTATAGATTATTTTACGAAATGGGTGGAGGCAATACCACTAAAGGTAGCCAACTCTGAGAATATTATTGAGTTCAATGATCAGTTTATCATAACTAGGTTTGGTTTACCCACAAATTTAATGTTCGAGAATGCATATTATTTCTCAGGAGCTACTATGATAGAATTTGTAATCAAAATAGGTTTTAAACTTAAATATTCCGGAAATTATTATCCGCAACAAAATGGTTTAGAAGAATCCACAAATAAAAAACTTATTAGGATCATCAAACGATTTGTTGACCAAAACAAATGAAATTGGCACAAGTCATTCACATTTTCTCTTTGGGCAGATCGAATAACTCGGAAGACTTCCATTGGCACTTCCCCATTCAATATTGTTTATGGAAAAGAAGTTGTTCTTCCTACCACTGTAGTTATTCCTTCTCTTTCCTTAGTTCAATTTATTGATGAATCCCCTTCTTCTTCCTTGCAAATAAAACAATTTCAAATTCTTAAGCTTGAAGAAGAAAGAGAAAAAGCTAAAATTACTCATGCACATCATCAGCAGATAGTTAAAGCTTCATTTGACATAACTTCTGTCACTCCAAAAAACATCCAAATTGGTGATCTGATATTGAAATGGGACAAAGAACATGAGGAAAAAGGTAAACACGCCAAATTTTAAAGACTGTGGCTAGGTCCATTTCAAATCATTGAAGAAATAGGACCATCAACATTTTTATCGCAAGATCTCTCAGGTAAAAGAGATTATTTACATGTTAATGGGCATATTTTATAGAAATATTTTTCATAGGAGGTAACCCCTTCTATTCCTTGTATATTACTATCTTTTCTTTTCCTTAGGAAAATAAAGTTGCATAGTATTGATTTTTGGCTTTTCAATTAAACATCTCAGAATTTTTTTTGATTTATTACTTATAGAAATAAAAATTGTTAAGGAAACAATCGAAAAATTTGAATATTAAATAGATTCTATTTTACTGAAAAATGAAATTTCACTAAAGTTATTTGTCTTTGATGAACTCTTATCTTTATAAAGCATGGTTATTCTATTATCAGTCAAGAAAATAATCTTTAACATAGTAAAGACTCTTTTATAGATAAGCAATCTTAAACTCCAAAAATTATCATCCAGAATCCTAAGAAGGACCAATGATTCACCCCATCAGGGAAACTTGTCAATTTTTAGAAAGTAATTCAAAAATTATGCTGAAAAGATTAGAAGATAACAAGTCTGATCAAGAGCTTGTTTACCATATTCATAGGGTAATATTTGAAGTAACATTACCAATATTGTCTACCAAAATAGGGTAATGACTTGATATTATATCAAAGGGACAAGGGGTCTCATCAAGATCCAGCTTGTTCAGTTTAATTATAACCGGTAAATGGAATTTTCAATATTTGGTTACCAAGCCAAGACAATGGATTTTAAGTGATTAAAAATAAAAAAAGAAAATATCTACAGAAAAGAAAAAAAGTTCCAAAAGAGATAAATTATCTAAAATTGAACTTATTTTTTAATATTGTTAGACTCAGTGGAAGTGATAATGAATCATTGTTGGGTAAAAGGTAACCCTGCCAAAAGCTTAAATTTCCTATTGCATGAGAGGCTCTACTTATGATAAAAGAGTATATATTTTATAAACATAATCTGAATGAGCCACCGCTTCATATTTTTGAACTTAGTAAAGACTGATATAGATATTCATACTTTCATTTTTAAAAGAGGAATTCTTATGAATTATAACTAAGAGATATTTTATTTCCTAGTGAGATATTATTTATTGAAATTCATTCCTGCAACTATTTTATTTCAAAAAAGTTATTAAAAAATTCAAAAAATTAATGAGAGATAGATGTTTCTCCTTAGTGAATCGCCAATTGTTGTACTATACAACACCCCCCACTTACTTCAAATAAATGTGGACCATTTAAAAATAAATATAAATTTATAAGCTTGATTTTATTTTATCCTAAGTGTTAGTATGAATCATTTGTCAAAGTGTACAAAAAAATACCACTTTAGATACGCATAACAAATAGCCTTAACATCAAATGTGGCTGCCAATATCTTCAAATCTGCAGTTATTTGATCAAGAAAAATGCTGCACAAATCCAGATCTATGCATAAAAAGACATTAAGTAGTGAAAATAAAGTTTTGCTCCATGCATCCAATAGACAAGACAAGAACAATGTTTTTTGAAAGAATTTTTATATTAAGGGCGCCTGAGAGGAAAACAAGAAAGGTGTTTCCAATTCTTCTCAATGGGATGGGTTCTTTGAAAGTCCTTAGCGCTTCAGATCTAGCATTTCTCTCTTTTGTTGGTGAAGGAAACCCAGAAAAACATATAACTCAAAGGGAGCTCACAAAGTGAAATAATGGAAAATTTGACAATGATAATGGCTCAAAGTCAGACCAAGAGCATAGATCCAGAGTGATCTAATAGGCAACAAAAGGTGACAAATGAATGGGAAAACCCTTCTATTTATAAAAAAATATTAGGGTAGTCTAGAACTTGGTGCATGAATAATATATTATTAACCAAATTCTAGAACCACCTTTTAGGAATATTTTATTATATTTGTTGGAGGGAAAAGGATTTTGACTTGGGTCAAATCCTTTATTTATAAATAATAAATAAATAAATGATTTATTTATTATTTTAAGGAAATGGTGGAAATATAATTAAATAAATAAGGATTTATTTAATTATTTATAAATGATTTAGTCAAATTTAACTAGGAATATTATTTAAATAAGGATTAAATAACTTATTCCTAGGAAATAATCAAATAAATAAGGATTTGTTTAATTGATTTCCTTGTTTTGGGTTAAATATGACCAGGAATAATAATTAAATTGATGTTTAACTAATTATTCTTTGAGGAAATATAAACAAATATAGATTTGTTTATTATTTCCTTTTGGGGTTTCCTGTTTAGACCATAAACAACTTAATAAAGGTGTTTTACTAAGTTATTTCACATAGTGATAGCAATTTTACTTAGGGTAAAATTGGTCTTACATGGTGTACTTGGGTCCATCTAATGATAATAGTTTAGATGACCAAAAAATGGTGTAACAGATTTCCCCTCAGCATGCGAGTGTTAGGAGCAAATTGTATGACCGAAGTACGTTGTAAGAACTCAATCACCAGACATCAAGAGGGAAGTCAGAGAGAGAAATGTAAGGTAGTCTAATGTGCTAAAGGACTAGACCCTGAGGAGACGATACTTACAAGTGAAACAAGTCTCTTTTTATGAGATGGTACCTATGCTAAAGGCGGCGGGGGAGGCATACCTATGCCCACTGAGATAAAGTACAAAATAATAGTGTGTCCAGTAAACAGGGGACCCAACCATAAAGTACAGGATGGCATAAACATGAGCCAGATAAAAGATATAATGAGGGATCCCACATACATGTTGTGCCTGGGATAACAGCCAGGACTTATACAATAATGTCTAAGTACATGAGATACAAATACAACCCAAATGCCCCCTATAAACAGGGAAGGGCTCGCAAAATCTGACTGATACATGCAAATAAAAGAGGCGCTGCAAGCGGCTAAGGCCGAAATCATAAAATATATGGAGCTGCATCGAAGGCTGCAATGAAGAGGTCATCCGGGCATGTGGGGGGCTACCTTCAGGGCCACCTCCTCATGAGGGTTGAGACATCTCACACACACCGGGGAATCACCAATATTTGCTGTGGCATCACTGGACCATCAAGTGTATGGATCTTGATCATGCTGAAAGGAGCTGGAGCTGAGAAACAATCAAGTCAAAGGGTAATGAGAAATCCCTTTGCCTGATCCTAGGCACTGAATAAGTGTGGACGCTGGAACCAAGGTACACCGCCCTCTAGACCTGTCTTCTGGAATGAATGAGCTGATGTCGACAGAAGGAGGTCTGCCATAGGTGAGGCAATAAGGAATCCTCAACTAAGGCATGAGAGAAAATAATAGAGCGATTGACAGACTGACACTAATGATGATGATGAAGTGGGGGATGCTAAGTAGCAAATGGATGACTTCCCTTGTTAGAGCATAAAGGGCATGGATGACTTGGCAGCGACTGATACAATATCATGAGGGATAGGGGATAGTGGGGCTAAAAGCCATAATGTGTGACACGAGAGAGGGACCAAGCAATGAAGGATGGAGGACTATGGAGGGATACAAAGGGACTCGGCATAGACTCCATGAATGCGATGATGACTCAACTCGGATGCTCTAAACAAGGGCGACTCGATGGTGCTGCCACACAGTAAAGGTCCAATTGGGGACCATGAAAACATGAGTACAAGAGGGTATCTCATGATGAAAATCAACACGAACAAGGACAAGTAAGGAGGCAAAGTGGTGCCCCAAATACAAGTGTTGTAAGTGAGGAAATCTGATTTGGAGGAGAGGTCAATAGACCCTTCATGGACAAAATGTGTCCTGGTGAAGTATCAAGGTACTAAAAACTAACAGGTACCCAGAGCTCAAGAATAGGCCAGGTCACACTTTTTGGGGTCTATTCTGCAATGTGGGCTGTAGGTACTGGGCAGAAAACTACGACTTATCCCAACAAATGACCTGAAAAGTGCGACCTGTTAGAGAAAGGGGGTTTCAGTGCTGTTTTTGGCTGAGATCTGGGGTTTGTATGGTTGAGGGGCCTAGGTTCCCCCAAGAATGTTGTGGTCATGCCAAAATGTATTTAGGAAAAGGGGAATCTAAATACATTTTAATGATGTGGTGCGCCATTTGTTTTTGTTATGGTTATGCAGCTTGAGAAAGGAAATGGAGGATTATGAATCTCTTTTAGTACTGCATATATGAATCAAATGTACT
The DNA here is from genome assembly GCA_034641835.2 of Pinus albicaulis. Taxonomy (NCBI): domain Eukaryota; kingdom Viridiplantae; phylum Streptophyta; class Pinopsida; order Pinales; family Pinaceae; genus Pinus; species Pinus albicaulis. The sequence goes on along the minus strand of CM076584.1, from coordinate 969,662,959 downwards.
TTAAGTTTCTAGGTTGGCATACCTGGTGTCACTATCCCAAAAAGAGGATTTGGAGATAATGAACTGATGCTCTCTTAGAAAAACTATAGGTTGGTCAACAACAATGTCTAAGAGACTGGGTTGCTGATGTAAGATGAAGAAACGATAAGGGGTATCATCCCTAGAGTGATCTGAAGTGATATGGGACTCTAGAGGTTCTTCTAAATGTGGAAGAATAATGGTACTAGAGTCGACACGACTAGATACACTAGGAGAGTTGTGGATAATGGCTTCTCTTAGTCTCTCAAATATGGGTGCCCCCTTACCCAAACATTGGTTTTCAATGTAATGGCCACATAGTGTATGTGGTTCAAACACATGGGGTTGATGTAAGGGGGAATAGATAAAGTCAGGGGAGGTGATTCCTTCCATAATGTCTTCATCGTGATAGAAGATGGGGTGACTGGTGGAAGAAAGACCACCTGATGCAGCGAAGCTACCTGACTCATCATCATGAGAAGGGAGGGTCACATGTGCATCATCACAAGGGGTGAAAGAAGAGTAAGCAGATAAGGGATCTATCAATGTTGAGCCCAGGGTGATCGCTGAAGGAGGGTCAAGCGAAACATTAGGGGAAGTCTCCAAGGGGACTTCCACCGAGGGTCTCATGGATGATGATAGGTAGAGGATGGTGGCAGCAGGCTCCGTCATCTCGACATCGGGAGGGGGAATGTCAATGGGAGCGGGTAAATCCTCAAGATGACCTGAAGCATACTGCACAAGTATGGGAGAGGCGGATTGATTTTTTTCAACCTCATACTCGCGAATGACCTCTAAAGAGGCTTGGTAATGCATCAAGTGAGGACAATGGTGGGAATAATGGCCATGGATATCACACAAAGCACAGGGTTTGTTGGTGAGAAGAGTCTTTGGGTTCTTGGTTGCAGATGACGAGGGAACAGAAGGTTGAGGGACCATAGACTCAGGGAACACGACTTTAACCATGGGTTTAATATGGGGCAACTCGGGACAAGTATGGGTGGCATGACCGATGACATCACACAAGGCATAAGGTTTGGCGGGAGGAGGTGGGGTGGGGTCAGTCGGTGTGGCCTTGTCTTTGGATGCCCCCTTGCGAGCTTTGACTTTCTTTCGTGTAGCTGTCACAACAGGAGAGGGGTCCTGTTGAGGTGTGGGTGGCACTGTAGCGACGGAAGAAGCTAGGGGAACCGGTTGAACCAGTGTCAAAGCAAGGTATGGTTTGGGGTGACCTGGTGGGGTAGCGGCTAGAGGGTCAAGGTACCAGACGGGTATGCCCAGGGTCAAATTGGGGAGGGAGAGGGTGGCCATGATGAGGACTGAATAGACCCCGGAAGGGGGAGCAAGGAAAGGTATCTGACCACCGGGGTAATGGCCAGGAGGGACGGCTCCAAGATGGTTGAGACCTGGTGGAACGGACCCGGGAGGGTAGAGAGGCTCATGGGTACCAGCTGTAGGAGAAGGGCCAGAAGGAAGAGGTCCGGCTGGCTGGGGTGAAGGGCTAGGAGCAGTTTGCGGCGGGCGAGGTTGAAGTTGCTGACTAGCCAAAGCGGACAGCCCGAGACGATTGCATCATGCAAACATTCGCTAAGGTGGGATCAGAAATAGGAGGAGGAGGATGACCAGGGAAGGTTCCAAGCAAGGAGGAGTCTTTGTAGACGTCGGGGGAGACACTGGTCAAAGAATTGACGGTTTGCTTAATGGCTACAGAAGAGATGGTCGACTCAGGGGAGGTCTGAGTTTTTGGCTCATGATATGTCAACTGGTCAATGGTGACTATCTTTCCATTGTGAGGGAAAAAAATCTTGCGGTGGATCGCGGATGGGATAGAAGACATGGCATAGGTGTAGCTATGCCCTAAAATAATGTTATAATCAAGAGGGGCGTCGATGACTTCAAAATCAACACAAACAGTCTTGCCTGCAAGAGTGATAGGGCAATTACGGAATAGGCCAATGGGCTGGGAGGCATGGCCATCCCATGCACGAAGGGTGATGGTGGAAGGGGCCAGCTCAGGAGATCCAAGTTGTTTCCAAACCGAAGCAAACATCACACAGGTAGATGCCCCCTCATCAATAATACATTGAGCCACGTTAGCATTCTGGATTTTGACTGGGATTTGGAAAGCAACAGAAACAGGAAGGGGAGGATGGTATGACTGACGGGCATTGAAAACAATCAATTGGTCATCAGCAAGATCTACAGCACCCATGGCAGATAGTAGAGCCTTCCATTGAGAAGGACGCGACTGGAGGAGTTCCAGTGTTGAAATGGCAACAGGAGACTGCACCAAATCATCTACTATGCTATACGAATGAGCATCTCGACCAGAAACAACATTTCGGCGTAATGGGCCCTTAGGAACTTTAGCATGAACCTCAAATTTGGGCTGAGGGATCTGCAAGGGACCATTGGGTGTCGAAAGAGGCTTTGTAGGACCTGAAGATGGTGACTCAGAGATAGATGGAGAGGGAGGCTTTGGGTACTGACGAGACTGAGTTTGAAGGTTAAGGTCGACGGTTAGAGGTTGGTCAGAGTTCATCGTGAGAATCTGGTAATCAGAGGAACCAGAAGGGGAAGGTTGAGTAGTTACCGGTGCGTGAGGTGGTTGGGTAGCCACGAATCCTTGTTGAGGGAAAGGATCGGTAAACACAGCCGGTTGAGAAGTAGTTGAATTGGGGGGAATAGTAGGGGAGGCATGCTGTCCATGTAATGTAGCCCGAGACTCCCATATCTGCCGCATCTGTGGTAATAGGGGACAATCGTGAGTGTAATAACCGTAAACACTGCAACACGAACCAGGCTTATTGGTATGAAGAGGCCTGTCTGGCTTTGGCTGAGTGCCCTGTTGCTGGTTAGCAGTGTTAGAGTCAATACATGAAGGATTGGATCCACGATTACTAGGGGCAGATTGATTTTGATTGCCTTTCCTCTTTCTTTGAGAAGAAGGAGGATTAGTCATGCCCTGCTGTGAAAATACTTGCCCTGGAGGGGGTAGTAGTTGCTGTTGCTGGGGTTGATAAGGCAAGGTAGATGAAGGTCCAAATGCTGGAGGAGCTGGGACACCAGGCTATGGATAAGGATAATGGTTAGCTTGGGCAACATTGAGGTAAGAAGGAGGTTGGGCAAAAGGATGAGGCATGCCGTATCTTGGATACATGCTACTTGGAGGGGGGGAATTGCTGGAGTTGCTGGCCCCTCTCGGAGGGAGACTATATCCTATAGGATGTGGAGCGTATGGATGAGAAAGAGCTCCATTACTACTAGCATGAGGCCCTAGACCAGACATAGTGAAGGTGACAGGGGGCGAACTAGAAGTAAAAGGAGAACCCAATGAATCAAAATAGGAGTCAGAGTGTGGACTCGGAGGAGGACTAACTCGACGACGGTGGGAAGGAGTAGGTCGACCAACCGGAAACTAAGGATGAAGACCAAGAAGTCTCCGAGATATATGCCTTGGGGGCGTAATGATGACAGCACAAAGGCAAGAAGAATGACCAACAAGGGTAGGGAGGTGCAAAATCAAGTGATTACAATGTCGAAACAAGGGCAGAGAGGTGCAGTGTCAATTGATTTCAGATTCTTTGCTTGGCAGTGTTAACCAATCTCTTCTTCGCTTAGGGTCACTGTGTGGCATGTGTTAATTTTAATTTTTAAACCCAGACGTTTTGAGAGTAAAAGAAAAAAGTGTGCTGCGTAATTAAAAATAAATCTACAGATAACAATATATAAAACAGAAAATTAATAGCTAACAATGCATCAATCTAACCCAAGAAGGCGGGTCTCTCAAAACTAGTCTAAAAGAGGGAAAAAAATCTAGTCAAAACACACTAAAAAGGGGCCAATAGATCTAAGGTCAGGAGGGACAGGGATCTAAAGGATGAAATCTGCTGGAAAGAGGTGTAGAGAACAACAAAGAGGCAGAGGCAAGGTTGTTGCAAAAAAGGAGGAAATCAACTAAAGGAAAAAGGGACAAGGAGGTGACCCTAGAGGAAAACCCAAACAAAACTATATGAGGTGATTTGAATGGGAGAAGAGCTGATCTAAAAGGGATCTGAAAATGAGGTATCAGATCTGAAGAGAAAAAGGCTAAAACTCTGAAAATTCAGACGGCTGAAACAGCTAAAACTCGTCCACAAAAAGTGGAGGGTACCTTAAAATGATAAATAAATCATTTATTTATTTATTATTCACAAATAAAAGGATTTGACCCAAGTCAAATACTTTTTCCCTCCAACAAATATAATAAAATATTCCATAAAAGGTGGATCTAGATTTGGTTCATGTTATTTTAATCATGCACCAAGATCTAGAATGACCCAATATTTTGTTATAAATAGGAGGGTTTTCTCCTACCATTCTTCACCTTTTGTTGCCTATTAGATCACTCTGGATCTAAACTCTTGGTCTGACTTTGAGCCATTATCATTGTCATATTTTCCATTATTTGTTGTGTGAGCTCCCTTTGAGTTATATCTTTGTCTGGGTTTTCTACACCAACAAGAGAAAGAAATGATAGATCTGAAGTGCTGAGGACTTCCAAGAACCCATCCCATTGAGGAGAATTGGAAACACCTTCTTGTTTTCCTCCCAGGTGCCCTTAATACAAAAATTCTTTCAAAAAACATTGTTCTTGTCTTGTCCTTTGGATGTATGGTGCAAAACATTATTTTTACTGCTTAATGTCTCTTTATGCATAGATCTGGTTTTTTGCAGCACTTGTTTTGATCAACTAACTGCAGATCTGAAGATATTGGCAGCCATATTTGATGTTAGGGCTATAATTTATGCATAGCTAAAGTGTTCTTTTTTCGTACACTTCGACAAAATATTCATACTAACAACTGGCGACTCCACACGGGTTTTCAATTACGACCGCTGTCGTTTTTCATATTCCTGCATATCCAGCTACTTCAGACCCTAAGGTTTCTTTTCAGCCTTTTTTTTTTCCTATTTTTATGTTGTTTTTCTCACATAAAACCCTAAAACATTAAAATTTCTAACTTCTGCATGTTTCTGGTCCTATTGCACAGGTGAAAGACATCAGCCGCAACTGAGACGACAACTTTTTCGGAAATCTGCCACCGGGACACCCGGAACATCAGGTCACACTTTTTAGCCCAGAACCTGCGACCTGGACTCCAGGTCGCACTTTTCAGCCCATTATCTGCGACCTGCACAGAAAACAGGTCAGAACTTTCGACCTGCCAGTTTTTCTGCTCTTTTTCTGCAATTTTTCTGGGTTTTTCTAAAGCTTCTGTCAGGGTTTTCCAGCCTCTGTCTCAGCCCGTTTAGACCTGTTTCTGATCTGTTTTTCTCATCTAACTGGGAACATAGCCCCTAGGGCTTCAGTGCCCTCCACTTTTGGTGGAAGAGTTTTAACTGTTTCAGGTGTCTGTTTTTTCAGAGTTTCAGCCGCCCCTTTTTCAGATCTGATACCTCCTTTTTAGATCCCTTTTAATCATCTCTTCCCCCTTTCAAAACACCTCCTGAAGTTTTGTTTGGATCTACCTTTAGGGCCTCCTCCTTGTACCTTCTGCTTTTTGTTGATTTCCTCCCTTTTTCCAGCCACCTTGCCTTTGCCTCTTGGCTGTGTTCTGAACCTCTTTTCAGCAGATTTCTCCTTTAGATCCCTATCCCTTTCGACCTTAGATCTATTGGCCTCTTTTTAGTGTGTTTTGACTAGATTTTTTTCCCTTTGTAAGACTAGTTTTGAGAGACCCGCCTTTTTGGGTTAGATCAATGCATTGTTAGCTATTAATTTTCTGTTATTTCAGCATTATATACTGTTCTCTGCAGATTTATTTTCAGTTATACAACACATTTTTTCTTTTGCTCTCAAAACGTCAGGGTTTAAAAATTAAAATTAACGCACGCCACACACTCACCCTAAGCGAAGAAGAGCCTGGTTAACACCGCCAGGCAAAGAATTTAAACATTGTAAAATCAATTGACACTGCACCTATCTGCCCTTGTTTCGACATTGTAATCTCTTGATTCTGCACCTCCCTGCCCTTGTTGGTTGTTCTTCTTCCCCTTGTGCCATGTTTTTGTTTTCATCGTTGCGCCCCCAAGGCGTACATCCCGGAGAATTCTTGGCCTTCACCCTCAGTTTCCAGTCGGTCAACCTACTCCTCCCCGCCGTCGTCGAGTTAGTCCACCTCCGAGTCCGCACTCCGACTCCTCTTCTGACTCATTGGGTTCTCCTTTTACTTCTAGTTCTCCCCCTGTCACCTTCCCTATGTCTGGTCCAGGGCCTAACGCTAACGGTAATCTCGGCCCTAATACCAGGACTGCTACTAGCAGAACCGCCATAGGAACTACCTCGGCTGCGCCCTTGCTCCCCTTCATGGCGGGCCTCAACCTCCCCGATTTGGACCGGTTGATAAACAAACCTATACACCATGACGCTAGTTGGCCTGCTATGCCGACAAAGCTCCCTTCTGACATCCCAAAGTTTGAAGGCCTTGCTGGAGAAGATCCTTCAAATCATGTTCGATCTTTCCACATGTGGTGTTCATCTACCTCCGTTACCGATGACTCTGTCCATCTTCGGTTGTTCCAACGAACGCTTACAGGCACAGCTTCTAAGTGGTATGTTGATCAGGCCCCTTCCTCTCATACCACCTTTGCGACTCTTGCCCAGGATTTTTTATCTTACTTCCAGCTTCCCCTTCGTTATGACACTGGTATCGAACTTTTGACTTCTTTCTATCAATCATCTGCGACCCGCCTATCCGATCATGTCCAGGAATGGCAGAGAAGAAAGAGCCTATGTCAATCCCCTACCTTCGAAGACCGTGTCTACATGGACTGGTTCCTTAGATCTCTCTTGCCTCCCATCGGGAAAGATGTCGTATCGCATTTTCCCCAAACTGAGGAGGCCGCCCTCCAACTAGCGTTAAAATATGACTTGATCTACGCTCAGATAGGTTATGTTTATACCGTTCTACCTGATCTCCCCCGACCCAGTGGTGTCAATGCACCGGGGGCACCTCATGCCGCCGACGATATCGTTGGAGCTCCCTCTCATCCATATGCCCAACCTCCCATGGGTTATGGTTTTCCTGGGGGAGGGGGCAGCACCTCCCGCACTTGTTCCCCTCCTGGTAGCACGTATCCAGGATACAACATGCCTCCTCTTTTGGCCCAACCTCCTGGTCACCATACTGTTACCCAACCCCCTTATTATTCGTATCTGCAGTTTAGTGCTCCAGCTCCTCCAGCATCAGCACCTCTGCCTCCCTGGCCTTCTCAACCCCTGCAACAACAGTCACGCCCCCTCAAGAGAAGGTGGATGCACAACAGGGATTCGTGGCTACCCAACCACCTAACGGATAGGTGGCCACTCAACCTTCCCCCTCTGGTTCCTCCGATTACCAGATCCTCATGATGAACTTTACTCCACCTCCAACTGTCGACCTTAACCTTCAAACTCAGGCCCCTCAGTACCCCAAGCCTCCCGCTCCGTCTGTCCCCGAGTCACCTTCTTCAGGTTCTACAGAGCCTCTTTCGACATCTAATGGTCCCTTGCATGTCCCTCAGCCCAAAGTTGAGGTTCATACCCAGATTCCTAAGGGACCATTACGCCGAAATGTTGCTTCTGGTCGAGCTGCTCATTCGTATAGCATAGTAGATGATTTGGCGCAGTCTCCTGCTGCCATTTCTACATTGGAACTCCTCCAGTCGTGCCCTTCCCAAAAGAAGGCTCTACTATCTGCCATGGGCGCTGTAGATCCTGCTGATGACCAATTGATTGTTTTCGACACCCATCAATCTGAACATCCTCCTCTTCCTGCTTCCGTAGCCTTCCAAATCCCAGTCAAAATATGGAACGCTAATGTTTCTCGGTGCATCATTGATGAGGAGGCATCCACCTGTGTGATATCCACTTCGGTTTGGAAACAACTCGGATCTCCTAAATTGGCCCCTTCCACAATCACCCTTTGTGCGTGGGATGGCCATGCCTCCCAGCCCATTGGCTTATTCCGTAATTGTCCTATCACTCTTGCGGACAAGACCATTTGCGTTGACGTTGAAGTCATCAACGCCAATCTTGATTATAACATTCTTTTGGGGCGTAGCTACACTTATGCTATTTTTTTTGTCCCATCTGCGGTCCACCACAAGATGTTTTTCCCTCATAATGGAAAGATAGTCACCATCGACCAGTTGACTTATCATGAGCCAAAGTCTCAGACCTCCCCTGAGATGACCATCTCTTCTGTAGCCAATAAGAAAACCGTTGATTCCTTGACCAGTGTCTCTCCCGGCATCTACAAAGACTCCTCTTTGCTTGGAACTTTCCCTAGTCTCCCTCCTCCTATCTTCGACCCCAACTCATCAAATGTTTGCATGATGCAATCGTCTCGGGCTGCTCTCAAGAAACCTGCTTTGGCTAGTCAGCAACCGCGCTCTCTGCAACCTGCTCCTAGCCCTTCACCTGCAGCTGGTAGTCATGAGCCTCTTTATCCTCCTGGAATGGTTCTTCCAAGCATTAGCCATTTAGGAGCCATCCCACCTGGCCATTACCCCTCTGGTCAGATACTGTTCCTTGCTCCCCCACCAGGAGTGTACACGGTACCTGTCATGGCCACCCTCTCTCTTCCTAACCTGACCCTTGGGATTCCCGTCTGGTACCTTTATCCTCCAGCCCCAACCTTGCCTGGTCAACCCAAACCTTATCTTGCTTTGACCCCGGTTCAACCGGTCCCCAGGACTTCCCCCATCGCAACAGTGCCTCAGTCACCTCAACAGGAACCACCTCCTGTTGCGACCGCTTCGGGTAATAAGGGCAAAGATCGCAAGGGGGCATCAAAGGACAAGGATGCTCGAATAAACGCGGCCCCTCCTCGGCCTCCACAACATACCATCGAGTGTGCTTTGTGTGATGTTGTCAGTCACGCCACCCATACATGTCCTGAATTGCTTCATCTCAAGCCCATGGTTAATGTCGCATTCCCTGAGTCCACGGTCCCGGAAGCCTCTGTTCCTTCTGCAACCACGGCCAAGAACCCCAAGAATATTCACACCAACCACCCCTGTGCTTTGTGTGATCTCCATGGCCATTACACCCACCTTTGTCCCCGCCTCGAGGACTTCCGCACCTCTCTAGCCGCGGTCCGCCAATTCGAGGCCAAGCGCAATGAGTCCACCTCTCCCCTATTTGCGAATTTTTCTTTGGTAAAACTACCAGACATGACTGCTCCCATTGACATTCCCCCTCCTGATGTCGAGATGACGGAGCCTTCGTCCAGCATTTTCTACCTATCATCATCCATGAGACCCTCATGGAACATTCCATCTGAATCCTCCCCTGTTGTTTCGCTTGACCTTCCTTCAGCGATCACCTTGGGCTCAACATCAGTAGATCCTTTATCTACTTACTCTTCGCTCACCCCTTGTAACGATGTGCATGTGAACCTCTCTTCGCCACGTCAAGTGGTCTTTCTTCCACCAGTCACCCCATCTTCTATCACGATGACGACATTATGGAAAAAATCCCCACCCCTGACTTTATCTATTCCCCCTTACATCGAACCCATGCGTTCACACCACATACACCTTGTGGCCATTACATTGAAACCCAATATTTGGGTAAGGGGGCACCTATATTTGAGAGACCAGGAGAAGAAATTCTCCAAAACTCTCCTAGTGTATCTGGTCGTGTTGACTTTAGCACCATTATTATTCCACATTTAGAAGAACCTCTAGAGTCCCATATCACTTCAAATCACTCTAGGGATGATACCCCTTATCGTTCCCTCATCTTCCATCAGCAACCCAATCTCTTAGACATTGTTGTTGACCAACCTATGGGTTTTCTAGGAGAGCATCAGTTCATTATCTCCAAATCCTCTCTTTGGGATAATGACACCAGGTATCCCAACCCGAAAACTTAAAGTCCATTTGCTTCATATATGCAGTACCAAAAGAGATTGGTAAATCCTCCATTTCCTTTCTCAAACTGCATAACCATAACAAAAACAAATGGCACACCACATCATTACAATGTGTTTAGATTCCCCCTTTTCTAAATACATTTTGGCATGACCACACCATGCTTGGGGGCACCTATGCCCCTCAACCATAACCCTCCTCAAAATCGAATTTCTTCACTTGCAACACTCATACTAGGGGCACCATTTGGCCTCCATACTTATCCATGCTCATGTTGATGTTCGTCATGAGTTACCATCTTGTACTCATGTTTTCATGGTCCCCCATTGGACCTTTACCATGTGGAAGCACCATCAAGTCGCGCTTGTTTAGAGCATCCAAGTTGAGTCATCATCGCATTCATGGAGTCTATCCCGAGTCCCTTTGTACCCCGCTATAGTCCTCCCTCCTTCATTGCTTGGTACCTCTCTTGTGTCGCACATTATGGCTTTCAGTCCCACTATCCCCTATCCCTTATGATATTGTGTCAGTCGTTGCCATGTCATTCATGCCCTTTATGCTCTATCAAGGGAAGTCATCCATTCACTACTCAGTCCCCTCCATTCCACCATCATCATTGGTATTAGTCTGTCCGTCGCTCTACTATTTTCTCTCGTGCCTTAGTTGAGGATCTCTGATTGCCTCACCTATGGCGGACCTCCTTCTGTTGACATCAGCTCCTTCATTCCAGAAGACAGGTCTAGAGGGAGGTGTACCTTGGTTCCAACTTCCACTCTTGTTCGGTGCCTCGGATTAGGCAAAGGGATCCCTCCTTACCCTTTGACTTGATTGTTTCTCCACTCCAGCTCCTTTCATCATGATCGAGATTCGTATGCTTGATGGTTCAGTGATGCAGCAGCAGCTTTTGTTGATTCCCGGTGTGTGTGAGATGTCTCAACCCTCATGAGGGGGTAGCCCTGCAGGTAGCCCCCCACACGTCTGGATGACCTCTTCATTGCAGCCTTTGATGCAACTCCATATATTCGATGATGTCGGCCTTAGCCGCTTGCAGCGCCTCTTTGATTTGCATGTATCAGTCAGATTTTGTGAGCCCTTCCCCGCTTATAGGGGGCATTTGGGTTGTATTTGTATCTCATGTACTCAGATATTATTGTATACGTCCTGGCTGTTATCCCAAGCACAGCATGTATGTGGGATCCCTCATTGTATTTTTATCTGGCTCATGTTTCTGCTGGTTGTAATTTATGGTTCGGTCCCTTGTTTACTGGACACACTATTCTTTTGTACTTTGTCTCGGTGGGCATAAGTATGCCTCCCCCGCCGCCTTTAGCACAGGTACCCTCTCATAAAAAGAGACTTGTTGCACCTGTAAGTCTCGTCTCCTCAGGGTCTAGTTCTTTAGCACATTATTCTACCTTACATTTCTCTCTCTGACTTCCCTTTTAATGTCTGGTGATTGAGTTCTTTCAACGTACTTCGGTCATACGATTTGCTCCTAACACTCGCATGCTGGGGGGCAATCTGTTACACCATTTTTTGGTCATCTAACCTACTATCATTAGATGGACCCAAGTACACCATGTAAGACCAATTTTACCCTAAGTAAAATTGCTTTCAGTATGTAAAATAACTTAATAAAACACATTTATTAGGTTGTTTATGGTCTAAACAGGAAACCCCAAAAGGAAATATTAAACAAACCTATATTTGTTTGATTTTCCTCAAGGAATAATTAATTAAGCAATAATTTAATTATTATTCCTGGTCATGTTTAACCCAAAACAAAGAAATTAATTAGATGAATATTTATTTATCTTATTATTTTCTAGGAATAATTATTTAAATCTTATTTAAATAATATTCCTTGTTAAATATGACTAAATCACCCATAAATAATTAAATAAATCATTATTTATTTGATTATCTTTCAACCACTTCCTTAAAATGATAAATAAATCATTTATTTATTTATTATTCACAAATAAAGGGATTTGACCCAAGTCAAATACTTTTCCCTCCAACAAATATAATAAAATATTCCATAAAAGGTGGATCTAGATTTGGTTAACATTATTTTAATCATGCACCAAGATCTAGAATGACCCAATATTTTGTTATAAATAGGAGGGTTTTTCCTACCATTCTTCACCTTTGTTGCCTATTAGATCACTCTGGATCTAAACTCTTGGTCTGACTTTGAGCCATTATCATTGTCATATTTTCCATTATTTGCTGTGTGAGCTCCCTTTGAGTTCTATCTTTGTCTGGGTTTTCTACACCAACAAGAGAGAGAAATGCTAGATTTGAAGTACTGAGGACTTCCAAGAACCCATCCCATTGAGGAGAATTGGAAACACCTTCTTGTTTTCCTCCCAGGTGCCCTTAATACAAAAATTCTTTCAAAAAACATTGTTCTTGTCTTGTCTATTGGATGTATGGAGCAAAACCTTATTTTTATTGCTTAATGTCTCTTTATGCATAGATCTAGTTTTTTGCAGCACTTGTTTTGATCAACTAACTGCAGATTTGAAGATATTGGTAGCCATATTTGATGTTAGGGCTATAAGTTATGCGTAGCTAAAGTGGTATTTTTTCGTACACTTCGACAAAAGATTCATACTAATAGTGAATGTTTTAGGGTTTTAGAGGGGAAAAACACCATAAAAATAGGAAAAATAAAAAGCTGAAGAGAAACCCTAGGGTCTGAAACAACTGGTTATGTAGGAGTACAGAAAACAACAGCGGTCGTAAATGAAAACCCGTGTGGAGTCGACAATTGTTAGTATGAATATTTTGTCGAAGTGTACGAAAAAAGACCATTTTAGCTACCCATAACAAATAGCCCTAACATCAAATGTGGCCGCCAATATCTTCAAATCTGCAGTTAGTTGATCAAGAAAAATGCTGCACAAATCCAGATCTATGCATAAAAAGACATTAAGCAGTGAAAATAAAGTTTTTCTCCATGCATCCAATAGACAAGACAAGAACAATGTTTTTTGAAAGAATTTTTATATTAAGGGCACCTGAGAGGAAAACAAGAAAGGTGTTTCCAATTCTCCTCAATGGGATGGGTTCTTTGAAAGTCCTCAGTGCTTCAGATCTAGCATTTCTCTCTCTTGTTGGTGAAGGAAACCCAAACAAACATAGAACTCAAAGGGAGCTCACAAAGTGAAATAATGGAAAATTTGACAATGATAATGGCACAAAGTCAGACCAAGAGCATAGATCCAGAGTGATCTAATAGGCAAAAAAAAGTGACAAATGAATGGGAAAACCCTTCTATTTATAATAAAATATTAGGGTAGTCTAGAACTTGGTTCATGAATAAAATATTATTAACCAAATTCTAGAACCACCTTTTAGGAATATTTTATTATATTTTTTGGAGGGAAAATGATTTTGACTTGGGTCAAATCCTTTATTTATAAATAATAAATAAATAAATGATTTATTTATTATTTTAAGGAAATGGTGGAAATATAATTAAATAAATAATGATTTATTTAATTATTTATAAATGATTTAGTCAAATTTAACTAGGAATATTATTTAAATAAGGATTTAAATAACTTATTCCTAGGAAATAATCAAATAAATAAGGATTTATTTAATTGATTTCCTTGTTTTGGGTTAAATATGACCAGGAATAATAATTAAATTGATGTTTAACTAATTATTCTTTGAGGAAATATAAACAAATATAGATTTTTTTATTATTTCCTTTTGGGGTTTCTTGTTTTGACCATAAACAACTTAATAAAGGTGTTTTACTAAGTTATTTCACATAGTAAAAGCAATTTTACTTAGGGTAAAATTGGTCTTACATGGTGTACTTGGGTCTATCTAATGATAATAGGTTAGATGACCAAAAAATGGTGTGACACTAAGTCTAAAAACTTTAAGAAATAAAGGCTTTTCCATTTTCACTTTGATTTTAAAAGCGCTCATCGCAAATTGCGTAACTTATAAGCCAAAAAAGTCAAAACATATATAAGTGTTGCAAATTGTGATATGTGCTAAAACCATTTCTAGTTATATATAATTCCCATTACGAATGCTTTAAAAAAACCTTTAAAAAGAAAATCGCATCACGCCTTTTAAAAACAATTAGCTTATGGAAATTCAGTAAATATTGTGATGGCTCGGACCCAGCGAACCAATAAAGCAACAATTATAAAGTCCAAATGTCTGATAAAGCACAAATAGCACAATTCCTTAGTGAATTTCGTGTTTCGCAGCAGTTAACCAAATATAAAGTTTTATTACCGCATGAAAATTGCTATCTTTGATTTGCGTAGTTCGCATTTCATGAAATTCATCGGTGACAAAAAATATAACTAATGGTAAAGGTTTAAAGTTGCGATATGTAAGATTGATACTTATTACTCAAGTGCGTGAAATGATTCATATCTAATCAATCAGATATAATATATAACGTCTTAAATTAATACATTAGACATTTTACGTAAAGGCGTGTAAGAGATTTGATAGGAAGAATTATGGGTTATTAACGACATTTAATGGGAGTATGGTTTGAAAGATTGATATCTATTTCGAGCATGTTTTGAATAAATTTAACCTTCTCTCCCTTCATCTTAGGTCTAAGTTTACTCTATTCTCTTGAATTTAGGAAACCGCCTAACGGAGTGAGAATAATTGGAATGAAAAAGAAGGGAATGGAAATTGCCCAAACATCAGCCGTTGAAGACTCATACATGCCTCCATTTTTCTCAGATACGACCTAAAACAAAGAATGCGGAAGTTCCTCATGGGAAGCAATGTACCAACTCTTCGAGGATGAAAATCCAAGGGTAATAGTCAAAATAGATACAGAAGACGCGTCAGTTTCCTCCGACCTATCCTACTTCAACATTGCATGCTCATTTCTTCACAAAGTAGAAACGAGGCCAAATATTCTCCCCTACACGGATATGGTAAAGTGGGTAATTTACCACCTTACCATAGAAGATAGGTTATTTAAGAATTCAAAGATGGAGAATATTGGTTCGTTCACTGCAGAAGATATGAGGACAATGTACCACTTGCCCATGCCACAGAAGAATTATGACAAAGCTTTTGCCCAAAGATTTACAAAGAAGCATACAGACTTGATGAAAGTTATAAAGGGATGGACGAATGACCAAGGAAAACTGAAATGGGACAAAATCGGTATGTACGTGATAGCACAGTTACCCTCCCCTTATTGTTATGCTGTGGAATGTTTTGTAGATGGTTTTCAAAGCAATATACCACTACGTTTTCCGTAGATTGGGTTCCTTTAATTGACACAATCGTCAATTCTTCTATTATGAATTGGGCAAACATCTTGTATGATAATTTAGCTAGAAATATCATGGATTATAGAAGTAAAAGAAGTGTTTCCTCTAGGGCAATAACCCCCTTCTACACGAGTTATTATATTATGGAAATAATTTTCTTTTGTCCAAGTTTTCCTATCATGGGATGGAAATTGAAAATCCAAGACCCCACTCCAAGAATCTGATTTTCATTTACCTTTTTATAAAATTTTCAATGGATTCATGTTACCTATGCATCAGATTACATTTAATGAAAAAGCCCCTAGGATTCCAAAGATGATAGCACGGACATTTTGGTTGTTGCTAGATAATTTGCTGAAGATAATTTCACCTATATTAGAGTTTTTAGGAGTTATTCTTCTCCCCATGTTTTACCCTATTATGTGCCTGATAAGCTCCTAGATAGAGAAATTGGTTACCAAATTGTAGTAAGTGGCATTTCTAAGCAACTCAAAGATGCCAAGAAGTCCATTTGGCCTACTTTCCATTTGCAGTGCAGTACTTTTTCACTTTTCAATATTGGTCATACATTCAAAGAATTTTCAAATGTTACTTTGTTAAATTTGGTTGTAATGCGAAAGAGCCCATTCGACCCCAATGATGTGATTAAGAATTTCACCACTGAGCTTAAATTGAAGCCTTTCTTGAATGAGATAGATGTGTTTGATGATTTCTTTCAAGGCATGGATAAGTTCACAGATGTACTAAAAAATGCATCCAATCACCTCAGTCAAAGTGACTTTGAGGCTTTCCAAACATATAGAAATAAGAGGCTAGAAAGAATCCCTTTGGATTTATTATTTATTGAACATGTCAATAGACCAACTCCAGGCATTAGCGTAGATAATGAAGCCAAAGAAATGTCTGAAGATGAATCCCAAGATAAATCTAATCACGAGTCAAGGAAATCATAAAATAATTCTCACAATTTGGATCACTCTGATAATGAATCCGAAAGCAGAAATAAGAGCCCTAAGAAAATAATTGATAAGGTGATCTAAGGGATTGAAATGCAAACAGAAGGAGGCATTAAGGGAGCTAGATCATCTTCTCAAGAAGTTCAGCATATCCAGAATACACCCAATCAGACAAAGAAATATTAGCCAAAAGGTTTGAAGAATGAATGGGAAACGTTTTGCAAGGCACTACAAACACCACAACCAAGTATAGGTTTTAACCCTAAACAGAAATTATCTACACACGAATCTTATAACAGTAAATAAACAATAGCGAGAGCATAAAACATAAAACAGATAAACATAGAGATTTTTCCCTGGATCCCAAATCGGGACGACCAGCTTGATTTTTCATTATATTCCTTTTAGTGTTACAACACATATATATACATGCCGAAGCATACATAAACCCCAATCCATTAACCCTGGATTAGAAAATAACTGTAGTTCCCTTGAGCGGATCTACAAAATACCAGGGGCCGAAAACCATCGAACCCCAAAACCATGTGCAAAACCATGCACAAAACCATGGGCGGATCCGCCTATGAGTGGACCCGCATACCAAAAAATGCAGCCCTCTGCCGCCTCTTGTGACCCACTGAGTATGGGTCTGTGCAACGAGAATGGCGGATGCGGGAAAGAATATAACACATACCCAACATTCTCCCACTTGTTGTTTTCTTTCCACAGGGGGCCACAGGAGAGCTTAGTCATTGGGCCAAGTCTTCAACACCCATTGTTTCTCTACACCAAGAGAACTTCTGAGTGCTCACAGACTTCGTCAATGCATCTGCAACATTCTTCAAAGTGTCCACCTTTACCAGCAACACCCTTTTAGCCTCAACCATATCTCCAACAAAGTGATATTGAACATCAATGTGCTTTGTCTTTGAATGATAAGCAGGGTTCTTAGCCAAGAAAATTGCACTTTGGCTATCACAGTCTATCCTTATAGCTTGTTGTACCAACCCCATACTTGAACACAATCTCTGCAACCAAACTGCTTCCTTGTTTGCATGAGTGGCTGCTATGTATTCTGCCTCTGTAGTTGAAAGAGCCACTACAGACTGTCTTTTACTCATCCAACTGACTGCGCCTCCAAATAGGCTAAACACATACCCACTTGTAGATCTTCTTTGGTCCAGATCTCCAGCCCAGTCTGCATCAACAAACCACGAATGTCCAACATTCTTTCCAATCCTGGTCTTCCCTGGTAGCACAAGCCATAATCACTAGTGCCACGTAAATATCTGAAAACCCGCTTCACTGCTGTCCAATGCTCCTTCCCTGGGTTTGACATAAACTCAAGCCAATACTCTTTACTCGTATGTGCAATTTCTCTGTCTAGTAAAAACTATTGCATACATCAAAGCACCATCGCACACTGGTATATGGAACACGGGACATATCCTCCTTCTTCTTCTTGTGTTCTGGGACACTGTTCAAGCAGACATCCTTACACCTACAGAATAGAATATTCTCACCTAATATTATCCCGCATATTGAATATCTGCAATATAGTCTCACCATACTTCCTTTGGTTTAACCAGATCTTCCTCTTTGCCTAATCTCTCTTAATTTCCATGCCCAAAATATAGTTTGTAGCACCAAGATCCTTCATGTCGAATTTGGAGAATAGCTGGGTCTTCAAATCTTGGATAATTTCTTTGTCATTTCCAATCAACAACATATCATCCACATACAAGACCAAACAAATAACACAGTCACCAATTAATTTGAAATAAACACAGTGATCCTCCTTGCTTCTAGTGAAGCCAAGTCCCCGTATATAGGTATCAAATTTCTGATACCACATCCTTGGTGACTGTTTTAACCCATACAGAGACTTCTTCAACCTGCATACCAGTTCTTTCTTACCCTTCACCATAAAGCCTTCAGGTTGCTTCATGTAGATCTCCTCTTCTAGATCGCCGTGAAGAAATGTTGTCTTCACATCCATCTGTTCTATCTCAAAATCAAATGCAGCAGCAATAGATAAAAGTAATCTAATAGAAGTAACTTTGGCAACAGGAGAAAAAATATCACCAAAATCAATTCCCGGCACCTGGGAATAACCTTTTGCTACCAATCGATCTTTGTATTTCTCCACCTTGCCTTATACATTCTTCTTCTTCTTAAACACCCATTTTGTCCCGATGGGCTTCCTTCCAGCCAGCAACTCCACCAAATCCCATGCCTCATTTTTATGCAAGGATTCCATTTCATCAACCATGGCCTCCTTCCAGAGTTTTCCATCCTCTGAATCCACTGCCTCCCTGACAGTTCTTGGATCATCATCAGTTATAGTTAAGGAAAAACCTGAACAGAAAGCAGATGGAATATACATTTCTGGTTGCCTTCTTTCCCGAACTAATCTTCTCAAAGCTGGGGTTTTTGGCTCTTCCTCTTCTGAATCTTCTTCTATTGTAGAGTCCAATTCATCCTCCTTTAGCTCAAACTCTATCTTCTCAGGTTCCTTCGGTAGGACTTCATGTGTAACAACATCTTTCACCTCTCTAAACACCACATCTCGGTTGTACACAACCTTCCTTGTTTCTGGGTTCCAAAGCTTGTAACCCTTTAAACCATCCTTATACCTAATAAAGATGCACCTTTCAGATTTATTATCCAACTTGGTCCTTTTCTCCTTTGGAAAATGTACATATGCATCACATCCAAATACCCTTAGATGTGAAAGAGAGGGTTTCTTACCAGTCCATACCTCATGTGGAGTCTTATCCTCCAACGCTGATGAAGGTGATCTGTTAATTAAGTAATATGCAGTCTCCACTGCTTCTGCCCAGAATTATTGTCCTAACCCGGTACCACTGAGCATGCTTCTTGCTTTTTCCATAAGTGTTATGTTCATTATTTCTGCAACTCCATTTTGTTGAGGTGTGTATGGAGTATGCTTCTGCCATGCTATACCACACTTCTTACAGAACTCTTCAAATTCCTTCTTGCAGAACTCCCCACCATTATCTGTCCTTAGCACCTTTTTCTTCTTCTCTGTTTGGTTTTCCACCAGAGCCTTAAATTCTTTGAATTTGTCAAAGACTTCAAATTTCTTCCTCAAGAAATATATCCATGTATTACTTGAGAAGTCATCTATGAATGAAACATAGCACACAGACTTTCCCAGTGATGGAACTGACACAGGTCCAAACACATCACTGTGCACAAGCTCTAATATCTTGTTCACCCTCTTAGCACCAGAAGGAAAACTCACCCGATTCTGCTTCCCATATACACAATGTTCACAGAAATCGAAATCCAGAGAGTAATTAGACATACCTTCTACCATGCCATTTCTATGCAGTATTCGAAGTCCCTTCTCTCCAATATGTCCAAGCCTTTGATGCCATATCATGGTCTTTTCTCCAGAGATAGCTAGGCTTTCCGCTCCTCTTTCAGGAACCACAAAACTGTAACACCCATCAATAACAGTGCTACCTTGTAGCTTGTACAAAGTTCCAATCTAAACTCCTCGCATTAATACTAGTGCTCCCCAAACCATCTTGCAGGCATCTTTCTCGAACACTGTTTTTACACCTGCATCATCCATCTTGCTTACAGAAATCAGATTTCTGGCCAATGTAGGAATATGCAGAACACCAGGGAGTGTTCTAATCCTTCCACCTTGTAGCTTCAGCTTGACCTTTCCACGTCCGACGATTCTGGCCTTCCTATCATCCCCTAGGAAGACATCACCACCATCATATTTCTCATACTCACAGAACCACTCCCTATGCGGAGTGAAGTGAAAAGATGCACCTGAGTCAATCAACCATAACTCATGATCTACATGTGTACTTGAAGAAGAAGCCAAATACACATCCCCACCTTCATCCGAGGTGGTCTTTGCCTCTGCAGAAGGAGCATCATCAGATCCCTTTCCTTTCTCAGGAGCTTTAGATCTGCACTCCTTTTTGTAGTGTCATTCCTTTCTGCATTTCCAACATACCTTTACAAACTTTCAAGGAGATTTAGATCTCCATCTAGATTTAGATCTCCCACTCGAAACCTTATTCTTGCTTCTGTTTTGGGACCTTCCTCATACATATAAGGCATCTCCATTTTGACCCTCCATATTTCTCCGTCTCATTTCCTCCGATAGCAAGGATGAGAAAATGTCATCAAAATTCAAGGTAGTTGTATTGCTACCTATTGCAATAACCAGACTCTCCTACGAGTCTAGTAGAGAACACAACAAACTGATGCACTTATCTTCATCTGAGATTTTAATATCAACAGATGACAACTGACTTACCACAGTATTGAAGGTGTTCAGATGCTCTGTCACTGAGTCTCCATCCTTCATCCTCAGAAACAACTTATTCACCAGAGACTTAGATTGGTACAAAGTCCCAAGTTTTTCCCACAAATTCTTCATCGTAGCTTCCCCAGATACATTCAACAATACTGAATCTGAGACACACAACCGTATTGTGCTCTTAGCCTTCCGATCCAGTTTCTTCCAGTCTTCATCTGACATTGCCGTTGGTTTAGTACCTGGATCTACCACGATCCACTGATCTTTATCTAGCAGCAGATCCTCCATATTGAGCTTCCACAACTCAAAACTCTGTACATTAAATTTCTCGATCTCTATCTTTCCACCGCTCGCCATCTTCTTTCACAACAAGAGTCGATCTTGCAGATCTCCCACTGAATAGGGTCTACCTCAGGCCCAAGCAAAAAAACCCTCAGCAGCAAAGGCGTCCCCTTGAAGCCGAAACTGCTATGAAACATAATCGTAGTTCCCTTGACCGGATCTACAAAATACCAGGGGTCGAAAACCATCGTACCCCAAAAACCATGTGCAAACTCATGCACAAAACATGGATGGGTCCGCTTATGAGTGGGACCGCATACCAAAAAAAATTTCGCCGGGGCGCTGCCCTGGACCCCGACAGGGGGGGGCCGCCCCCCCTGTGACACCCCTGTTGCACTCGGTGCAACGTACAACGCGTGGGGCTAGTCGTGGAAAGAATATAACACATACCCAACACCAAGCTTAATATTGATGAATCCAAAAATTTTCAAACACCTGAGCATTCTCAAAATTTAGTGGAAACTGCAATTCTAATACAGAAGGTACTTGAAGTTCATGATCAAGAGATCATACTGGCATACCCTACAGAGCAAATTGTTTTACAGATTGAAGAAATACCCTCACTTGATGTCTTCTACAGTCCTAATCATAAGGTTGTAGTTAAGAGAAGAAAGAGGAGAAGGATGGCTAAAACAGTTTGAAATATTATGAATGAATCTGTTGATGTTCTATGGAAAGACACTTTGGATGATCCTATAGAACATCTAACTAAGTTATCACAATACGCAGGAGCATATGCTACTTCCACCATTGATAAAGCCACCAAAGTACAACTTCTACTGAAGCAAAAAGAGGACAAAGTACAAGAGTTAGTGAAATTGTTAGAACAAGAAAAGTTTAACTCCAGCAAGAAGATGGTTGAAGATGTCTCAATTTCAAAGGGATTTTGAAAGAATGAATTTACAACACCAAGTGAAGATTACTGAGAAATAAACACAGCTTGAAGCAACAATGGACAAGTTGAAAAGTCAGCCTCAAGTAGAACTGCGCATAAGAGAAACATTGGAAATGAATGCAAATCTAAAGCAGCAACAAGAAACCTATTGTCAACAAGCTTCAATGACCAGCTCTTACGGTCATACAAGAAAAATCCTGATCCAACAAGTAGCCAACAAGAGACTTAAGTGGGAGAAAGTTGAAAAGAAAATAAATGAGTTCATTCAGTGGCAAGGATCTGACTCATGAAAGAAAGTTGACCTACCTTAGATAGACAAATTTCACAAAGGGATTTTATTTAAAGATTGGGAAGTACAACTGACACAAGAAGAAAAGGCAACGACAAAGAAATCAAGGTTAACAAATGAAATTACTGAATCTGTTAATCAACATATTTTGAAAGCTGCACTTTTTAAAGAATCCACAACTGAACTGCTCCCAAAACTCAAGCCATTAGAAGCACAGTGGAAGAAAAATACAGAGATGCAAGAAGAAATCAATAAAAATATAAATAACTTTGATCAACAAAATTATTGGAATTTTCTGATCAAACCTTATCATCAGTGCTTAACTTTTCAGTCATTAACTAATTCAACAAAGAAGTCTCAGCCAACACTTTCGAATGCAGTGTTCAAAAGCCTGATCAGATCAGGAACTACGCAACCAACTCAGCTAAATCCAATGGTGGATATTTGTGAGCTCCGATATCAAATGCACAAAGAGGATCAACACACATAATCATGTTGTTATTTTATTTTCCTAAATTTTAGTTTAAGTTTTCTCCTTACGAGGATGGTTGTTTGAAACCTCCTCTATTTTTATGTAATAATATATTTTTAAAAATATTGTAGTTTAGTATTTAAAATCTTCTCATGCATTTAGAGAAGGTTCTAGAAATTTGTCAAAAACATTTGCAAAGAATGCACTTATGTAAGTTTGTAAATGCTTTGATGGATTAATGGAACGAAATTTCTTATCTTTTGACATTTGAAACTGTTTAAATGATATTGCACTATTTTACTCTTTAAATTGCTTGAAAGTGATGAGGAGAAGAAAAATGTTGTCAGTTTATACGAGTAGGACTTCGTGTCTATGGTACTTCTACATGTTATATTAAGTTTTTCTTTTTATATTGAAAATTATCTTTTTATCTGCATTTATATTTGAGTTGTTATCATAAATGAATTTTAGATTCACTTATGTACTGATATTTGTTTATGATCTCTTATCTTATATATAATCACACATATAAATGCGCTATACATTTCAGAATTCTTTTAATTAAACTACTTTTTTAAAAGAGTTATCTTTATATAATTTTCATCTCTTTTAACTGTTAAATAATCTTCATTACTAATATTTAGAAGATATCTTTTTTAGATCGCATAAAGGAAGAAACACCTTGGGTAAATAGTAGAATAGATAGTTTAAATAAATTCACATGATAGATTAAATCATTTCCCATTTTCATGTTATATAAGTAAACCACACCACAAAATAATCCTTATTGGGAAATTGGTCCCTTTATCCTCAGTCGGAGCCACCACACCAAATGGGAAAGGACTTGCTCTAAGGTCTGGACTGGGTGGTTTTCACCCATGTTGTTGCAATGAAATTCCGAGGCCTCAATAGGATCCTAGTGAATGAAAGTGGAGTTGAGGCATTTTTGGTTTACTTACCTCATGGTAAAGTATAATCCTTGTTTATGGAATGTGTTGGTTACTTATTCACGAGTATATACATGAGTTTATGTTTTCTTGCCATACAATTTTTATCATAGCCAGTTAACATTTTTATAGTCCCTCCTAAGCATAGTCCCTAGGAATTCATAGTGAGACACATGTAATCCATGCTAACATTGTAAGTGCAAAAAGTTCTTTGTCGAACCAAAATTTTTAAGATACAACCCTCATGCATCAAGTGGACCCCATGTGAAGGCAACTTGCCTTACTAGTCCTTTCCCCAAAACAACCATGCAATACATCGAGGATGCCATGTGATTACTTGGATTTTGTGTTCAACTTGATTAGTTTTACCTATTTATAATAGCATACACACTTATAAAAATGGGTTCGATAATAATCACAGAACATAACCAAGTTATCGGAATTCAACACACTTTGATTACCATGATGTTTTTATTAGTTATAAGGAAGCTTACTTCAGGATGAGGAGTGGAACTGCTCTTAACCAAGATACTTATCTTACCAAACCAAAACTGAGCTTCTTTCCACCTTTGAAGGAATGAATAGGTTATATAGAATCTATGAAAAATAATACATTAGATAGAAGCGAGAAGACTAGCTCAACCCATAATTGGATGAATGAATGTGGAGTATCATCTTTTCAATACCTCTTTCCTCGATAGCAAAATTCTAAGTTGTTGATGGCAAAGTTATGGCATAGAAATAAAGCAAGAAACTCTATCCCCTTTAGTGTTCATGGGTGGGATGCACGGGCATAAGTTTGATGCACTTTCTACGAGGAAACCCTACTACCTCTACAATGCTACAATCATACAAGTTGGCTATCTAATGCATATACACGCTCGCATATATCTAAAAGACCCAGATAAAGAAGGATTTTATTTTTTAATAGCTAATAGCCCAATCGATTTCGAAATCCCTGATCTTATTTCCCAAGCCTCATACTTGCTCAACACCAACAACTCGACAATAAAAGCATTTCTTTCTCATGAAAACGTTGTTCCTATACATTAGGTATTTAATACAATCAATGTCTAGGTGAAATATAGTTGTATTATGAAACATGAAGTTCTTTGTAGTGTTTCAGTGAAGTGATAATCTAAGTATATACGTTTTGTAATAGTGTTTACCCCTTCCAATTTTCTTCTAGCAGACGCCAATGTTCACGAAAATGTTCATAACTTTCTACAAGGAGACCATTGTGTGGGTTTTTTTAATTGTACATCAAAAAATGAAAAATATGCATAAATTTAATGGTTCATTGAGAAAAATGATTATGCATAAATTCATGTGAGGAAAATGGTTTTTTTAATTTGAGTATAATTTGCAAGTTTCCTTGTGTGGTTTTTTTGGACTGGGATGTTGTGTACAAACGTGAAATTGAACTTGAGTTGTAGATTCTCCCAGTAAGAAAGAAAACATATAATTTTTAATATGTCTATGGGCTAAGTTGTTATATGTATATGGGTGTAAGATTCTCCACCATCAAGATAGGGGAATGCAAGTCAAGGCAAAGATACGACTACATCTTTGGTCATCGGGTCAAGCTAGAGCTACAACTACATTAATATGCACTGGGTTGGAAGAAACATAACCTAATTTTGATTGACCACCTAACTAGTCACAACCTTCGTGAGCTATGGATATGGATCAAGATATGTTGGAATTGGATAACCATAACCTATGCCTGGTTGCATCTGCCACACTTGAAGAACTGTCTACAGGTTCACATGCACATGGTCATGTGGTTTGGCGACTTGGCAGTATGTGTTGTGGTGTGCTGCTCACCGAAGAAGACATAGATATATATAGAAACAAACCATTCTAAGTGAAAAATAATCAAACATTTAATGCGACGAAATGGATGCCGACATTAGTTTATGTTTCAAAAAATTATATGAAAAATATAGAAATTATACGACCAATATAAATCAATATAGCATATTTTCTCTTCTGGGAAGAGGCCAAATAAGATGATCAAATTTTTTATATATCTATTTAATAGATTTGACAACCATATTTTATATAATAAGTACTATAAACACAACAAATTTTAAGTTAGTGTCAAAAACAAATTAGTACTACAACAAAAAATCGATTACAATAGTACTATGTCACTTAGGGAAAGGACTAATAAGTATGTATATTTTAAAATTGAAAACGAACATTAACATTAAATCTTAAATATTCTTTCAATTGTCTTTCTCTGTTTCCATTCTAAGAGTTCAACGTTAAAATTGTGTAAGAACTAACAAACGGTCACTAGTTGTTGGGCATCTTATCGTCTTCTTTTTTGTAAGTTTGGTAGTTCCTGACCATTTTCCATTAGATCAAAAAGAAAAGAAGGTTACAATCATAGTATATGTTGGATGGCCTCAACCTGCCCGTAGGAAACCAGTTCTGTTGGCCACCTCAAAGAGTTAAAGGACAACAAAAATTGATAAATTTTAAATCTGACCCTATTTTCCTTAACATGTATATTATTTACTACTTCCAAATACTTAACCAAAAAGTAAATGATATCCGCAATATGCATCTCAAAAAGATAGAGAGTAATAAAACTTAATCATTGTATGATTCAATAGCCGACTAGTCCTTAACACTGGACCTAGGCATGTCGCTTAGTTCGTACTTCGCAGCTGACATTCCATTCAGCCAAGGAAAACATTCTGGTGATGTTTAGAAGATGTATTTCCTGGATGTCCCTACGCATTTCAGTTAGAATAGACGCTTCTCTCAAATCACCACCTATTTCTAGGACAATAAGAATGGCCTTAGCCAATAAGAATTTCATTGTCCAGTATATATGAATGGACTGTTTGAATAAAGCTAGTCTTCCCCTGGTAGTCCCTAGATATGTTAACATCTCCATCTCTTCCTCTGATATATCTTCTTCCTCTTTTGTTTTATGGTCTTGCTCCCAACTGGAAATAAGTGATTTCACATGACCAGGTGTATCTACCCTGTAGGCCTGAAAAATATTTTCAATTATTTCCTTGCCTGACTTTCTTCCCCTCCTGCTTGGGCACACTTTTGACTTTACTTTGTTTGGCTTTCCTTTATCCTTATCTTCTTGTTTCATAGGTTGTCCTTTCACCATTTTTTCTTTGTAATATTCGGCCAGCAACTGAATTATCTTTCTGGGCCACAGCGAGCGCCACACCGAGGGTCTAAGAAAACCTATAGAGGAACTAAGAATACCTATAGATGGAAACATAATTTCAATATTGAATTTAGTGAAAAAATATAGGAAAATATCCTGCTTGTTGAGGGTGAGAGCCTCAATTTTAGTGGTATTCTGGGTATCATCAGTCCCTCTTCCTTTATCCCTGAGAATTATGAAATTTGTAGGACTAAGTAGTTCAGGTCATGACAACACATTGGGCTGACCTGAGAGCGTTATACAGCTCTTATTGCTATTAGTTCCTATAATAGGTCCACCGAGAGGTGCCTCTATTTTCCAAAGAGGAGATACATTCGTGACATGCGGAAGCGAAGCATGAAGAGAAAACATATTTCCATACGCCAGACACACTTGGACAAAGACTTGACAGTAAACCCAAAATACAACTGGAGATGCTCCACTCATGCCACCTAACCAAGATATTTGATTAGCTTCACAAATGAAATCAGAAAAGAAACCCTCCATGTTCTTGGTAGTATAAGTAGGCCCCCAAAAGGATAACCCAAAGTCTATCTTACCATGTTGGTTGCCCGACAAGACTCTACAACCAAAAGTGTCATTATAAGCCACGCAATCAATTTCATGAAGTTGTCGAGCCAAGCTATCGAGGTTGAAAATAGGTCAGAAAGGTTGGCTTGTATTACTAAGGCCATAATCAGGAAAATTCTGATAATTTCTATCTAAGCGGTGAATTGGGTAAACCGAGATGAGAGATTGACAAACATAGTCCAAGAAATGATAAAT
This sequence comes from Pinus albicaulis, assembly GCA_034641835.2. Lineage (NCBI taxonomy): Eukaryota > Viridiplantae > Streptophyta > Pinopsida > Pinales > Pinaceae > Pinus > Pinus albicaulis. Next base: position 969,635,579 of record CM076584.1, on the reverse strand, counting down.
AGGTCTGAGATGATGACATGTAGAGCCAATTGAGGGACATGCAGAGGCAATTGATGGATATGCAGGGTCATTCAAGCAATATCGTAGGCAAGATAAGTCGGGATTCATGGATTCCAATACACTTTCTCCTACCACCTCTACTCCATAAATCATGCCCAAGAATTTGGGATTATCACGATAAACAACAATCACACAGGAGAGGCAAGCAGACTAGAATACATTAAGACTGATGAGGACAAGATTACTATGCAAATTTAAAACCCAGTACTCATAGCAGCCAAATTTCCAAGGCTTAACCACCGTAATAGCCCATGCAAAATTCAACAGAACAACCAAAGAGCCAGACATCATATTAAAACCAAGGTGAATCACATAGCTCCCAAATGCCTTCCTTTACTGCAACAACAAACATAATAATAATGAGGCTAAGAACATATCTGGTGAAGAGACACACAATTTTTGCCGAAACATTTGCCTCGCCAATGTTTTGTTCTTCTTCCTGCTCAACAGACAACCACAGAGGGACTAACTTGCCAACCTTAACATACCTTTTCTTCCTCCTGCGTCGGCACTTATTCCAAGACTTGTCTAACAACATGAGTTGTCTACGATCTGTTTTTAATGTCATCGTTATACAGGGTGGGTGGTAGCACCCACATTCCTCACCGTGTGTCAGCATGGTCTCAACATGTGGCCCACACGGTCTCGTGCAACCTCACACCTTCCACTATGCACCTGGCACCTCGATCTAGGAAGTTTCTGGGCATCCTCTCATTCAAGTAATGGGAAAACAATTATTGGGTCGTCAACTGCTGTCGAATTGAGGGCTTGTGTGGTGCGGTGGAGGTATATTTCGTTGGTGATAGGAGCGGACATTCCATTGACTTCCATGCAAATCTTAAATGAAAGTATTTTCCAGATGACAAAGAACTCAAACATTTGTATGTTCATTATGTCTGATCAACAACTCTTAACAAACATTACTTTAAATTTATTGAATTTTAATGGAAATTTTTGTTGATAAAATTTCCTATAATTTTTTGGAAATCCTGCTTATAGCTGCAAAGATTTAAGATTTTTGTTGTATCATTAGCAAATTAAAAAAACCGATTCAATAAAAAAACGATTGAAACATGAGCCATACTTTTCAAAAAAATCTCGATAGATGCATGTAACAAATTAAAGTGAGATTGTCCCTCCAACCATTTTTAAAAAGTGTTAGGTATTCCATATATATATAATTCATATTTCTTTCCATTGTCAGGTTCGTTTTTAGTATGTTGTTTTCAGGAATGGTACGATTCGAAATTTCAACATAAAAATATGTTATTATAACGTAATATCATGGAGATAACTCGTTCTAGTCTAGTGAGAAATTACGGCGAAAATTGACCCCTCAAGCCATTTCTAAAGTGTTACATACTCCACACATATAGAATCCATGTTTCTTTCAATTTATTAGGTTGGTTTTTAGTATGATGTTACCAAGAATAGCATTATTCGAAATTTCAACATAAAATTATGTTATTATAATGTAATATATTGTAGATAACACCTTCATAATGAACCGCTTGTGGTTTTATTTGATGTTTGTCAACCACTTGATTGATAATAGACTTTCAATAAAGTTATTATTAATTATTAGTATTATGATTATATAAATTAATGTATTTATGATATATTTCATGTTGTTAATATAAAAAAATTATTTTAAACAATTATCATTATTATTATTTATAAAAAAAATTAATATGTTTTTAAAACATATATATTTGTTGATGGGTCTTGGATAGATGGTCATCCAGGTGTTATGTTAAGGCATTCTTTAATGTGAAGTTATGGGTTCAATTAGACATTATGAAGATATAGTCCTGCCAAACGTACGAAAAAAACATATATACATTTAAAGAAATTGTAACAAAAAATGCAATCATGGATATTCATCCTCCTTTTACCATTAAAATTTTTAATTTATAAATAGACTTCGGTTAATTAATTAATTTTGTTAAAAAAACCATGATACATGAGCATGGACCCTTGATCCATATTGTTTTATGTCATTTGTAAATGGTAAGGCCTACTGTGAAAGGATGAAAGAGGGTCCATTCTAATAAAGACTAGGTTATCATGGCACCATAATATTGTGTAATATCGTGTATCCTCATGAAATAACTAAGTGACACTTATGTGAGATATAGGACTTATGTTTTCTGTGTTATTGTGTGTATTTTTGAGTCTCCTGTGTTTGAATTCTATGTGGAAGTTTGTTTGTTCCAGTCAGGGGATGATACATCATTGATCACTGGATTGATCAACAATGATCCATGCCAAAGAAAAATAAACGGGGAGCCGCACCTGTAGTCTCGACTCTCGACCTCAGGTGGAATTTGTATGGTTGGGTCGAGCACCAGACCTTGTGCATTATTTTTATTTCTGGATTCGGAGAAGTGCTAGCTCTATTGGTACAAACCAAATAGAAGGAGCCATGTTCATGGGCCCATAACCCACAAGCTCTCAAAATTAGAGCTACAAAGATCAAAATGTTGTGAAACCATCTCCAAAAATAGAAGAAAAGAGATATCAACGCCTTAGAAATAAGCCACTTTGAGGGGACAACCTCCAATACATTACATGAATGAACAATTCTTAGATGATACAAATTACAAAACCTCCTTTCTATGGGGCCACAATGTAATTCTAGCCGACTTAACAATAATAATTTAAGGGCACAACAATAACAATATGGGAGTTACAGGGGTACAATAATAACAATAAGGGGGTTACACTAACAACAATAAGGGACTATACTAGTAATATAGGGACCTAAAATTCCCCTCTACTTCAAAAAATTGTTGTCTTCAACGCTTGAGTAGCTCTCGTTACTTTTGTATAAAATTCTCATCCTCCCATGTAAAATCTTCAGTGGGTAAGTTCTTCCACTTGATGAGATACTCTAAAATTGTTCGATTTCGTAGCTATCCTGTTCTTGTTTCTGTGACTGCTTCAGGTTCCAATATGATTTTTCCTTCCTCATCAAGTTTTGGCAATATTGTTTGAACTGGAATATTTTCACCTATAACCTTCTTTAAGCATGAAACATGGAAAAATGGATGCACTCGTGAAGAAGAAGGAAGCTCCAATTTGTATGCCATAGTACCAATCTTTTGCAACACCTTGTAAGGACCATAGTACTTTGGCGATAATTTATTATCCTTCTTAGCTTGCTTGAGGGACATATGTTTGTATGGTTGTAGCCGTAAAAATACCCAGTCTCCTACATCAAAACTTCTCTCGCTGCGATGTTGATCTGCATGTTGTTTCATTCGATTTTGTGCCAAATTCAGGTTATCCTTTAAGAGCTGGAGAACTTCTTGTTGATGCTCGATTTGATCTTCCACTGCTTGAACCTTCGAATTTTCTCTTAAAGATGATGTGATGGACGGTGGATGATATTCATAAAGTGCCATAAATGGGTCATTTTTGCTGCAGTATGGAAGAAGGTGTTATACCACCATTCAGTGAGAGGTAACCACTTGACCCATTGTGTTTGTTTATCAGATACAAAACAACGAAGATATCCTTCCAAACATTTATTTACTTTCTCACTTTTACCATCGGATTGAGGATGATAAGATGATCTATGAGCTAATTGTGTACCCAAACAAGAAAATAACTATGTCTAGAAATTTCCAGTAAAAATGGGATCTCTGTCGCTCACAATAAACCTTAGGTTTCCATGTAGCTTTCGAATTGTGTCCATAAATGTAGTAGAAACTGTACTTTCTTTAAATGGATGAGATAATGCACAAAAGTGTGCATACTTGGTAAGTCTATCAACTACCACTATGATGGCACTCTTTCCTTCGGACTTAGGTAAACTTGTGATAAAATCCAATGAAATCTCCTCCCAACGTTGACCTGGAATGGATAAAGGTTGTAGAATACCCAAGGTCTTAATTGTCTCAACTTTATTTTGCTGGCAAATCAAACATTCCGCCACAAACTTTTGAATATCATATTTAAGGCCATCCCAAAAAAATTCTTTCTTCACCCTGTGGTAAGTTTTTAAAAATATTGAGTGTTCTCCTAAAGGAGAAGTGTGTAATTCCAAAAGAATCTTTTATTTTAGTTGGGAATTATTACAAAGATATAAGTGATCTTTGTACCATAAGGAATCATTTTTCCAACTAAATGTGTCAGATGTACTAGTATCTTGCTGCAACTTTTGAATGAGTGTCCACACTTCTTCGTCCTTCTTCCATTCATCCCCTGATTTGGTTATCCAATCTGGTTGGATAACGGAAATGGCACAAAGCATTGCTTCCACCTCTTCATTCTTTCTTGAGAGTGCATCTACAACAACATTTAGGTTCCCTTTTTTGTAAATTATTTCAAAGTCATAACCCAACATTTTTGTGACCCATTTTTGCTGCTCTTCTGAAGATAGTCTTCATTCCAAAAAGTGTTTAAGACTATCATGATCAGCTTTTACCTTGAAGTGTCTTCCCATTAGGTAAGTTCACCATTTCTTTAGTGCATGCAGTATTGCTAACATTTATTTCTCATAAATAGCTTTCTGTAAATACTTTCCTTTGATTGGACGACTTTCAAAAGAAATGGGTCTTCCTTCTTGCATTAAAACAACACCAATTCCATTTCTTGAGGCATCACATTCCACAATAAAGGTTTTTGTAAAGTCTGGCATAGCTAAGACCAGTGCTAGGCACATTGACTCTTTAAGATGTTAAAAGGCCTTAGTTTCTTCAGAATCCATGAAAATGCATCTTGCTTTAATAATGTTGTTAGAGGTGTTGCTATTCTCCCATAATTCTTAACCAAATTGCAATAATACCCTGTTAACCCGAGAAATACTCGCAATTGCTTTATGGTTGTGGGTACTTTCCATTCTTTAATGGCTTTAATTCTGTTAGGGTCTACCTTAACACCCTCATGAGATACAATATGACCTAGATATTCCACCTCTTGTACTCCAAAGAAACATTTGGATGTTTTTGCATATAATTTTTTCTCCTGCAATAGTTTGAGCACCATATCAACATGTTGAACATGATCCTTCCAAGACCTTTTGTAGATTAGTATATCATAAAAAAATACTAGCACAAATTTTTCTAAGGAAGGGTTTGAAAATGGAATTCATCAAGCCTTGAAATGTAGAAGGTGCATTGGTAGGGCCAAATGGCATGACCAAAAATTCATAATGACCCTCATGAGTTCGAAATGTTTTTTTCAGAATATCTTCAGTCTTCATTCTAATTTGATGATATCCTGAACAAAGATCCAACTTGGTAAAGCAAATTGCTCCATGTAATTCATCGAATAATTCATCAATCACAGGAATGGGAATTTTATCTTTAATAGTGAGCTTATTGAGCTCCCTATAATCTGGACACATGCGCCATGTCCATACTTATTGTGCACTAATACTACTAGAGCAGAGAAAGAAATTTGAATAGGTTGAATTATACCGGCCTCTAACATTTCTGCAATCATAAATTCAATATCACTCTTTTGTACATAAGGATATCTGTAAGGCTGGATGTTTGGAGGAACACTTCCTGGAATCAAATGAATAGCATGATCATGATCACGAATAAGTGGGAGTGTCCTTTGGGAGTTTCAAAAACCTTGGAATGATTGTCCAAGACTTTTTTGGAGATACTGCAAAAAATAGATGATTTTGACGTTGGAACTTCTAGTGAGCATAATTGTGCAATTACGCCTGGTGTTTTTCTTTAGAAGATTTTTCATGACATTAGAGCTTATTATCTTTCGGCTTCCCATGATACCTGTAATTCAACTTCCTTTCCTTCGAAAAATTCAAGAAAAGTTCTTGAAAATTAGAAGCTACTCTCCCCAAAGTCCCCAAAGATTGCCAACATTCTTGCTCCTGATGTGACATCAGCACCTCCCATTGGGATGGAAAGCATTGGAATATTCAATACATATTCCCCCATGGCTATCTTGATATTATGGCATTTTCCAGAGCAATTTAAAGTTCCTCCATTGCAACCATCACTTGAAATTCTGGTGCCGGGTATAGGAAACAATTCCATTCCTTGGCTACCATACAATGAATAAAATTATGGGTACTACTTGAATCAATCAACACTATTACCTTTTTCTTCTTGATATGTCCTTCTATCTTGAGAGTTTGAGGAGTGGTAATTCTTGCCAATGCATTACATGATATGGTCGAACTCATTTCTTCTTCGTCTAGGGTTGGTTTCTGGTGTATATCCTCTTCTTGTTCGGTTCTTTCTTCCTCTTCACAATCATGTAAAATAATTTCTTCTCGACACCTTATGAAATTTAGTGTATTTGATATCACAACTGTAGCAAAGCCCTATTGCTCTTTTTTCTTCCAATTGTTGTGGTGTCAACCTTGTAGGTTGTGGAAATCTAGGAGTAGCAACACTTCCCTCTTTATAGAAGTGCGTGGTAGGCTTCCTTGTCGCCATAATTTTACATTCAATTTTCTTGCCAACCTAAATGCCTTCTCCAATGAATCAGGTTCCAAAACGCGAAATTCATGTTGGATGTTATCCTTAAAGTCCCTATGAAGAGATCGATCCTGTGTTCCTTTGGAATATCAGTTACCCTTATATTCAATTTTTGGAAGTCCTGAATGTGCTCTCTCACTAAACCCTTTTGTTTGAGATTTATCAATTGGCTAAAGAAGGTGTTTCTCTTTGTACCCTCATAATGTGCTATCATTTCCTCTGTAAAAATTGACCAAGTGCAATTTTTTTACGGGAGCAAAGCCATCGATACCATACAAATGTATTTTGGTCTAAATGTAAAGTCGCAATGCGTACCTTTTGTGTGTTTTGCACATTATTGAGATCAAAATGTTGCTCCATCTGTAGTATCCATGTTACAGGAACCTTTCCATCAAACTTCCTCATATCCATTTTTGGAATATGGTGGTTCTTCCCACCAACATTAGAGTTTATGAAATCACGATTAACATTTATTTTGTTCTCATCATGACTTTCCTCTACTATCTTTTCACCATTAGGAAACATTTGTTGTATCAACTTTGTCAAACTTTCGATGTCTACTTTAAGATCATTCTTCATGTTTTCCATTTTTTCATTAATCTTAGCTTCCATGTAATCCATATTAGCTTCCATTCCAACTTCCATGCCATCCATATTAGCTTCCAAACCATTCATCTTAGCTTCCACGGCTTTCTTCAAACCATCCATTTCATTTTTTGTTGCTCTTTGCGATAGCGAAATTTGGTGCACTTGCTCATGGAATTTTGATATCTCATGTTGCATTTCTTCGTCTTCGTGAGTCATAGTAGAGCCTTCTAAAGGATTAATGGGTGGTTAATTACTTTTAGGATGAATTTTAGAACCCAATACTGATATCTATTCTCAATAGGCCTTTGGAATCACCTAGAACTAGTTTTTCAAAAAATACTTATGCAATTTGAAAAAAAATACACACATTTTTCTTGATTTTGAGGAGCTCGATATTGAAACTGATTTATCTCTTTGATTTTGGATCTTCAATATCTGAAATTTGTCCCTAAATTATCCCTCTGAATCTTCTATCGAATGCCACAGGTCTGACCTGATTTGGATTCTTGAAGACAAAGTTATGCCCAATCTCCTATGATGACCTAACTATGGACTGGTTCAGTAGAGCGAACTTGTATGACCTACCACATGTCACTGTTTCTTCATTCAGCTCTAAAATTGATATAGAGAAAACTATAGTTTGTGTACTTGCGGCCAATTTTTACAAAATTCCAATCCGATGCTCAGAGAGAGAGTTGTGAAGATTTTCCCACGGTCACCTCTTTGAGATGAAATTTGGGAGCCTGCAAAAAACCTAACTTCCACAGACCATATCTCCAAAAATATTGTGAAACAGGCTCTGAAATTTTGGGAAGATATTTCTCAAGATTTTTTCTTTGCTCCCTAAAAATTTCCACTTCTGAACCTTTGTAGAAAAAATTTTATAGTGAAAATTCCACGATGACCTTTTTAGGTTAAATTCAGAAGCCTGCAAAAATACCTAACTTCCACAAATCATATCTCCGAAAATATTGCGAACCAAGCTCTCAGATGTTGCGATGATGTTCCCCAGGATTTCTATTTCACACTCTACAAGCTTCAGCTTCTGAACCTTCGTATAAAAAACATTATAGCGAAAATTCCACGATGACCTGTTTGGGGCAGCGAAACCCTAGAATCCAAAGCTCTGTTACCAAATGTTGTGAAACCAGCTCCAAAAATAGAAGAAAAGAGATATCAACACCTTAGAAATAAGCCACTTCGAGGGGGCAACCTCCAATACATTACATGAATGAACAATTCTTGGATGATACAAATTACAAAACCTTCTTTCTATATATAGGAGTCCATGGGGCCACAATGTAATCCCAGCCGACCTAACAATAATAATTTAAGGGCACAATAATAACAATATGGGGGTTACAGGGGTACAATAATAACAATAAGCGGGTTACACTAACAACAATAAGGGACTATACTAGTAATATAGGGACCTAACACAAAATTTGTAGACCCCACCCATAATTGATCTATGTCAAAACCACATTATTCACTACTTGTAAAAAGTGATATTTCACCCTCGTTAGAGTTTGAATATCCAACCATCAAGCTATTTTTTTATATAATTAAAAAAAAAATAGAAATAAAAAAAAATTATTAATCTAGTTTTTTTAAGTCTTATTTGAGAAAGGGCTCGGAGTATGCCCTAAAACTGCTTCTGCCTGGGGAAGAGCTAGTATTCCTCAGACTTAAGGAAACATGTTAACGACCAAAGATGCCTCTGGCAGGAGTGAAAGTATTTCCCCTGACAGACCACCAACGGGTTATTCCACGTGGCATGGTTTTCCTTGAATAAGGGTGACGAGTCAGCTATTGTGGCTTTGTTTTCCTTGAATAAGGGTGATGAGTCAACCTGCATTCGCTAATAGCAGCCAAAGATGGTTGTCCTTACTTTTGTTTTGACAACTGAGTTATGATAGGCTTACCCTACTTGTAAAAAAAAATTCGTATTCTCAAATCAATATGACTTTTAACCTAGAAAAAAAAAAACTCATCCTGGACAAAAAAATGCAATATTAATCATAAACATAACTCATGAAAATTCATGAAACCGTTTCATGTAGATTATATATATTTTTTAATAAAATTTAAATTAATATATTATAAATTTTTAATTTTAATTAATAATTTAAAATCTTATTATATAATTTATAATCAAATTAAAATTAAAGTTAAAATTAGCCAGATGACCTGTATCCATGGGCTTGGTAACAACGTGGTAGACTATGTCATTTCTGATATCCATTTATACAACAAAATAATAAATTTGGACATATTAAAATACCACGAGCCTGACTTGAATCATAGACCTTTAATTATAACTCTCAATTTTGTCCTGCATAGAGATCCCATAGAAGATAATCCTTCTAGCCAAAAGAACTTAATCTTTGACAGAAATAAAAATGATATTTTTCTAAATGAATTAAAAATTATTTTTCCTCCTTTATCTAGTATAGACAACATAGAAGACCTCTATCATAATTTTACTACAACCCTCTCATATTCTACTAACAAGTTCTCAATTGAAGTTTCAAGTAATAAAAGAAATAACAAAACCAACCCTTGGTATGATAAAGATTGTAAAGTGCGAGGAGAGAAATTAAGGAAGTTGTTGACGAGTCTCTTAAAATTGGCAATAAAAAATATACAAAGCCCTAGCTAAAAGGAAAAAAATGCAGTATATTCATAAAAGATAAGAAAATCTCTTACACCTCTATAAGGTAGTTCCTAAGAAATTCTGGAGTCAAATTCTAACTAGAAAAACTAATAATAGAACTTCTTTACACGATTGGAATTCCTATATTAAAAAGATTTATGAATCTCCAAATGTCATATATAACTTTGAAACCCTACACAAAACGGAAGAAATTTTCTCATTCGAAGACATAGATTTTGGGGTTGAGCACCTGGAAATGGAAAAGCTAAGGACATTGAAGGTTACCAGGAAGAAATCTTAAAAGTTGGAGGTCCTGTCTTCATCCCTCACATCCACAAGATTTTCAATCAAGTATTCAATCAATGGTTCCCTAAACCTTTGACTCTAAGCCTCATTATTCCTCTTTTTAAAAGTGGGGATACAAATAACCCCTCTAATTATTAGACAATTATGATTAGCCCTCTCTTATCCAAATTATATTATATTCTTTTGGAAAAGAAGATGATCATATGGATTGAAAGTGAAGGTAAGCGGGCTAAAGGACAAGCGCATTTTAGAAGGCAACACTGAACAATGGACCACCTCGTTACACTCAGGATCATTGTGAAGGAATGTCGTAATGATAAATCCAATCTCTTCATTTTCTTTGTGGACTTTATAAAGGATTTCGATACGATACCTAGAAATAACGTATTATAAGAGCTAGAGGTTCCTTTCGAATTGAGAGATGATGCTATGACGGTTATACAAGAATGTAATTGCCAAGTTTAAGAGAAATGAGGGGTGGTCGAAAGATATTAAGTGTAATATCAGAGTTATACAAGGTTTCCCCCTCTCCCCTACCCTATCTCGCATTTACATCGACAAGCTAGAAGGTTGTTTAGAGGAAGCAGGCTGTGCTGGCATGATCTTAGCTGGAATAGTCATCATCCTTCTTCTCTATGTTGATGTTATTGTTCTTTTGGAAAGGTTCCCATCTGATCTTGATAAGAAACTAAGAATCCTTAAGGATTTCTTCCCTATCATGGGTATGATTGTTAACACTGGCAAAACAAAATTTATGATTATCAAATCCAAGAAGGACACTTATGCTAATTTTGTGTATGACAATAGAAACTTGGAGGAAGTGTCTTATTCAAGTAACTAGGAATTGATATTCATCACAAGCTCAATTTGAACTATAGCATTAAGAAAAGGATTAATGGAGGGTTGAAAGCTTATTTTGGTCTTGAAAATAATTGTAAAGCAGCAAGCCTTGTGATGTTGGATATAAATATGCTCCTCTTTAAAACTTAAGTCACTCCTATTATCTTGTATGGATGTGAGGTTTGGGGTTGCAACATCTCTAGAGAATATTGAAGAAAGATTGACAAAATCCAGAAGTGTTTTATAACATATAACCTCAAAAGTAAAATCAATACACCCTATCCTATTTTCCTTATAGAAGTGGGTCTTTCCCCTTGTTATCACTCCAATAATTCCTATGGTTGTTATGCTTTTTTTAAAATAAATATTAGAGGTAACCACAAAACTACTTTTGAGATCAGGATTTAGCCTTCCTAATGCTCAAAGAGGGCTCTCTCTTTATGATTTAACTTTGTTGTTTTTAGTTGATTTTAGGCTAGTTATGATAGATTGATTGGATTTTGATTTGTTTGGTTTGGTGGAATTACTGATTTAGATGGATAATTGTATTGTCTACTTTTCCATTGGGCTATGGAGTCAATTTGTCAATAAAACAAGACAAGGATCAAGTTCTAAAGGAAGTGTTCACAAGGCAGGGTAGCTGAGCAAGATCAGATCTTTAAAGGCTGATTGGTCAAGTGGTTTCAATCGAGATGAAGGAACAATTAAGGATTCCTTAAACTGGAATGATGAATGAAAGAGAAAGAGGTCAACCGAGATGGGAGAGAAATTAAGGATTCTTAGATCTAGATGTTAGAAGAAAACATTAAAATGAATAACAGTTCAAAATAGAGTGTACTTAAACAATTTCTACAATAATATTCCTGTTATAACACTTAAATTTCGAAAACATACAAGTTGAATGGAATACTTAAGAGAAATACTATTTAACAATTGAAATGTACTTCACTAATGTGGCTCAACACATGAATCCTATAATGCAATGCCTTTTTTACTTGTCCAATCTGCTGACTTGAGAATTTTACAATAAACCCTCAGGTATTTTGATCAATAACAACCATAGACATGTTCAGGAATCCACCCTAACACTTCAAATTTCTGAAGTATTTATACAAAAACTAATACAAAGTATCCTAAAATGATTTAGGAATTATTCAAGGAAAAAGAAAATATCTTTATGCAAGAAGATAGAGACACCTACAAGAGCAAGTGCTAGTTGTCCCTTCTTATTTGGATTGTTGTTTGTTTTAATGATATTTTGTTGCTTTATCTCTTTTGTTGCTTTTGTACGCTAGCTACCTTTGACTGTCCTTTATGTTGATCTACCTTTTAACTCTTTCTTTTTAACTTTAAACTATTATGTTTTCACCTTTAACCTGACTGACCTGTAAACTCTGTTTTTCACTTTTATCTGAATGCTCTGATACTCTTTAACATTGACTGATATATTACATGCTTTTACTTTTCACCATCACAATAAATCATATAAATTTTCCCAAGTATCCTCATCTGGGATTTTTATCTTCACCATTCTTACGTCTATTTCATCAGCTTCATTGTATTTGGTGAAAGTAGGTTTGCTCACAAAGAGGTGATTTACCTCATGCTGGAGGTAAAACATATTTTCAAATATCTAGTAGAGTACCTTCCCTGTTGGAATTCCTTTCAAGGATTTATTGTTGGACTGTTCTTTGGCCATTTCTCTGCTCTTCTTGTCATAGTCTTCCTGCTTCATTTATCTATTATTGATGACCAAAGGATTAGGCAGACCTATCTGTCTCAAAACATCAAATTTGACCATAAATTTGGTTATTGCTAACTCCATAGCTTGGCACCTATCTTCAAGCTGCAACATTAAGTTTCTTTTTGAAATTACCTTTTTAACTTCTAAAAAATTTTCAGTCCTGTCACTTACTCCAATTTCTTCTAACTCATGCTTGTTCTTAGAGTTTAGAAACTTAATTATCTCTATATCTTCTTCTGTTTTTTTGTTAAGTTCTTCTTTGACCTTCTGGATGGCTTCAGTAGCCTCTTTAATCAAGTCTTTCTGCTCAAATATAACTAGAATGGATGGGCAAATATCATTAATAGAGTTAATGATATTGGCCCAAAGTTGTTGCTTGGCTTGGGCCAAGGTTCTGCTAATTTTAACTCTCTTTCTAATTTCTGAACTCTACTAGTCAATCTGCTTTACTTTTTTGCTTCAGTTGTATGCCTCATTTGTGCCAATTTCTTTTCATCTTCAAGATTGTTTACTTGTTCTTTCAGTTTATTAATTCTAGTAGTCTGTATTAACATGTATTCAATAGCTTTAACCAATTTTCCTGCTTCATCACTAGGATGAGCTACTACTGTAGCTGCTGTAGTAGTTGTTGTTGTTGAAGGTGTTGTAGTCATTGGAACTGTTGTTACCAGTGGAGTTGATGAAGTAGAGGGAACTGCTATAGTAACTGTAGGAATATCTATGACAGTAATTGCTTCCATGCTTGGATTCTTATCCTGCACTAACTTATCCATCTCATTCTCCATCTCTTTCAGTTGAATTGTCAACTGAATGATAGGATTCATCATTTCATATTTTTTTCCTTCATTTTCTAAAACTTCTTTTTCTTGTGGATGTTCAGTGGGAGGTAATTTCAGCTGCTTCTTCAATGCAACAATGTCTGCATTTTTTTTCTTGATGAGTTTTTCAACTGCTTTAACATTTTTGGGATCATATCCTATCTCTATGACCAATTCTTCAAGTTTTTTGATTCTAGTATCCTTGGCTTGTGAGGAAGCCTTCTCTAGTTTTAATTGAGCTTTGATATTCTCTAGAGAATTTTTCAGTTTCTGGACACTCATAGCTTTGTTGGTTATAGTAGAATATAACATTTCACCAGCTTGCTTATGAAATTCAATTTATTCTATATGATGAACATCTTTAGACATGACTTCAAATGTTGTTTTCCTATAGTGTGTTGATGACTTTGGATACTACACTATGGGTTGCAAAAAGGTCATCTGCATCTTCCTCGTTTTATAATCAAAAGGAGAAAGTAACTTGTTCTGGTAACTAGGTGTCTGTTTCTAATATTGGGCATAGGTCACTGCTTTCGATGCCTCATTATTCAATTTGATCTCTTTATACATATCCATTATGTCCTGTTCTTTTTCTGTTGGTTTGCTTGATGAAGAGAACTCGACACTATGTTGCTTCTGAATAATCTGAGTATTAGAGGTTGAACGTTGTTGAGTTTTATCTGAAACTGCTGGAGGTGAATTTTCATTAACCACTACATCTATATCAATAATTTCAATTGTCTCAACTTGCTCATTTACAGGATTTAGCTTGGGCTTCTTCCTATACATTAGTTTGAATTTAGTCTTAGTAGTGGTTTGAGTTGAAAATGAACCTTCTTCTCTTGGTCTCTTAGGTTTGCTATCTTGTAGGGCTGGAGTCTATAGGACATAACTTGTCTCAACTGGTTTCTCCACTTATTTCAAAGTATTCTCCAACCACTCTGACTGGCTGGAGTACTTCTCAATCTTTGGTTTGGAATCATGGACAAAAGGAGTTAATTTAAATTTTACTCTTAGTTTGTTGATAACTCCTAAAGGATCATACTGCCACTTGAAACTTTTATTGAACTTGAATTCCTGTAAACATTTTTTTGCCTGTTGACCAGCATTACTATTATTGCAGATGAAAGGACCAAGTTGGTTCTTGATTTTAAATTGAGTTTTATTCTTAGCTAAAAGGAAATTCACCTCATCTAAATTTAGAATCTGCCTGACATATTCTAGTGCAAATAACCTCATTGGGAGGTATTTGAGGAGCTTTTATGGAGTAAGTTGACATCCATACACCCTAATTTTAGTGTGATTCTGGTATAAATACCAGGCTCTTGTCCTAGTGTGTTCAGATAACTGCAATACTTTCTTTATTTCTTCATTGATCCTAGGTTCATTGCTACTGCTTAGCATGTTGACAACTGGATGAATAAATGAATCAATGAAGTCCTTTTAGGTGAACCCTGTGGAATCTTTCCTAATTAAGGAAGTCTAGAAAATAACTGATAGGGAATTGCCCTTAGTGTCTAGTTTTTGGAGGCTTACTACAAACCTTTCAGATTGGAAGTATAGGAACATATGAAACAAAACAAATGAATCCTTACACACTCATTCTTTAGGTAATTTAACTAATTACTCATGGAAGGCATATGAAAGGTATTGAGAAAAGTTAAATGTGAAAACTTAGGGCTGTCCTGGGCAGAAAATGGGTAGAAAACATAAGATAAAAGCATCTACATACGCATATGTAAAGTATCCTAGAATACAAGACAGAATGGTGAAAATTTGTCTTGTTCTTTCTGAAAAAATTGAGGCTGAATATGGAGGATTACTCTTTGGGGTTTCAACTGATGGAGGCAAGAAACTTTGGAAGATTTGAAACCTATTTGGGAAGTCCATTTTGAGATAAAATTTTGTGAAGATTTCAATAGACAAAGGGGCTTCATCAGGCTCGGGTTGGATTTGCAACATCTGGTTTATTGATTTAGCAGTAATTGTGAACAAAATATTTTTGTTGTGGGTTACTAGGGCTCTTTCACTGGGCATATAATTGGTTTGACAGAGCCTAATGATTTCTGGGAATTGGAAAGTATGTGGGAGGATGTACTTGGGTAAAGTTGATTCCCAAAGACAGATATCATCAACCTAGTCCATGGATTTATCATTTCTCTAGTAGTGGATGTCCAGGAGGTTGAAATTAGTGACATGGTCACTGATTTTGAAGCCTTTGTCTGCAAGGGGGGTATGTTCAACATCAGCAAGACGAGGTTGTAGGGCATTAACTGTCACAATGCCTTGGGAATCCATTTAATTGGTTCAATTGATTAATTAATTACTTTCTAGATTAAGAAATGGTTTCAGGTACTTAGGAATACCTGTGAAAAGATTATTTCGGACTGCAGAATGGGTTCTGGATGCAACGGGGGCTTTCTGGCAGTGAAATAGGCTTCAATGGTCTTTATAAGGCTTCAAACTGGTTCTACACGGGCTTTAATAGCAAAATTTTTGACTTCTGATGTAAGTTTTCCTCAAAATAGGTCGGCAACAGTTGCTTTAACTTGAAAACAGGTCGGAAAGGATTTTTATCTGCAAAATTCAACAAAAAAATGATGAAAAGACTGTAAAGGTCGCATTTTAATGTTTTTAACCAAACGCGGTTAAGGTGCGGAGGTTCAACTTTCAAACGAGTGCAGTATTCGCAACGGGTAGAAAAACAACTTGGCGATTTTCTCATTGCGAGAGGTTGGTAAACAGTTTCAGACGAGGGAGCGCAATAAACTGTGGGGTTGCCATGTAGCAGGGGAGTGTGGTTGCGAAACTGCTCATTTCACAACCCCCCAATAGTGTTAAATTTTGGGTAGTCAAGGTTGCGATAGTATTTATTTGTCGCAGGATCTGATGAATGAAGATCCGACGGATGGGTGAATAGTGGGGATTGATAGGTGGGGTCAGGAATATTTTAAGCGATTAGTTTATTTGATATATGCAATGGGTTATGTAATATATGTGAAAAGGTTTAATACAAAGGAGTGGGGTTAAACTATAATGGAAGGGTTTATATGAAGTGGGGAGTTTAAAGGATAGTGGGGCCTGGGGATTTTAAGCTATAGGTTGAATTAATGTAAAGGGAGTTAATATTAACGTAAGTTAATGAAATATGTATGCAGTAGTAAATATGTTTGGGAATGTATATATATAAATAGGATGTTAATAATAAACTATAAATAAGTAAAAAAGGTATCCTAATAGTGGCTCCACATGGCGATGACATCTCCTAGTGAGATGTCAAGAATTTTAAGATCAGTGGACTTGAAACTTTGACTGTGGCTTGCCTTGTAACCTATTTCTAAACTCCCTTTTATTCATACATATGATATTATGTATTTCAAAGCTTAGGGCCTTCTCTTTGGGCTTCAACTTTGAAATAAAAATATCCAATCCAATCTAAAATTTGCAATGTTATGTACAATGAGAAAATTAAACAAATGAACTAATGTTAATCTGGGGAAAATTAATGCTTCAACATCCTACCATTGACTGGTCCTCCTGGTAGATCTGATCCATCTATTTCCTTCAAGAAGAATGCATTGTTACCTATGTAACCATAAATGATATAGGGACCTTTCCATAGAAAATAAAATTTACCATGTTTAACTTATCCTTCTCTTCTGGAATCCCACTTAAGTACTTTGTCAGCTATGTAAAAATCATCAGCTTTGGTTTTCTTATCAAATATCTTTTTGATTTTATCTTGGATCACTTGTGATTTGTTGTAAACCTCTTCCCTGGTTTGCTGCAAATGAATAGTCTGATTTATCCTTCTCTGGATATCATTTCATTCTACGTGCAGTTCTTGAATCATTTTCATCACTGGCACTCACAATGATGATGGAAAAACAACATCCATCCCATATACTAGTTCCTAGGAAAATGTACCAATAGACTTTTGGTAGTTATTATGTCTACCCATAAGGCATTAACTAACCTTTTGTTCCAGGACTTCTTGTTGTCTTCTAACAGTTTCTTGATGATAGTTATTAGGATTTTGTTGGAGGATTTTGCAAGTCCATTACCTTGAGGGTAATAGGCAATGGAATGGCCAAGATTGATGTGGTATTTGTTACAAAAGTATTCCATCTTCTTATATTTGAAAGTAGCTGCATTATCAGCAATGAGATTTTGTGGACATCCAAATATGGAAACAATATTATTTTCAAGGAATGAGATAACGACAAAATTAGTGGCTTGTCTAGAAGGAATTGCTTCTATCCATTTGGTGAAATAATCGGTGGCTGTCAAAATCCATTTATGCTAGGCTGAGGAGGGTGGCTGAATTTCACCAATGAATTCTAGAACCCACTGCTGAAATGGAATTTCAACATAGATTGGTTTGAGGGGTAATGGTAATAGTTTCTTCTTCCCTTCAAATATCTGACATTTGTGAGAGGACGTCACATACTTTTTAACATCTACAAAAATAGTGGGCCAGTAAAAACCTGCCCTCAAGATTTTATCAGCAGTTATCTTCCAGTAAAGATGTCCTCCTTCATGAAACTCCATCATTACTTTATCATGTTCATATTTTATAAACAGTTCAGTAGTATACCACCATGATCCTTCCAAAACAAAGTAGTATCTATGATACAATACTTCATTGCTTGCATTTTCAAAAATCTACCTTTAGTTCTAGATAAACCAGGAGGAGCTTGTATATTTAGTAAAACAAATATGATATCTGCATACCAAGGTGAGTCAATGGAAGCTTCACTGATCTATGGAGTCGCCATCTCTCCATGATCATCTAGTTGATCAATGAAATTAATATCTAAGGCTTGAAAGTTTAATTCAGCCATGAGTTTGGATAAACCTTGACCTTTAATCATTTTTGTGGGATTTATTTCAATGTTATATTCCAATATAGTGGCAATCCATTTGGCTCTCTTTCCATTAGGCCCATTTTGAGTCAGAATGTCCTTTACTACTGAATTTGGAACATATGCAATTATGTGGGAATACAAGATGTACACTTTGAAATCTTTAATAGCCTTTACTAAAGCAAGTGCCTATTTTTCCATTATGTTATACTTTAGTGTGGCATATCTTAAGGATTTGATGAAAAAATCAACGGGTTGTTCATAACCCTGATCATGCTTTTGCAGCAAGATTATTGCAATGGTATGTTCTGAAGCAAAAGAAAAAAATTATAAAATCTTTTTTGAAAATTTGGACTTATAAGGACAGGTGTTCTGGTCAGAGCTTCTTTGATTACCTCAAAATTTTATTTAGCCTCTACTGTCCATTTAAGTGCTCAAACTTTATTTAACATGTTATTCAATTCTCTGATTAGTTCTCCTAAATTAGAAATAAATCTCCTAAGAAAATTAATTTTACCTAAAAATCCCTGCAATTCTTTGATGTTTCTAGGATGAATTGTATTCAAAATTTCCTCTATTCTAGATGGATCTATTCTAATTCCCTCCTTTAAAATTATGTGTTCTAAGAGTTTACCTTCTTCTAGTCCAAAGAGTGTCTTTTTGGGATTTAAAGAAATTCCAAATTTTGCTGCATTTAATAAAAACTCTTCTCAAATGATCTAGATGTTCACTGTTTGTTTTGGAGAATACTGTTATATCATCTAAATAAATGACTAAAAATTCATGTATATCTTTAGCAAAATCTATATCCATATCTCTTTTGAAGGTAGCTCCTGCATTCATCAATCCAAAAGGCATTTTCAAATACATGAAGGTCCCCCAAGGAGTGGTAAATGTTGTCTTTGCTTGATCTTCCAGTTGAACTAGGATCTGATTGTATCCAGAAAAGCCATCAAGCAATGACATTCTCGATGATCCAACTACTCTCTATAAAATATGGTCCATTTTGGGGAGAGGATAGTTATATTTTAGGGAAACTTTGTTTAAGTTCCAGAAATCAACACAAAGTCTGATTTCCCCTGTTTTCTTCCTAGTGGGAAATAAGTTTGAAACCCAATCAAAAAATCTGATAGGTGCTATGATTTGTCCCTCATACATCCTTTTTACTTATTTTTCAATAAATGACATAAGAACTGGATTTATTCTCCTAATATTTTGTTTAAATGGTCTCTGATCTTCTTTGATAGGTATTTTATGTTGAATGATGCTGGTGTCATAAGATTTGAGGTCTTCATAACTCCAGGCAAATACATCTTGAAATTATTTAAACAGACTTATGTATTTCAGCTTTTTAGCTAGAGGTAATTCTTTGGATAGTTTGACAAGCTTGGGTTTTTCTTCAGTTCCTATGTTACGTTCTTCTATGTCTGATCTTAAAGGCTCCATTTTTTTTTTCTAGCTACATCATTTGAATCAAATAGATATTGATGCAGGGGCATTAGGCTCAAGAAAATCCCTTGTATTTTAATAGACTTAGGGGTTTTGTGTTTTCAAGGGAGTTGGTTTCTTATGTAATGATTTGAGTGATTTTAATGAGAATTAATTAAAATATTGTGAGGAATTTTGTAAATGTTCTCGAATGTTGGAGAACATAAGAGAATTAGGCTAGTTGAAAATGTATAGGGATTGAGAGATTTAGGAATTAATGTAAATACTAAATTAGAATTGGTTTCATGATTTTAGGATGAAAGAGGATCCTTAGGGATTAGTTGAGTCAAGTGAGGACTTAGAGAATATTTAGGATTTTGTTGAGAAGATGGAGGAACTGAAAACAAAAATAGTTTCAGAACCTTTTGTATAAATTGTAAGCCTCAAAGGCATAAAAAAAGAGAAAAGAGGTGAAGAGTGATTCGGGGTTTTAGATAGATAAGGTTTGAAGCCTACGGGCTGTAGAATAGGGAAAAGGCCATTGATACAAAAGATTAGGCCAAAGGAAAAATTCCTATGTAAATATTGGATTAATACGAAAACCTCAATTTCTGAGTTTTCGTTTTGAGTTATATGGTGTGTAGGTGAAATTGATAGAATCAAAGGAAGTCTGTCAATTTTACATTGGTTATAGGATTGATTAAATGTATGAGACTGTGTGTTTAATTGAGATTATGAAATTGTGTGAATCGATCATAGAATGGATCGATATCACAATATGTTCCTTCATATTGATGTCAATTTGTACAACGTAGAGACAAGAAGGCTGGAGTATTGAATTATGAAGAATTAAATTGAGAATTTGAATGTATGGCATGATTACAATTGAAATTGAGGTAGAAGATTCAGAGGAAATCGAGGAATTCTGGTTTCTTTGGCTTGAGATCAGAAATCGATAATAGACTTACATTTGTGAATTACAGAATGGGGAAAGAAGTTTCTGAGAGGAGTTGAAGCGAAAACTGTAAACCAGCAGGAATCCGACTTCAAATGCGATTGAAACAAAAGTTTGGACCAAGCAGTTTTGGGAAAACCGGTCACTGTGTTTGCACAACTTTTGGCGTGCGAGTGGTTTTATTCTATTCGAATGCGATCGAGTAGGATTGTGACACGTCACGGTGTCTAAACTGCCAATTTCACGTGACTTTGGAGTGATAAGTCATTGGGGCTAATTGAATGCAATGACTGTTCTATTGTAAACTTCAGAGATCCAACGGTGGATGCGTGGGAAGTTGCGCGGAGTTTTAAAAAATGTATGGACCTGACGGTTTATATAATGGAGTTTTGTTAAAGGTTGAAGTGCGGAAACATTTCCGAAAATTTTCTTTGGGGTTTTAAACAAAGTTAAAATTGTGAATGAAATGAAATAATATGTAGTGGGCCTAAATAAAATATTATGTTGATATGTTGGGTTTTAAACCAACTTATGGAGTGTTAAACATGGTCTCGATATAATATTATGTTGGTGAGTATTAAGGTGTGGGCTGCAAAGTTTATTTTAATTGGTATCTTCAGTGTTTATTTAACCAAATTTGAATGCATGGACACAAGTTTCCATAAGGTGATTTGGTATGCTGTGGGGCTGAATATTTTTCCATAAAGTGGGTTTTATTATATGGTTTTAACCATAGGTTATGTATGTAAAACAACTTCTGCTTGTGAATTTTTTCCCTGCCTAAGATTTATTTGAGGTTAGCAAATTGAAATCTCATTTTATATGCGTAGATGTGGGTGTGGCAGCATAAGGCTGCATCATTTGTGGTATCAGTGCAGGAAATTCTCTTTTGAAAATTAAAGAAATTTTTTTTTATGCATGTGTGATGGGAAGAAAGAGGAGATCAGATATTAAATCTGATAAGCAGCAGATACACAAAATTGAAGTGAACAGGCATTTGCAGGAATGAATGAAGACAGACCAATCAAAGTACAAGTGAACGAAGAGAACAAGGTCAGGCAGAGATCTTGAAGGTGAGATAATCTTAATCTGGTTTAAAAATTGTGATTGCAAAATTATGGTTGCAGACAAGATGAAGACAAAGATTTTGATGATGATGGTAGTGAACCTAAATATTCCAGCTAAAGGTTGGATAGGGAGAAAAACTGAAGTGTTCTCAAGAGAAGGTGAGTTGAGGATATAAGCCTAGAGAGAGCAGAAGAGAGTGCTCAAGAGGTTCCAGGGATAGAGAACCCGTGCTTGCTAAAAGACCAAGTCCAGAGAGGGGATTGGTGAGGTAAGTGGCAACCGGGAGAACTTGCTGTTGCAGAGGCTTAGTGCAACTCATAGTGAGAAGCTCATGAAGAAGATGATCATGGAGGATCAAATAAGAGGTTCTAAAGGATGTCATAGAAATAAGATGAATGATGAGAATAAAGAAAGAGATATTGCAGTGATGAAAGTACAACTGGAGGTATTAAAGGAATGGCTACAAGAAGAGGAAAACCAGAGAGGAGGATGGATCTTTCCACTGAAGGGAAAGAGAGTAATTTGGAAACCATTACAAATGAAGTGGAGGCAGAAGGATATTGCCTTATGGAAGGAAGAACTCAGATTTTTTGAGTCAAAGATGGAATTTGAGGATTCCACATGCAAATCTGTTCAAAGGGAAATGGTTGAGGAAGCAAATGAGACTGAAAAGTCTTGTGTTTTTAAAACTAATGAATTGTGTATGATTTCAGGTACATCACAGGATGATGAACAAGTTTTAGAGTTTGTTAAGGAGAGGGAGTTGAATCTGAATTCTATTCAGAAGGATGCTGAGATAGCAAGATCTCAGAAACAAAAGGAGACTGAGGGGTCTCATGAGAATATTCAGCAGAATATTGAAACAAAGGAAGAAGGACCATCTGATGATTGGTCAACAACAAATGAAGGTATGGAAAGTTGTGTAAAGTTTCCAAATTCTACTCCAATTGAAATTGTTGAGTTACATAGAAAGTTAGATATTCAAAGAAGAGAGTTGGAAAAGCAGAGGATCTATACACAGGATAAATTGCTGAAGAAGCAAGGCAGGAAAATTTTCATGAATGACAGTTAGGAAACAGAGGATAAAGATGTAAGAATGATTCAGCAAATTGAAGAAGTTCATCATTGTGAACCAAAGAAGAGAGATATTCTTGAAACAGATGATGAGAAGGAGAGACTAGCTGACAGTCTCATGGAGAATTTAAATCATCGTACTGATGTGCTGACAAAGGATTTAGAAGAAAACTCAAAACAACACACTAATATGTTGCCAGAGGAGGAAGAGATATTGAAACCTTGTATTTTTAACACTGATAATTAATGTGTTAATTATGTAGGCAAAGAAGGAGAGAAAATGGAAAATGTCAGAGAATTTAATGAAAGGGAAACTATTTTAGCTGAAAACAGAGTAAAGGATCATCATTCTATCATGGTGATTGGCACAATGGAGATGACCCTGGAAGCTGAGAAGAAATATAGTGGATATTTTCTGAGTCTTGAAAGAGACTTAGAACTGCAAAAAGAAGATTTTGTGACTAGATCATCAAATGAGACCATTGGGTATTGTAATTTTTAAATTGATAACTTGACTGTGTTTACAGGTATTGCAGAAGAAAATCCATCTCTTGGAGTTGTCTTGAATGAAGATAAGCTGTTGCAGAAGAAGGAACTCATGAATTCCAAGGAAGGTGAGACATCATGTCTCATATGAAGGAATTTGTTACTGTTGACGACATGGAGGAGTTGGCTTGTCTGATTAGCCAAGAGAAGATTGTAGGACAGACTCTTAGAACTGTCACAGTGGTGAAGAATCAGAATTCTATTCTGATAAAGGATGAAGATACAGTGCTTGAAGAATTTTAATTGATTGACAGAATCAATCAAGAAGGTGAAGGACAATCACTGAAGGTTGTAAAGGAAGAAGAAGAAGGTTATGCTGAAACTAAATTGCAGCATATTAATGATGTGTTTGAGATGAAACAAGTGCAAAGGAAATGGCTAAAATGTATACTGGAAACAATTATACCAGAGAAAGGAATTGCAGACACTAAAGTGAAAATGTCTGAAGTTGTGAAAGAAGCAGGAACAGATACTAGTTTTCCAAATTTGATTATGCTTACTAGTATACACATAAGAATGAATGAGCATGTCACTGCAGTTAGAAAATCAAATGATAATTTATTTTTTAAAAGTGAATTTGCAGGTAGTGAGCAGAAGAGGAATGTTGCAGAGGGAGATATCTTAAGAGATATTTAGGAAGTTTGGGAGGCAGTAACAGTATTGGAAGCAACATCTAAAGTAGCAATAGCAACATATGCAGCAATAAAAGCAACAGAAATTGAAAGTAGCAACAAAAGGCAGACTAATTTCCAGAAAGAAGATAAAATGGCCATAGATATTGCATAAGAAGATTGATGATGAAGGTGTCTCAAAAGAAGATAGCAGCAAGAAAGAAAAGTAACAACAGCAAAGAAAAGACAAGAACATAATGTGAAAGGATAGCTAGTGCCAAGATGCAGAATAAAATATGGAAACCTAGAGAAGTACAACAAAAGAATAATGTAGATTATGGACATCAGAAAAACAAAGTATGGGATCCAGGAGGTGTTACACAACATTTTGTCACCGTCCCTGCAATCCCTCGTCCCGTACATTGGAGGACTATTCCCGTGACCTGTGAACCGTAAAATGTCATGAAAACACCTTGATGGCATCCTTCTACATAAGGAAAAGAATTCTCCTCAAGAAAATTTCCTCTGGAAAACCCTAAAAACCCATGTTTTGGCATTGGCACGAGTAGCCAGTTCATCCCTCGCATCAATGGGGAAAATGCACACTAGTGGGTGTGCCATCTGGTGCTCTATCCCTATGTTACACCAACGCCAAGTCTATTAAGGAATGTTTTTTAACAATAGAAGGCAGAAGTTTGATTCTAACAACTTCAGAATAGATCATCAAAATGAGGTTGGGTTGTTTGCCTCCAGATCCCCCTGATTAGGAAGTGGTTTTCCACCTCTCATGGAACCTTCCTAAGAGATAGGACTCTCCCCCATGATTATAGGGAGCCTAACCTCTCCTTCTCCCTCTATAAAAGCCCGCCCTCTCTATTTGATAGCTAGCTGAACATTTGGGAAGAAAACTATAGCTGAGTGACTATTGAAAGCAGAGCTAAGGAGAACCCCGTAAGAGAGAGAACCTTGTCCAAATTCCTGACAAGCTTTGTGAGACACGCTCCATTGGAAGCCCTGCCAAAGGAAGAATGCGACGTTGGAACTCAGTTGTAATCTTTCTATCACATTTCAATATATGCTCGACTACGCTATTGGTTCCACTATTGTATTGCTTATCTGTGTAATGCAATTTAGTTCAATCCTTTCTGACTGATTGATAGTTACATGTTTGAATTATTACTTTATATGTCATCATTTCTTCTCTGCATGTGTACAGGTGTCCAGATGTGATGAGAAAAAGGATTGTGATCTGTCAAGCTAGGAATGGGAAGCAGCGCTTCTTCTTCGATGATAGAAGCGTAGGATTTGAGGTACGCTATCTATCATAGCTTTGTCTTTTGTAACTACGAATCGGTATTGTAGCATGTTTCGTTTGTTGCTAGACCCACTCTAAGGCTAGTGGGATTGCCTCTGTCTGCAGAGGGGATTTACCTCCATAACAAATTGGTGACTCCACTAGGGATTAGTGGGAGTTGGTCCTTCCTCCATTGGTTTGTTTTTGGCTTTTCGTTTGATTAGTCTGCTTTTCTGGTTCACCTTCCTTGGTGTTAAATCCCAGTTCAGCCCCCAGAAGACCAGATCCAGTCTTTGTTTGTCAATTTTAATCATTTTTCTAGGGTAAACGTGATTGGTGCAGTTATCCCCCTAACATTCGCGCCAACTGGCACTTGTTGCTATTTAGGCCCCCGCGCCAACCCCTGTTTGGCGCAGATTACAGCCAAACAGGCGCGCCAACCTTGCTTGGTTTTAGGGTTTGCCTGTTCTTGGGCTCTTTGAGCTTGAATTTTGATCCCTGTTCATTTTTTCTGATTGATTGAGTGATTTGAAGCCATTTTTTACTGATTTTAGCCCTTGCCCTCCGGTTGTTTGCCTTTTTCTGTTAGTTTTTCATTTTAGCCCTAGGGCTTCTAGGTGCTTCAGTGTGCTAAGCCTCCCATGGGAGTTTTTGTTCTTTTGCTTCTTTGCATTCATCTTGCTGAATCCCATTGAATCATTGTGTTTATTGAGTGATTATTCTCTCTTTCGTTCAATTTCGCTTTGTGTTGCTCCAAGCCTAGATCACACGGTTTATCTGAGTCTCTTTCAAGATTCTTCTTCATTTTGAGAGATTTCATCATCGGTTTGAGTCTTGATTATGTTTGTTTGAGTTGAGTGAATTTGTTTTGCTTAGGCTCTTTCTTTATCGTTCTCAAATTGATGTTTTCATTATTTTTTCATCTATTTAGTGCGTTTTCTCTAATATATTGAAAAATAACAAAAATAATTTTTTTTACATTTGGATTGGCATAGTGAAAATTTAAAACTTCTTTGCATTACTATCATTATATAACTCTAGAGAAAATTTTTCTAGTTTCATTAGCTTGCATTGAAAACAGTAGTGGATGTTTTTGTGTGTTCATTTTGCTGTCATTTGAAAGTTCCCAACTCTCCTGTAGATAGCTCTTCATTGAAAAAAATGATATTTTGTGGCATATAGTTTTCATCTAGAGGTTTTGTGAGATCCAACATTCGAGAGGGCTTTGAAATAGAAACGTAAATTGAAGATCAAATTTAAAATTTACTGAATTAACCTAAGGCAACATTGAAACTTAACGGAACATCTAGTAGTCTAAGGTAGAGACGTGTTCCGACATCTTTAAGCCTAGTAGTTGTCACTCGCCATCTGGCTATAGACAGCACTAGTACAAACTTGTGCTCCCCGTACCGTCGCGTATATAAAGGGAGACCACATTAGGTTGCAATCCTTTATCTATAGGAAGCTGATTCTGCCGCCTTTTACCCATGATACATCAGACACAGCATTCAGAGATATTACCTGCACGTACATTAAGCCCTTGGTTGATTTCTCCTTCATTTTTACCAAGGTGTATATGGAAGTTCATGGATATCTGGTACACCCATTTACCTAGATTACCAGAGCAGTCATTTTGATCTTTACTGACCCCCTAAATTTGAAAAGATCATCAAGCACTTGTCCTTTAACGCTTGTTTCCAAACTGAAAGTGATAGAGTCGTATTTTGCTCATTTCTAGACTCTTAAAACATGAAACAGTAAATTTCCAGTTTCAATGTGGTAAAATTAATCACCTATGATCACAAGCCCATTTAGAGATTGATTTTTTTGGCCTATTTTTTTTGGCCTTGTTTTTTTACCGTGCCTCTTTGTTTTTTATCTCTTCCTCTTTTTAGCTACAATCACAGTGGCAGAACCATCAGTTTCGTCTATTGGTAGTCCTTATACAGACGATTCATTAGAAGTCTCTCAGTCCTTTGCTGAGCATCAACAACCCATTGTATCCGAGTTTCTCGATGGGGGACCGGTTATATCTGATCTTCCCTTTGGAGGACTAGTTGAGTTCAATTGGCCCTTGTCCAACGCTTGGTTTGGATTTGGAGTAGGGGAACACTTCCCTCCTCTTACATCGGGATCACCCTTTTTGGTTGTTGTCATACCTCCTAGTCCCCATCGTCTTTTAGAAGATCTTATGGCAAGGTCAGATATGGACTCGTCCAGTCCTATTCCTAGTGAGGGAATTCCTACTTTTGGTGAGGGCTACCAACTTTTTCCCAAAGACATCCCCGAACCTTCTGTTCTGTCTTCACCTGGTCCGTCACTCCCATTTGGATATAGGTCTTTAAGTCAGGTCATGGCTGTTATTGCCTCTCTGGGAATATCGATCCCATCCACGGAACCAATCATTCCCTCGCTAGGGATGTCGCCACAGACACCTCTCACAACATCTCCTTTTGTCACATCGGCACCTGTTAGACGTACTGTCTGCGTGGCTGCGTCTACGCCTGTTGTCACTACTAAGTGAAATAGGACCTCGTCAGTTCCTGAAGACGTCTATATAGCTTCTGCCATTCCAGAGAACATTTCTCCCAAGGAATACTGGATGTCTTTACAGCCGCCGATCTCCGAGTTTGGTTAGTCCTCTCAAGATCTTAATCATCCTTAATTTTCCCATTATGGAGCGGATGATGCCCCGATCTACGTATTTGCATATCAATATCATGAGCAGGGAAACCCCCTTCATTTTCTTGCTCTTGAGGCTTATCAGTATATTAACGGTTTTTTATCTACCTAGCCTGTGAAACCTTCTAATCAACAAGGACAACCCTTACAGGGACAACCTTTTTTCAGCAAGGATATGCTTCTGGCCCACAAGGACAACCCTTCCAGGGACAACCTTCGGCCCAGCCAGGGTATGCATACGACCTACAAGGAAAACCCTTACAGGGACAACCTTCGGTCCAACAGGGATTAGTTTACAGCCCGCAAGGGTAGTCTTACAATCCTCAAGGTCAACCTCTGCAGCCTCACCCTGTGGTCCAACCAGGGAAACCTCAAGGACCAACGGGGAAACTGGCATATCAACCTGGACTAGCATACGATCCTAGGGGGCAAACCCATCCTTCTCAACCTTTGGTGCAACCTCAGAAACCTCATTTTCCAATTGGTCAAAATTTTGCACAACGAGGGCCATCTTATGGTCCTGTCACAGGTCAAACTGGTTATCAAGCACAACCTATCCCACTCCCACTGTCAGGCCAACCTGCTCAACCGGGGCAACCTGGTGTCCCTCATCAGCCAGGTCAACCTGTTCAACCAGGACAACCTGCATAGCCTGTTAACCCCACTCAGTCGCCGATCTATTCTATGCCACAGCCGAATCCACCTGTATGCCCGAATTATCCGACTCAGCAGGGCCCCACTTACCAGCAGCCCATTCGACCCCAAGGCAGCTATTACCTTCAAGGTCAGTCTCAACCGGTTTACAAACCGCCCCAAGGTTTTGGTTATTACCTTAAATAGCCAGACTATACTTATACTCCACAGAAAAATCCATACACTGCTCAATCGGGGCCCACGTATAATCAGAATCAGTACCCTGGGTATCAACCCCCGTATCCTAGTTTTTAGCCGCCATATTAACCTAATTATCCGGCTTACACACCCTATGGTCAGAATCCTCCAGGACAGAACCAATGGGGGCAGAGTTATGCTCAACCAGGATGGAGTACAGGTACAGGTCCTCATCGAGAACTTTCCATGCCTTTTAACCCTCAGTTACCTTTTCTCGCCACGTTGGAGTTACCAGACGTGTCCAAGTTGACCAATGATCCAATTCTTCATAATCCATATTGGCCTCCGGTTCCGACAAAGGTGCCTGGTGATTGTCCTAAGCTTGAGGGTAAATCTATAGAAGACCCTCAAGCACATATCATGACATACCACTTATGGTGTTCTTTGAATTCTTGGGTGGATGACTCGATTCGTCTGCGTCTTTTTCGGCGCACTTTCATTGGCGCTACTACTAAATTGTACATAGAACTGCCCTGTGGTATTTTTCAAGATTTTAATACTCTAGCTATGGCATTCCTGATGCATTTCCAGTTACCAGTTCGTTACGAAGCCGGGACGCATCTCCTGACATCTCTAAAACAGGACAAAGCCACTCGTATTTTAGATCACATTCATGAATGGAGACATTGTTGTCATCTGATCAAGTTTGAAATTCCTGATCAGCTTCTAACTCACTGGTTCACTACCTCCTTTGTCAATAATATTGCACAAGACATTGTTATGGGGGCATGTGTAACCGAGGAATAAGCCATTGCTCGTGCCCAGTACCTCGATTTAGTGTACTCTCAGTCCGGCATGTTATATGACATCTTGACTGATGCCCCGCGACTAAGGACCTCTAAAGCACTGGCTACCCCATCAATAGACGGTGTTATTGGCTCCGTCTCTAAAACTTCTTGCAAGTCTTCTAATGGGAAGCAGAAATCAAATTCTTCCAACAATTTTTCTCCTCCAGCTACTCCAGATTCTAGTAAAACCGCGGAGGTCAACGCCATCCAGGCCAATCTTGCAGACAAGACTTCCAAAGGGAAAGATAAGGGAAAAGGCAAAGCCAAATCCGATGCCCCAAAACCAGAATCATCCAAACCACATGCTGATGATGGTTCACAGCGAAAACCGAAGTACCCTTGCCTGATTTGTGATGAAGACCACTACACCAAATATTGTCCTCAACGATCCGAGGTTAGTCAACTTCTTAAGGGGTTTAAGGGAACTCTGGCATTTCTTAAGGAACCTTTTCCATCTCATCATACCTAGATGGTTGAGCAGCCTTCACCATCTGCACCATTCGAGTCCCAAGTTTTCATGATAAATGGTGCTGCACCTGTTTCTATTGCCACTCAGTCGAAGGATTATGCCAGATCACGCCAGGCAGCTAGGAAGGAAGTAGTTGATGGCCTTCCTCCCCCACCTACCTCCGGTCCTCTTAAGATTGAGAGGCCCAGTGCTGAACCTGTTGTACGGCCACCTTCCAAAGGTGTTCTCTGAAATTCTTCCTATAATCTGAATACATGTGATGCTCATCATTACAGCATTGTTGAGGATTTGGCACAGGCATCCTCCACGATGTCTGCTTTGGAAGTACTTCAGAGTTGTCCGTCTCAATGGAAAGCTTTGTTATCTGTAATCGGTGGAATTCACCCTGCCGATTCTAGCCTTCTCACCTTCGATCTAGAGAATTTCGTCCCCCGACTTCCACACCAAATTGCGCTTGTTATACAAGTCGGCATTAATGGCCTCAATATTCACAGATCCATTGTGGACAAAGGTGCCTCTACCTGCGTTATGTCATCTACTTTTTGGAAGGCTATTGGCTCTCCAGCCCTCACTTCATCTCCCAATTCCCTTGAGACATTCGATGGAAGGGAATCAAAACCCTTGGGTGTTCTCGCGAGCCTACCGATTACATTGCAAGGTAAGACAGTCAATGTCAAAGTGGAAGTTGTTGATGCCAAACTCAACTACAATCTTCTACTCGGTCACAGTTGGACCCACACCATGTCATGCGTTCCATCCACCCTCTTTCAACTTTTGAAGTTTCCACATGAGGGCAAGATTATTACTGCCAATCAGTTGTCTTTCTTCACCTCGTCTTCTGAGAACAATGTGTCGTACGTGGATAAAATTCCTAATCCCCCCGACAGTATAGGACCAGGTATTTTCAAGGACCCTGTTCCCATGGGTATTTTCCCCATTCCACCACCGAACACCGTTCAAGTCAATATGATCTCTAGGTCAAATGACCTGTGGATCATCCCTTCTCCTGAACAGGTTGCTTCTTTTGGAGAATCGATGCCTCTGACCTCGGTTGAAATCAATTATTGTGAGATCATTACTGCATTGGATCCTCCTCCTGCTAATAATTCTCCTTTGAGCATGGCTCTTGATGTTTATTCTCAATCCCCCTGGCTCGGCGATGCAGATTCACCCGATCCTTTGAGAGAGTTTTTTCCGTCTGACTAAGCTATTGTGGAGACTATGTCTCTCGAAGATTTGCCATGGAGTGATGGGAATTATCATTCCTTGTTTATGCCCAGCCTGGGGGCAATGTCTAATTGTCTCGAGCGTTTTTCATCTTAGGCTGCTCCTTTGAGCTTGTCGGAGCATAGTTCCTTTCCTTGTGTCAAGCTCCCTAAAAAATGAAACAAGCTGGTTTGAGGACAATTCTTTTAAGTGTGTCAACCTCATTAAAATAGTGAAACACGTTCCCATGCAGTTCAATTTTTGTTAGATGTCGTGAAATTCAAATCGAATCTCTCTTACTCTTGTGTTTTGAACCTTCACTCCATTTTTCATATGGATTGAAGCTTGGGGGGATGTACACCTCGAATTGAGTCACCATGCTGGGGGCATGCCCGGTTTTCCTTGTCATTTCAAGCATAGTTTGCGTTTGTTCTTTTAAACTTGTGTAAAAATAACATATGTTGGTGTGATGCATTTTGTGAATTTTTAAATTTTCCATTGGGTCATTATTTATGCAGATTATTTAGCTAATACATCAGATAACATTTTTTTAGACATTTGCATAACATATAAAACATCATCACGTCTGTAAAGTAAGATCCGTGTAGAAAATAGATGTATATATATATATATGTCGAGTGTTTGCAATGTGTGCATCATATAAAACCAAAAAATATACATGTTTGTTTTAGTTACATCCGGAGACGAAATGTCTCTCAAAAACATGCAAATAAAAATCCTAGGCGACTAATCGGCATGGTGCTCATGGTAGCACGTCACTGCCCGCACCAACCGCCTCAATAAGTAGTGAAGACGACTTGGCACCCCTACGGTGTGCCTCTAATAAGCTAAAGGGACATAAGCTAAGAGAGCATAATCCAAAACCCTACGAGCAATCCCCTCTAGGTTCTATACAAGCTCGTCCCCCTGGCCCCCCTCACCTTGAGGGTCATAAGTGAGAGGGGTCCTCCTCGCTATTGGTGACATCCCAGCAGGCCTCTCTGGGCCAAAATCTACATACATATAGGATTAGCTATTAGAACATACATGTATACCAAAAAATCATAAAACTAATAAAATTAAAAAGAGTCTTACCAAGCTCCTCATCCCAGTCCTCTCCCTCCGGGAGTGGGAGGTCCGGGTCTCCAGTAAAATCTGTGCCGGCGTAGGGCTAGTCCTCCATGACAATGAGCTATCGTCGAAGCCACCCAAATAACTCAGGCCTCCAAGACATCTCCTGGCCGCCTCCTAACCTCGGCATCAGTGCCGCCCATCGAGCCATCCATGGCTCCCTCAGTGGTGGATCTGGGACTATGGCCTCCTAGCATTGAAAGATAGGTAGTCGTTCCAGGAAGAATGACACTGAAATTGATCCATATCCAAACTGTTTCAGTTTGGTCTATTTGAATTTTGTGAGTTTCCGCTTGATATTCATTGTTACAACCTCCGCCCAGTTAAAAATGGTGGGGCTCATGTACTTCGAAGCAAGCAGCAATTGTGTCTTGGTGGCTTCGTGTGGTGCCTGTGACCCCACAGCACGCGTAATGGTATGTAGCACTACCTTAAGTGCTAGATCGGGGACAGTCTGAATATCCACCTTGCCACTTCCTGTTCCCTTTCATGCCCCTGGGCATACCCTGTTCTTGACCATTGTCATGTTCTCTCCAAAAGCCGTGTACCAGTCAAAATAGGGACTTCACCTCTGCGTGACAATCCGGTGATGAAATATATGTCTGACACTTAAAGTTCAAGTTCTTGATCTCGAAGTCTGGGCTTCTCTTGATCCTCGTCCCAGATACTGATAAGATATTGTAGTAATTCGGGCTAGGCCCGGAGACACGGTGTCATAGAGAATTTCTTGAGCCCACAGTTCTTGAGAGATCTCATACACTGTTCGTTCTCCATTTCCTGCTCATATTCTTCATTGTGCTCTCTTTCCTTCCATTCAATTACCATTTTTTCTTTGTACCTGCATCAATTTGGTCATAAACACATTGTAAGATCCCTTGGGTACTTAAAACAACAATTCAATGGTTGTATTTTTGTTAAATTTAAATGGAATATTGGGTTGCGCGGTTGGCACGGCTGTTTTAATAACAGTCAGGCTACCTGGCATGGCCCCTGTGTGAAAAAGGGCCGGCTGGCGCGGGTCCATGCCTGAAACCCGCGCCAGCCGCGAAGGCCCTAATTTTTCAATTCCTCCCTTCAGGGATGCCAAATGGAAATCAAAAGCTATAGAATGTGACTTAAAAGATGGCTAATGAAAACAACCCTTACCTGAAATAGACTAAATCTGGATTCGTCCACTGGATTGCTCGCAATCATTGCCTCAAGATCGCAGAGGAAATGGCTCACTATCGCTCTGCAAATAGGTAAAAAGGTGAAAAGTGAATAAGTTTTACTATTTGTGATATTTATAACTTTTCAAATCAAAATTAGGTTTTAAGACTTGTTTTTCCAATATTTTATTATATTTTTGTCGAGAAATGGGTTTTACACTTGCTTTTTGTGCAGCAACAGGTTTTCATGCGATTAGGACAAAGACACGAGTTGTATTTATACTTTTTCGGACTCTGTAAAAACACGAAAAATTCATTGCTGGAGTCATCTTTCAGCTCTTTTCTAACTCCCTAAAAATGAAAAGATTGTCGAGTCTCTTGTCATTTTGCACTCATTAAATTGACTGCGAAATGACATTTACCCAGTATATGTTTACCCCTTTTTCGGGCTGGGATATATTATTTACGAAAAAGGAATACCCTATCCTATCGTGACTAGGAGGTTTTCTGGGATATTGTTTTCTACCTTTTTGGATCTGAGGGACTATTCACGAAAAGGGTCTTGCTAGAGTTTTCGTTTCCACTATCTTTTCAAACTCTGTAAACATGAAAAGACGTCGAGTTCTTCCTTTGTTAGACTTGTTAAAAACTGATAATATCGAACTCCGTCGTAATGACGTTACTCGAGTTTCTCCTTCTTAGGGCTCGTTAAATGTACTAGGTTGGATTTGTCCGAAGGAAAAAATTATATCACAGGCACATGCTATCCCCTTCAAGCTTGTTCAAAAAGATAATTGGGGTACTCGCCAGAAATGGTGGGGGAAAATGGAACCAATATCATAGTCGTGTCAGCAATATGTCGCTCTTGATCATGACACTTGTCTGCATTAGTGTCAGGTTGGGGACATCTCATCTCGTTATCTGCCTGCCTTCATGGGTTTGGGTAATCTCTTTTGACTTCTCATCAGCTCTTTGCCACATCACCATGGCCTCAGATCCCTTGATGTAAAATACTGCCAAATCCTGTGTCGTGCTGCCGATATGTTCAAGAGAATTTGGCCTCTGCAGTTTTCAACCCCCTCTAATTTTCTGTCAATCTTGATTCACAAACATCATGTTAGGCTCTGTCTTGTGTCGATGATGTAGGAAGCATTATGGGCCACCTTCGATTAAGGTTACTTCATGTCAACTTTAGCTCATTATCCAGGAAGTTGATCTAGAGACTCCCTTCAAGTACCTTGGAGCCTGCATGCCTCAATGGCAGGTTCTCCACATTCGATGCAAGGTTTTCATTATTGGCCTTCGATCGGATGATTCTGTGGGTGCTCGATGCCAGCTCACTGTTCACATTCCGTAGATTGTACCTCTTGTACCTTGAGAGCCATCGTCATTATTGGTGGTTCCTCTTGCGTCTGTTAACAGCTTTCATTATTGGTTGGTAATCAGATGATGTTCTTGCATGTTCGACTTCAACTCACATATTCACATGCTCGAACTTGTACTCTGTTCGGGTTGAGATGGAGTGCAAGACCTTGGATTTTGTCTGATAAACATCAAGGCTGTGGTTTCTTTGTGGATTATTATGATTTATTACATGACTTTTTGATTGGATGGCTGCGACCATACATGAGTCTACTTGTTGATCATTTTTTACTTGATGGCTGCATCCATACCGTGGATCCTAGTTTTTGTACACTCTATTATGGATGGCTGTGCCAATGCCACATATCATGTCTTAGAGATCTCAGTTTTATTTGTATTCACAGTTTTTCCGATGGCGGTGTTTTCAGTTGAACGTGTTCTCATAAAGCATTTCACCCCTCCCTCTCTCTCGGACCTCATGCTTTAGGGGGCATCTGTTACACAACATTTTGTCACCGTCCCTGCAATATCTCGTCTCGTACATTGGAGGACTATTCACGTGACCTGTGAATAGTAAAATGTCCTGAAAACACCTTGATGGCATCCTTCTGCATAAGGAAAATAATTCTCCTCAGGAACATTTCCTCTGGAAAACCCTAAAAACCCATGTTTTGGCATTGGCGTGGGTAGCCAGTTCATCCCTTGCACCAATGGGGAAAATGCACACTAGTGGGCACGCCAGCTAGCGCTCTGTCCCTGTGTTACACCCGTGCCAAGCCTATTAAAGAATGTTTTTTAACAATAGAAGGTGGAAGTTTGATTCTAAAAACTTCAGAACGGATCATCAAAATGAGGTTGGGTTGTTTGTCTCCGGATCTCCTTCATTAGGAAGTGGTTTTCCACCTCTCATGGAACCTTCCTAAGAGATAAGACTCTCCCCCATGATTATAGGGAGCCTAACCTCTCCTTCTCCCTCTATAAAAGCCTGCCATCTCTATTTTCTAGCTAGCTAAACATTTGGGAAGAAAACTATAATTGAGCGACTATTGAAAGCAGAGATAAGGAGAACCCCATAAGAGAGAGAGCCTTGTCCAAATTCCTGACAAGCTTTGTGAGACACGCTCCGCTGGAAGCCCTGCCAAAGGAAGAATACAATGTCGGAACTCGGTTGTAATATTTCTGTCACATTTCAATATATGCTCGACTACGTTATTGGTTCCACTGTTGTATTGCTTATCTGTGTAATGCAATTTAGTTCAATCCTTTCCGACTGATTGATAGTTACATGTTTGAATTCTTACGTCGTATGCCATCATTTCTTCTCTACATGTGTATAGGTGTCTGGACGCGGTGAGTAAAAGGATTGTGATCTGTCAAGCTAGGAATAGGAAACAACGCTTCTTCTTCGATGATAGCAGTGTAGGACTTGAGGTAGGATATCTATCGTAGCTTTGTCTTTTGTAACTAGGAATCGGTATTGTAGCATGTTTCGTTTGTTTCTAGACCCACTCTAGGGCTAGGGGGATCACCTCTATCCGCAGAGGGGATTTACCTCCATAACATGAGGCAAAGATTAAAAGGACATGATCAGGAGATCATTATTATTTTTTACCTTGGGAGTCTGATGCAGGGGCATTAGGCTCAAGAAAATCCCTTGTATTTTAATAGACTTAGGGGTTTTTTGTTTCCAAGGGAGTTGGTTTCTTATGTAATGATTTGAGTGATTTTAATGAGAATTAATTAAAATATTGTGAGGAATTTTGCAAATGTTCTTGAATGTTGGAGAACATGAGAGAATTAGGCTTGTTGAGAATGTATAGGGATTGAGAGATTTAGGAATTAATGTAAATCCTAAATTAGAATTGGTTTCATGATTTTAGGATGAAAGAGGATCCTTAGGGATTAGTTGAGTCAAGTCAGGACTTAGAGGATATTTAGGATTTTGTTGAGAAGATGGAGGAATTGAAACCAAAAATAGTTTCAGAACCTTTTGTATAAATTGTAAGCCTCAAAGGCATAAAAAAAGAGAAAAGAGGTGAAGAGTGATTCAAGGTTTTATACAGATAGGGTTTGAAGCCTACGAGCTGTAGAATAGGGAAAAGGCCACTGATACAGAAGATTTGGCTAGAGGAAAAAATCCTATGTAAATATTGGATTAATACAGAAACCTCAATTTCTGAGTTTGTGTTTTGAGTTATATGGTGTGAAGGTGAAATTGATAGAATCAAAGGAAGTCTGTCAATTTTACATTGGTTATAGGATTGATTAAATGTATGAGACTGTGTGTTTAATTGAGATTATGAAAATGTGTGAATCGATCACAGAATGGATCGATATCACAATATCGTCCTTCATATTGATGTCAATTTGTACAGTGTAGAGGCAAGAAGGCTAGAGTATTGAATTATGATGAATTAAATTGAGAATTTGAATATATGGCATGATTACAATTGAACCTAAGGTCGAAGATTCAGAGGAAATCGAGGAATTATGGTTTCTTTGGCTTGAGATTAGAAATCGATAATAGACTTACATTTGTGAATTACAGAGTGGGGAAAGAAGTTTCCGAGAGGAGTTGAAGTGAAAATTGTAAACCAGTAGGAATTCGACTTCAAATGCGATTGAAGCAAAAGTTTGTAGACCAAGCGGTTTTGGGAAAACTGGTCACTGTGTTCACACAACTTTTGGCGTGCGAGTGGTTTTATTCTATTCGAACGCGATCGAGTAGGATTGTGACACGTCACGAAGGCGAAACCGCTAGTTTCACGTGACATTTGAGTGATAAGTCACTGGGGCTAATTGAATGCGATGAACATTCGATTGTAAATGTTAGATATCCAACGGTGGACGCGTGGGAATTTGCGCGGAGTTTTAAAAAAGGTATGGACTCGACGGTTTATATAATGGAGTTTTATTAAAGGTTGAAGTCTGGAAACATTTCCGAAGATTTCCTTTGGGGTTTTAAACAAATTCAAACTTGTGAATGAAATGAAATAATATGTTGTGGGCCTGAATAAAAGATTATGTTGATATGTTGGGTTTTAAACCAACGTATGGAGTGTTAAACATGGGCTGGATATAATATTATGTTGGTGAGTATTAAGGTGTGGGCTCCAAAGTTTGTTTTAATTGGTATCTTCGGTGTTTATTTAACCAAAGTCGGATGCATGGACACAAGTTTCCATAAGGTGAGTTGGTATGCTATGGGGCCGAAGATTTTTCCATAAAGTGGGTTTTATTATATGGTTTTAACCATAGGTTATGTACGCAAAACAACTTTCGCTTGTGAAGTTTTTCCTTGCCTGGGATTTATTTGAGGTTAGAAAATTGAAATCACATTTTATATGTGTAGATGTGGGTGTGGCAGCATAAGGCTGCATCAGATATTCTAATGGGGCTAATCCCTTAGGAAAAAAATTATTTTTAAGGTTCAAAATCTCTGATTCATCATTGTCTATTTCTTCTTTTTCT
The DNA here is from genome assembly GCA_034641835.2 of Pinus albicaulis. NCBI lineage: Eukaryota > Viridiplantae > Streptophyta > Pinopsida > Pinales > Pinaceae > Pinus > Pinus albicaulis. The sequence continues at coordinate 969,597,117 of CM076584.1, read as the reverse complement.
ACAGTTTCTAACTTATCTATTTCTACTCTAGGGAATTTAGTGGGTCCTACTTTATCCACATCACTAATATCAATCTCGCTATTTATAGTGTAATCTGCTATACAATCAGTATCTGTGTTATAGTTTTGAAATTCTCCCTTAGCATTCATAAAATTTTAGATTTAATAATATTGTGAAAATATCTGCCAATATTTCAAGTTGTCTGGAATAGTGGGCCTGTGTCTTACCTCTGCAGTGTATTGCTGGTTTGGCTGAAAAGGAAATCTGCATGGACTGACAAATGTAGCCAAACTGTTTTCCTGCCTATTTTGTTTCCTTGAAATAACAACAAAGTCAGTTTCACTGAAGACATTTTATCAAATCTAGAACAATTTCTCTGTATCGGCTTAGTCTAGGATTGTTCACAAGATATTATCCTTTTATTTGTTTTATGATTAATTTAGAGTCTCCCATGATAGAGACTCTCTTGGCTCTTAAGTTTCTTACAATTTGCAATCCTAGGATTAAAGCTTCAAACTGTGCCATATTATTTGTGCATTTAAAGTTTAACCTAAAGGCATGACCTTCAGAATGATTGTTTTCCATGTCGTGAATCCAAAATCCTGCACTTGCTCCTAATCTGTTGACAAAAGCATCAAAATCTAAGTGCCACATTGGTTCATGAAATATATTGTCACTGTAAATGTTAAGTCCCTATATTAATAGTGTAGCCCCTTCTTATGTTAGTGTAGCCCCCCTTATTGTTATTATTGTACCCCTGTAACCCCCATATTGTTATTATTGTGCCCTTACATTATTATTGTTAGGTCGGCTAGGATTACATTATGGCCCCACTAGGATTATATTGTGCCCCCATGGACTCCTATATATAGAAGGAGGTTTTGTTCATTTGTATCATCCAAGAATTGTTCATTTATGTAATGTATTGGAGGTTTCCCCCTCAAATTGGCTTATTTCTAAGGCGTTGATATCTTTTTTCTTCTATTTTTGGAGCTGGTTACACAACATTTGGTATCAGAGCTTGGGATTCTAGGGTTTCGCTGCTCCAAACAGGTCATCGTGGCATTTTCGCTATAAATTTTTTTCTACGAAGTTTCAGAAGCTGAAATCCTGAGGAAGATTGTCTAAATATTTCAGATCTTGGTTCGCAATATTTGCGGAGATATCATCTGTGGACGTTAGGTCCTTTTTCAAGCTCCTAAACAGGTCATCGTGGCATTTTCGCTATAAAATTTTTTCTACGAAGGTTCAGAGTCTGAAATTTGTATGGTGCAAAGCTGAAATCCTGAGGAAATTCATCAAAAAATTTTAGAGCTTGGTTCGCAATATTTTCGGAGATATGATCTGTGGAAGGTAGTGCTTTTTCAGGCTCCAGAATTGCATCTCAAAGAGGTGATCGTGGGAAAAGTTCAATAACTCTCTCTCTGGAGATTGGATTGGAGTGCCGTCAAAAGTGATCACAAGTACACGGCCTGTAGTTTCTTGGCTATCATTTTCAGAGACAAAGAACAAAACAGTGACACGTGGCAAGTCGTACAAGTTCGCTCTACTGAACCAGTCCAAAATTAGGTCATTGTGGGAGATTGGACACAACTTTGTCTTGGGGAATCCAAATTAGATCAGACCTGTGGCATTTGAAAGAAGCTTCAGAGGGCTACTACAGGGCTGAATTTCAGATATTGAAGTGCTACAATCACAGAGATAATCCAATTTCAATATCGAGCTCCTCAAAAGAAAGAAAAAGGTGTGTATTGTTTTTTCCGAATTGCATAAGTCTTGTTTGAAGAATCAAGTTGAATTGATTCCAAGGGCATATTGAAGAATTTTGGTCAGTAATGGGTTCTATTATGCCTCCAAAAAATAATTCCATACCCATTAAGCACTCAGCAAGCTATACTATGACGCATGAGGAGGAAGAATTGCAATATGAGATATCAAAATTACGGTACCAAGTGCAACAAATTTCAATCTTACGAAGAGCAACCGAAGATGACATAGATGGTTTAAAAGCAAAAATGGAGGCTAATTTGGATGGTTTGAAGGATCAAATAATAGCAAATATGGATGATAAATTAGTGGAATATCACATCGAGCATCAACAACAAGTTTTCCAACTCTCAAAGGATAACCCAACTTTGGTGCAGAATCTAATGAAACAACATGAAGATCAACATGACATCGAAATAAGTCATGAAGCATTCATAGAAACAAGAACTCGACAATTACGATCAATTTCAGAGTATCTCAGCAAGTGGAAGAACTTTCCTGTAGAAGATTTCACATGGGAGGATGAGAATTTTATACAGAAGCATCAAGAAATAATCAAGCGTTGAGGACAACACTTGTTTGAAGGAGAGGGGCATGTTAAGTCCCTATGTTAATAGTGTAGCCCCTTATTATGTTAGTGTAGCCCCCCTTATTGTTATTATTGTACCCCTGTAACCCCCATATTGTTATTATTGTGCCCTTACATTATTATTGTTAGGTCGGCTAGGATTACATTGTGGCCCCACTACGATTATATTATGGCCCCATGGACTCCTATATATAGAAGGAGGTTTTGTTCATTTGTATCATCCAAGAATTGTTCATTTATGTAATGTATTGGAGGTTGCCCCCTCGAAGTGGCTCATTTCTAAGGCATTTACATCTCTTTTCTTCTATTTTTGGAGCTAGTTACACAACAGTAAAATTCTTTATGTTTCTGTTCTACAACTGTGTTTTTATTTGTGTCATTATCTGAGTTACATAAAATGAAAGAATCCATATCAGAATGTAGAGAATAAATACGATAATTTTGGGGTTTTTCTGCACTAATGACCATGAATTTATTTAAAGTCTCTCCATAAATCTTTTTGGGCTAACCAAAAACTGAAATTGTGGCATAAGACATATCTAATTGTAGTGATCCCTGTAATTTTTCTCTCGATGAGCAAGATAATAGCATTCCATACTTTGGAGTGATGTCAACAACTACAATATCCATGATAATACTTTTGGCTGGGTATTGGACTAGGGTGACACACAAATATTTTATCAAACCAAGACATTTAACCTGGCTGAATCAAATGAAAACAGATCTTTGTATCGTCTAGTAGTGTCTAAATTTAGTTTTTCCATCACAGCTTTTGGCATTAAATTGTGGGATGCTCCAGAATCTAACATTTCATTATGTAAAATTTTCTCATGAATGTTCAAGCTAATGTAAAATGGAGTAACACCTCCCTGTTGGTGTTTACCATTAACTTCGGCGCCGAATAGTAATTCTGATTTGTCATCATTTAGCTTAAAAAAGTCTTCTCCTTCACCTATATTCAGTGTTTCGGTGATTTGGGCTTTGTAGGAATCATTCTTTACTAGTCCTGTTAAAGGAACTGGTATTTCCAGTTTAGCTAACTCAACTTGAAGGTTAAATGGTACTTGAGTCTTTCCTAACTGAATAATTTCTTCTTTACAAATTGCAGCTTGTGTACCTTTGTCTTTTTTATCTACATTTGGTATTCCTGTTTTTGTTTCCACTGTTTTACTTTCAACTTTCTTATCAGGAATAATTTGTGTAGCAGTGGTGGTTTTAACAGTAGTTGTAGTTTGAGTAGCAGTATCTGTTATGTCTACAATCTTAGGGCTTGAATTTTTCTAGGTTTCCCTTTGGAGGATTTATAAAACTTTGCTCACAAGAGATTCTACTATTTTCTTGGTTTGAGTTTGGAAATTTTTCTTAGATGGGGCTTATGTGTTTTTTCTTACTTCTAAGGATATATTGTTTGTGGACTTCGTATATTGCAGACTCGTAGCCTTGTTTATAATCAAAAGAATCTCCAGATTCTAACTATAATTCTTGCAGCATGTATAATTCTTGTTCTTCTTGTGTGAGAAAAATACTATTTTCATCATTAATGCCCATTAAGTTAATCTGGGTGTCCTGGTCTTCATCATTTTGGTGAGAAATTTTAGCATAGTTCTCTTGGAAAGGTGGTCTTATTTGTTGATCAGGTGTTGTTTCTCTAGATTTTCCAGTATTGGGATTTTTCCTAAAGTTAGGATTTATCATTTGAGGATTTTGTTGATTATCCCATTGTGGTTTTCTTTCCATATTTTATAATCTATCCATTATTCTCTCCATGATTTTAGCTAAACTATATATTTTATTATTTGATGTGGATGGTTCATCCTTAATAGTTACTCTTCTTTCATTTCTCATTCTAGCTCTTCTAGCTAACAAATTTTCTTCTACACTAATTGCGTTACTTTGCATCTGCTCTAATGTTTCAGGGTTTATTTCTCTCAGTTTGTATGACATATTAGTATCAAAACCATCAGGGAATTTGATTAAGGCCAAGTGTGGTGGAGGTTTAATATTGGCATGAATTGCATTGTAAATACTATTGAACCTAGTACAATAGTCCTGAACAAATTCATTAGGTGATCTTCTTATGTTTTCATATTCATAAAATATTTGTAAAAGGTTCTTCTTTTTCTCCCATCTATCGAAAAACCATTTATGGAAAGCTTATAAATAAGCAATATGACCAGGAGGTAAACCTTTAAATCATTTCTTTACTTCTTCAGCTAATGCTTGTGCAAACAGTCTCATTTGAACAATAGCTTCGTCAATTTCATGTAATTCGAAATAGTCAGTCATTTTGTTTACATGTTGTTGGCCAGTGTATTGGCCAGTACCATCAAACTGAAAGATTTTACTCTGACAGTCTTGTGGCATGGCATGTAATTGAGCTGGTAAGACCAAAGGGGCATATCTGGTTGCCATGGCTAATATTCTAGTTTGGCTAGGAGGTAAAGTGGTAGTACTTGGAGGTGAGCTTAAGGTACTTGGAAAGGAGCTTGAAGTGCTTGCAGATGAAGTGGAACATTTGAGGATATAGTTGGGATGCTAGAAGATGTGCTTGGAAATGTGGTTGAAGTACTAGAAAATGTAGCAGAAGTGCTAGAAGATGAACTTGGAGTGTTTGGAGATGGAAATAAAACTCTAGGTTGAAGAGGAAGCTTGGGGATGAATGATTCTATGGGATGAAGTATGGTGGGAATAATAGATGAGGTGGTACTAAATAAAGATGAATTTACAGACGTTGAAGGAATGGTAGAAGGCTTAGGGGTATAAGTAGATAAATCAGTTAATTCAAGAGAATGTTGAAAATAGGATTCATCAATATTCTTAATCAAATTTGTAGTCAAAGTATCAAGTTTATAAAAAGGTTCTAGAGCTTGTTGATCTAAATCAAGTGAAACGGTCTCCTTCTTTGTTTCAATAAATTGAATGAAATTAGGATCTATTACACTATCATAGATTGAACTTTTAGATTTATTTCTAAACAATGAATGCTCAAATGATAGAATGAATTCAATATCTTGTAAGCTTGATAATTCTTTAGGAAGTGAATTTTCTTTGATTAATTGACTAGTACTTCCTATGCTTTCTACTTTTCAATTTTTCTTTAAAATTATGTCAGGATCATCCGCAATTATAGCAGGTTGTGGATCAGGATGAGACCTGGTATAGTATACTCTTTTGGAAGCCATAGTTTTAATTTTTAATGAAAAACTCTAAAAACCCTAAAAAAAGGTTAAGGTGAAAAGATGAGTAAAAATGTTTCCTTTGAGGTTTATTTAACTGAGGACTGATTTCCCCAGTGGAGTTGCCAATATGTTATCACTACAATAATTCCTAGGTTTGTTATTCTTTTTGTTTAAAGAGATATTAGAGGTAACCACAAACCTACTTTTGAGATCAGGATCTAGCCTTCCTAATGCTCAGAGAGGGCTCTCTCTTTATGATTTAACTTTGTTGTTTTTAGTTGATTTTAGGCTAGTTATGAAATATTGATTGGGTTCTGATTTGTTTGGTTTGGTGGAATTATTGATTTAGTTGGATAATTGTATTTTCTACTTTTCCATTGGGCTATGGAGTCAAATTGTCAATAAAACATGAAAAGAATCAAGTTCTAAAGGAAGTTTTCACATGGTAGGGTAGCTGACCAAGATCAGATCTTTAAAGGTTGATTGGTGAAGAGGTTTCAATCGAGATCAACGAACAGTTAAGGATTCCTTAAACCAAAATGATGAATGAAAGAGAAAGAGATTAACTGATATGGGAGAGAAATCAAGGATTCTCAGATCTAGATGTCAGAAGAAAACATTAAAATGAATAACAGTTCAGAACAGAGTGTACTTAAACAATTTCTGCAATAATATTCCTGCTATAACACTTAAATTTGGAAAACATACAAGTTTAATGGAATACTTAAGAGAAATAACATTTAAAAATTAAAATGTGCTTCACTAAAGTGGCTCAACACATGAATCCTGTAACGCAATGCCTTTATTACTTGTCCAGTCTGTTGACTTGAGAATTGTACAGTGAACCCTCAAGTATTTTGATCAATAACAACTATATAAATGTTCAGGAATCCACCCTAACACTTCGAAATTATGAAGTATTTATACAAAAACTAATAAAAAATATCCTAAACTGATTTAGGAATTATTCAAGGAAAAATAAAATATCTTTCTACAAGAAGATAGAGACACCTAGGAGACTAAGTGCTAGTTGTCCCTTATTTGGATTGTTGTTTGCTTTACTGATATTTTGCTACTTTACCTCTTTTGTTGTTGTTGTATGTTGGTTGCCTTTGACTGTATTTTATGCTGATCTATTTTATAACTCTGTCTTTTTTACTTTAAACTGTTTTGTTTTCAGCTTTAACCTGACCGACCTGTAAACTCTATTTTTCACTTTTATCTGAATGCTCTAATACTCTTGAACATTGATTGATCTATTACTTGCTTTTAATTTTCACCATCACAATAAATCATATGACTTTTCTGAAGTATCTTCATCTGGGATTTTGATCTTCACCCTTCTTCTGTAGATTTCATCAGTTTCAGTGTATTTGGTGAAAGTAGGTTTATTCACAAAGAGGCGATTTACCTCATGCTGGAGGTAAAACCGATTTTAAAATATCTGGTAGAGTACCTTCCCTGTTGGAATTCATTTCAAGGATGAATTGTTGGACTGCTCTTTGGCCATTTCTCTGATCATCTTGTCATAGTCTTCGTGCTTCATTAATCTGTCATTGATGACAAAAGGATTAGGCAGACCTTTCTTCCTCAAAACATCAAATTTTACCATAAATCTGGTTTTTGCTAACTCCATAGCTTGGCACTTGTCTTAAAGCCGTAACATTAAGTTTATTTTTGAAATTACCCTTTTAACTTCTAAAATTGTTTCAATCCTGTCACTTACTCCAATTTATTCTAACTCATGCTTGTTCTTAGAGTTTAGAAACTTAATTATCTCTATATCTTCTTTTGGTTTTTTGTCAATTTCTTCTTTGGATGGCTTTAGTAGCCTCTTTAATCAACTCTTTCTTCTCAAAGATAGCTTGAATGGATGGCCAAATGTCATTAACAGAGTTAATGATATTGGCCCAAAGTTTCTGCTTGGCTTGGGCCCAAGGTTTTGCTATTGTTAACTCTCTTTCTAACTTCTGAACTCTATCAGTCAATATTCTTAACTTATGTGCTTCAGCTGTATGCCTCATTTTTTCCAATTTCTTTTCATATTCAAGTTTCTTTACTTGTTTTTTCATTTTATTAATTTCACTAGTCTGTACTCACATGTCTTGCATAGCTTTAACCAATTTGCTTGCTTCATCAGTAGGATGAGCTATTGCTATAGCTGATGTAGTAGTTGTTGTTGTAGTCACTGGAACTGCTGATACAAATGGAGCTGATGAAGTAGAGGGAACTGATGTAGTAATTGTAGGAATAGCAGTGACAAGAATTGCTTCCATGCTGGCCTTCTTCTCCTGCACTAACTTATCTATCTCATTCTTCATCTCTCTCAATTGAGCTGTCAACTGAATGATGAGATTCATCATTTCATATTTTTTTCCTTCATTTTCTAAAACTTCTTTTGCTTGTGGATGTTAAGTGGGAGGTAATTTCAGCTACTTCTTCAATGCAGCAATGTCTGCATTCTTTTTCTTGATGAGTTCTTCAACTGCTTTAACATTTTTCGGATCATATCCTATCTCTATGACCAATTCTTCAAGTGTTTTTATTCTATTCTCCTTGGCTTGTGAGGAATCCTTATCTAGTTTTAATTGAGATTTAATATTCTCTAGATAATTTTGCAGTTTCTGGACACTCATAGCTTTCTTGTTCATAGTAGAATATAACATTTCACCAGCTTTCTTATGAAATTAAATTTGTTCTATAGGATGAACATATTTAGCCATGAATTCAAATGTTGTTTTCCTATAGTCTGCTGATGACTTTGGATACTGCACTGTGGGTTGCAAAAAAGTCATCTGCATATTCCCGGTTTTATAATCAAAAGTAGAAAGAAACCTGTTCTGGTCACTAGGTGTCCATTTCTAATATTGGGCATAGGTCATTGCTTTCAATGCCTCATTCGTCAATTTGATCTCTTTATACCTATCCATTATGTCCTGTTCTTTTTCTGTTGGTTTTCTTGATGAAGAGACCTCAACATTGTGTTTCTTCTGAATAATCTTAGTATTAGAGGTTGAAGGCTGGTGAGTTTCCTCTAAAATTGTTGGAGGTGTAGTTTCTTTAATCACTGTGTCTGTATCAATAATTTCAATTGTCTCAACTTGTTCATTCACAAGATTTAGCTTGGGCTTCTTCCTATAAATTAGTTTGAATTTAGTCTCAGTAGTGGTTTGAGATGTATATGAACCTTCTTCTCTTGGTCTCTTGGAATTCCTATCTTGTAGGGTTGCAGTCTGTAGGAAAGAACTTGTCTCAACTGGTTTCTCCACTTCTTTCAAAGTATTCTCCAACCACTTTAACCGGTTGGAGTACTTCTCAATATTTGGTTTGGAATCTTGGACAAATGGAGTTAATTTAAATTTGACTCTCAGTTTGGTGATAACTCTGAAAGGATCATACGACCACTTGAAAATTTGACTGAACTTGAATTCCTATAAAAAAATTTGTGCCTGTTAACCAACATTCTTGTTATTGCAAATGAAAGCACCAAGTTGGTTCTTGATTTTAAACTGAGTTTTCTTCTTCGCTGACAGGAAATTCACATCATCTAAATTTAGAATATTCCTGATATATTTTAGTGCAAATAACCTCATTGATAGGTATTTGGGTAGCTTGTATGGAGTGAGTTGACATCCATACACCCTAATTTCAGTGTGGTTCTGGTATAACTACCAGTCTCATGTCCTACTGTGTTTAGATAACTGCAATAATTTCTTTATTTATTCATTGATCCTAGGTTCATTGCTAATACTTAGCATGTTGACAACTGGATGAATAAATGAATCAATGAAGTCCTTGTAGGTGAACTATGTGGAATATTTCCTGATTAAGGAAGTCCAAAAAACAACTGATTACGGATTACGCTCAGTGTCCATTTTTTGGAGGCTTACTGTAAACCTTTCAGATTGGAAGTATAGGAACATCTGAAACAAAATAGATGAATACTTAAACACTCCTTCTTTAGGTAATTTAACTAATTTGTCATGGATCACATCTGAAAGGTATTGAGCAAAGTTAAATGTGAAATCTTGGGGTTGTCCTCGGCAGAAAATGGAAAGAAAAACTAAGATACAATCATCTACATACTCATCTGTAAAGTATCCTAGAATACAAGACAACATAGTGATAATATGCCTTGTTCTTTCTGAAAAAAATGAGGCTGAATATGGAGGATTACTCTTTGGGGTTTCAACTGATGAAGGCAAGAAAGTTTGGAATATTTGAAACCTCTTTGGGAAGTCCAGTTTGAGATACAATTCTGTGAGGATTTCAATAGAAAAAGGGGCTTCATCAAGCTTGGGTTGGATTTGAAACATCTGGTTTATTGATCCAACAATAATTGTGAACAAAATATCCTTGTTGTCGGTTACTAAGGCTCTTTCACTAGGGAGATAATTGGTTTGACAGATCCTGATGATTTCTGGGAATTGGAAAGTACGTGGGAGGATGTACTTGGTAAATTTGATTCCCAAAGGCAGATATCATCAGCCTGGTCCATGGGTTTATCATGGCTCCAGCAGCGGATGTCCAGGAGATTGAAATCAGTGACAGGGTCACTCATTTTGAAGCCTTTGTCTACAAGGGGGGTATGTTCAACATCAACAAAAAGAGGTTGCAGGGGATTAACTGTAACAATGCCTTGGGAATCCATTTAATTGGTTCAATTGATTAATTAATTACTTTATGGCTTAACAAATGGTCTCAGGTACTTAGGAATACCTTTGAAAATATGATTTCAGTCTACAGAATGGGTTCTCAATGCAACAAGGGCTTTTTGGCAGCGAAATAGGCTTCAATGGTCTTTATAAGGCTTCAAAATGGTTATGCATTAGATTTAATAGAAAAAGGCTTGAATTTTGATGTAATTTGGCCTCAAAATAGGTCGGTAGCAGTTGCTTAACTTGAAATCAAGTCGGAAAGGCTTTTTATCCTCAAAATTCAACATAAAAATGATGAAAAGACTGTGAAGATCATGTTTTAATGTTTTTAACTGGATGTGGTTAAGGCACAGAGGTTTAACTTTCAAATTAGGGCGGTATTCATAACGAGAGGAAAAACAACTTGGTGGTTTTCGCATCGCGAGAGGCTGGTAAATGTTTTTGGACAGGGGAGCACAATAAACTGTGGGGTTGCCACGTAGAAGGGGAGTGGAGTTGTGAAACTGCTCATTTCGCAATCCCCCAATGGTGTTAAAGTTCATGTAGTCGGGGGTGTGATATTCTTTATTGGTCGTAGGATCTGATGAATGAAGATCCGACAAATGGGCGAATATGGGGGATTGGCAGGTGGGGTCGAGAATCTTTTAAAAAATTGGTTTATTTGATATATGCGATGGGTTATGTAATATATGTGAAAATTTTAATATAGAGGAGTCGGGTTAAACTATAATGGAAGGGTTTCTATGAAGTGGGGAGTTTAAAGGATAGTGGGACTTGGGGATTTTAAACTATAGGTTGAATTAATGTAAAGGGAGTTAATATATGATATGGGAAGTTAATGAAATATTTATACGGTAGGAAATATGTGTGGGAATGTATATATATAAACAAGATGTTAATAATACACTAGAAATAAGTAAAAATGGTGTCGGGGAGGGTTAATTCAGTGGGGCCTGATATATTTAAACTAAAAATTTGTATAAGTGTGTTTTGGGGTGTATTTTAGTCAAAAGGAGTGTTAGTAAAGGAATTTATTTTTTTCAAATGAAAATGGATTTGAACTATCGAAAAGGGTTTTAGTAAGGGAAAATGAGTGAAGTGGGGGGTGGGGAAGGTTAAAATGAAGGGAAAGGGATATTTTTACAAGGGAAAATGCCATTTAAAAATAGAAAATAGCATTTTAAGAAAGGGGAAGGGATTCTTATGCAATATTAGTGATCCGAAATGGCCAATTGATGCTCTCCATGCCTTGTGAAATAATTACCTACCCATCATTTACCCTAACATTTTTTTTTCATTTATTGGGTTCATTTGAGCTTGATGGCCCTTTTATTTTTCTTTTTAATAAGCAAACTATCTAGTTCTAATCTTATGAATTCCAATGGCTCAGATTAAAATGATGAGCTAATTTTTATTCTCTACCTAACTACCGATCTTCCAAGATTAAATGGTTTGGATATATCTTTATTCACTAACCATCAACATGAAATTTAAAGCATGAATGAATCAAGATTAAACTACTTGATCATCATGGATTGTGGCATTTTTGACAAGCTGCACACAACTTTTATTTTGCAAAAGTAACTAAAGTGGTGAAATTTGAATGTGCACACTTTCATGATCTATTTTTATCTCTATTTGTATGGGGTACATACTTTATTTTCTTTTTTGATCTTTTTCTTTTTTAGTCCTTTGATTTTTATTTTATGACTTCACCCTCTTAACATTTTTTATTTAATATGGGAAAAAATTTTACAGAAAGAAAAAGTATGTACAATATTACAAGACTTTATCATAGTCAATTCAAAATTATGACCCCTATTATTATAGGATGCTAACACCCCTATCGAGAGCCTAGCTATGACTAGGCTCCTGTTGTGCAAGCACAAAATCAATAACATAGGAGACCTTAGACTTCCTAAGCTAGCTATAAATTCCATCCAAAACCACCTAAGGCTCAAACGAGGTTGGTATAAAAATACCAAGGCCTAGTTCAACCATTGGGAGAACGACAAAAATGTTGCATTGAAAAATATTAATAACATTACAAATATTTTTACTTTTAAATTTAAAGAGAAATTGTGGTGTGAGAAATATTTATAGGCTAAAAGAAAATTAAGATATTACAAGGATGTCATCAACCCTACTCTAGAAGATCAGAAGTATCTCTCTGTTTTAACTAGCTCAAAAAAAAAAAAAAATAATATAGCCAAGATAAGGACGAACTCTCATGAGCTCCATAGTGAGACAGGTCAGCGGGAAGTTTCTAAAAGACCATGGATGGAAAGGATCTGCCATCTCTGTGAGAGTATAAACATTGAGGATGAAAATCACTTCCTCTTAGAGTGCCCTACATACACCCACATTAGATATCAGTTTCATAATATTTGTTCAAATACCGACCTTCCTAGACTTTTAGCATGTCAAAATTATAGTGAGCTCAGGACGCTTCTCTCCAAGCTCTTTGATCATAGAAGTACAATTTTAAAACAAAATAAATAATTCGTTTCTTTAGGTCCGATAGACCAAAGTTTGGTCTCGGTCGACGTTAACCATCATCATCATCATCATCTATATATATATATATATATATATATATATATATATATATATATATATATATATATATATATATATATATATATGAAAATCTCAATGATGATGTGTATTATTCCAAGTGTATACGTCGGTGGTTTTGAATTTAATGATTTAATTTAAAATTATATTTTCAATTTATAAAATAACATTTTTTTTACTGGGTAAAAGTATTATGATGTAAAGATCATCATTTAAAATAAATTCTGTAAATATTGTAATTTTATTGAGAGAAAAATAGGATTTTTTTATTTTAATTTTTTTGGATGAAAAAGTTGTCGATTTTCTTATCCACTAATTTTTTTTTTCAATCTTATTAGAAAATTAGGAGTCAAAGAAAAAATCATTGGCTGGGAAATTAAGTAGTTTTTTTTTGTCATTTTTCAAACAGGGAAACATTTGGAAAGTAATGGAGAGCAAAGGAGAAAGAGAAGAACAAGTTTAAGGAGATTGATTTCTCTTAATACTGGGAGTCAATTTTTTATTATATATATATATTAGTTATGTGGGGGTTGGTCCTTTGTTCCACAAACCTATTGTAAAATTTCACCTCCTAAATGACCACAAGCCTAATTCTGACCATAAACTCTAACCTTAAACCTAAATCTTGACGTTCACATCAACGACATGTAAGTGAATTTTGAGAATGAAAGGCACATCCATTTTGACTGAAGTAAAATGAATCTCTTCTTAATGGATTTAGATTTTAACATATAATGATAAAATTGTTCACATCTATCACAATTTTAATACAACCCTTTCCACTATCATAAACAAGTTCTTTACCAAGATGTATTATAAAAAAAATAATATAACTTACACCCTTGGTATGATAATGATTGTAAAATTGTCACGAAAGTGATTAGAGATGTTCCTAATGAAACCATAAATATTGAGAAAATAAAAATGTAGAAAGATCTTATCCAAATGAAGAAAATATTCTATATAAATAGGAGGAAATAGAATCTTCTTCAAATTTCTAAAGTTGAGCCCGAAAACTTTTGGAGGAAAATTCTTGTTTATAAAATGAAAGAAAATAATTCAATCCCCTTAAAGAACTAGGATATTTATCTTAAGAATATAAATTCCCTTTATTTCATGGGAGTAATATGTCAAAAACTCTTATAGATGAGGATATATTCTCTTTGGAAAAAATTGAGTTTTGGATTAAGAAACTCACTAATGGGAATGCCATGGATATTGAAGGTTTCCAATCTAAATTATAAAAATGGGAAGGCTTTTCGTCATCCCTCTTATACATAAACTCCTCAATCTGGTAGTGAAAAAAGGCTTTCCTAAGCCATGGATGCAAACCCTGTGCCTACCATTAAAAGTGTGGATAAAAACATTCCCTATAACTACAAGGCCATACTGATTAGCCACATTTTAGGGATGTTCCATGTGGTCATTTTCGAAAATAATATTAGCCATTGACTTGAAAGCCATGGTAAAAGAGCTAAATGGAAAGATGGATTTAGGAGACATAACTCAACTATTACCATCTTGTTGATTTAGGATCATTATAGACGAATGTTACAATAATAAGACTATATATTCTATTATTTTTTTGACTTTAGAAATTGTTCATTGGGATAAGCTATGGAAGAGTCTAGAAGAGATAATGATTCCTCTGGAGCAAAGGGTTGTTTTGACTAGGATATACGAGTTTTTCCAAGATTAGGAGCACCAAGGATCACAACAAGGAAAATAAATTATAAAGGAGGTTTTTCAGAAAGCCCCAATAAAAATAGCTCAAAACTCTATTTCTAGTGGAGGTGGGCAGGCAGATGATTTAATGGATGCATTTTTAATGGTGCGTCTAAAATATAAAAACACATCGGTGCTTCCCTATCCATACAAGCACCGATGTTGTGAATAACATGGTGTGCCATCGATAATTTATTTTTATAAAATAAAAAACATGGTGGAATACATAACATCACGCACTAGTGCTTGAATAGTCGATAACACTTATACCCTTCATATATTAAAATATGTCGGTGCATACCAAAACGGAGCATCACTATAGTTTTAAATTTCAGGGAAATGTGATGTTATTTCCAATGATGCCCAGGTTAGGTACAATCAACACAATTCCTCAAGACATCTTTTAAAGAGAACTTCTAGGAAATTTTAAAATTCTAAAAAAAATAGTGGTGGGTAAAAATGTGAAGGTTGGTTACACTTTCATGAGAAACGCAGTCGAAAATTTCATTTTCGCAATAGTTCGGTCGAACTTTTATAAAATTTCGGCCGAAATGTTTGAAATTACGGTCGAAGTTTGGAAATTAATTCGGCCGAACTAATTCTGCCTTTAAATTTATGATGTATTGACAGCGTGGGTAAACATATTTTTGGCCGGAGATGGGAAAACCGGCAACAAAAGTTCGGCCGGACTTTTGAACATAATTCGACCAAACTTTTTCTTATAAATATACTGGCCCCCAGATCGCAACAAGTTTCAGGCTGGTTACCATTTGTTACTGTTGTCTCATTTGTCTGTCTCGTTGTGTTTGTTGCTGCGTTGTGTTTGTGTTTTCTATTACAGGGGCTTGCTGTTGCAGGGGCAAGGAGGTGAGAAGGATTGCTATTTCTCGGGTTCATTGTTTTGTGTATTTTTTTTGTGGGTTTCAATTTTTTTTCCTCTTTTTTTTGTTCGCAGGTTATTTGTAGTATTATATGTCTGTCTCGTTGTGTTTTCTGTTGTGATGTGTTTGTGTTTGTTGTTGCAGGGGCGAGGAGGTGTGAAGGCTTGTTGTTGCTCTAGTTTATTTTTTGTGGGTTTTAATTTTTTTTCTTTATTTATTTGTTCGTAGGTTATTTGTAATTTGCTTCCTTGGAAACCTCCTACCTCGTCGTCTCGTTGTCATCTTGTTGTAGCCTTGTCTTCTCCTCGTCTCTGAATTTCCAGGTATAATAAAAAACTCTTGATTCCTTTGCTTCATTTTACTGTGCGATCCCTAGATTTACGTGAACCATTAATGAAAGAAAGAAATTGCAGAAAATTGTCACCAATATATGCTTGATGTGTCACCAATGATAGTTGATATATCTGTCTGAGGAAGGCCTGGTGTGCGATTCAATTCAGTGTTAAATCTACAGATTTTGCTTGCATTTACTTTTTCATCTCTGCATTCAAAATAATTTCTTCCATGATCATCAGAGCCTTATTGTACTCAATATTTCCATACCTCTCACCTATTAACATTATTAAAGGTTTCTAGCTATATAATACTCCTTTGCTAGGAAATATTGCATAAATTTCTTAAAGGTTTCTAGCTATATCATACTCCCTTGCTCATAAATATTGCATAAATTTCAGGAAAATAAATCAATGTCTCCTCGATAAAGTATAATTAACCTTAATTTCCATGTTTGCAACATGCAAGAAAGAAATTAACAAGCTGTTCACCAATGAAACAATTCCTCAAACTACACATTAATCAAAATTGTGGAAGTCCTTAAAGTATGTCCTACATAAAAGTAGCAGATTTTATAGCAGCAATGGCAATATACTTGGCTCCTATTTGATCTTTACATTCATTAAAATTTCCAAAGTTGGAAAACAATAATTATAACTGACATTGAACTTTAAATTTTTATTGGTTCTCCTCCATCAAAATAATTGCTGCAATAATTGTGTCCACCCTTTAAATGATAGTAACAATTGCAATGGTACATAACATATTTTAGGCAATAGTCTTAGATATGAATGTTATCTGAAACTAGCAGTCATTAGAAAATTTAAGGTTCTCTTCCTGAAAAATGAAATAGCCATTCGAGGGGATGTTTTTAATTTCCAAATGGTCATTGCCTGTTTCTCACTATAGGAGCAAAAAATCAGTTTGTTCTCCTCCAACTCCCTTGTGTCATGCAACAAATATATTATGAGATAATGTTTGATGCACTCATATTTTAACAAAATATCTTGAATTTTGTCATATTGTGTGTATTTTCTGGCATCACCTGTTATATGCAACAAAAGAATGCACCTGCTTATTGACGTCAATCCAAGTACACCCAGGTGTCTTTTTCAAGGTTTTGTCTGTCATTTATTTTCTTATTTTTATTATGTCACCCCACCAATCATGTCTTGTGAGCAACAACTCATAGGGAACCGACCCTATCTTATGAGCACTAACTCACCGGGAACCAACCCTTCCAGAACACTAATACTTTTAGTTGTTGAGGACTGTTGTCCTCAGCCTAGCTCCACCCTGCCACCCTTAATAATGACTAATCTTCATTCTTCCATTTATGATCTTCAAAATGTCCTTAAAGGACCTTCAAAAATAACGCCTTATTTTTTCCATTCAGGGATTCATGAAATTTTTACCAAACCTCCATACATCTAGAGTGGATATATGCATACTAGGGTTGGATAAGATTTGTCTAGGATTTTGTTTTTCTTATTTTTATTGATTTAAAATTTAATAAAATGTGTGAGATGTATATATCTTGACAAATTGATTTAATTTTATTTACCAATTGTGATACTACAAAAAGGATATCAAATTAGTAATGGTGATCAGTTACAGAAGTATTGGTAAGGTTGATCAAGCATGATACCTATCCAGCTCCATTAACTAGGTGCTTGTACTCAGCTTCATGATTACACTGGTGAAATGAGAAATACATATTGTTCTTTCCATAATTGAGCTTGATTGAGCTCTGTTCTTAGTTGAATGCTTGTAAATCACCCAGATGTATGCTTACTTGTATAGTAGGAGTAAGCTAGCTTTCACTATGATATATCTTTTCTTATACTCTATTAAACCATGTGTTTATCTGTATAGAGCTTACATATATCCATATTCACTCACGTATCAGTAAATATAATTGTAATCACCCATTCCAATCACACTTAGTACTCAACACTATGTGGTTTCACTAAAGGTGC
Source organism: Pinus albicaulis (assembly GCA_034641835.2). Lineage (NCBI taxonomy): Eukaryota > Viridiplantae > Streptophyta > Pinopsida > Pinales > Pinaceae > Pinus > Pinus albicaulis. The sequence continues at coordinate 969,579,429 of CM076584.1, read as the reverse complement.
TTGTGTTTTCATAATAGATACAAGTTGTATGACGTTGATACTTCAAAATCACTAGTACTAATCAAGTTAGTAAGGACCATCATAACTAGCTTATATTATCCATTATGTTCTAGCATCATTGATTACTAGAAGCTTACTAGTTAAGATCAACTTACAACTTGGAGTTTATGTTTTACTAGTGGTAAGTGAAACATGACCCTTGTAACTATTAGTATAAGTACCATTGTATTCATTATTTAACCTTACTGCTTCTATTACACTTATCTGTTAGATCGCTTCCCATTAAGATTTGTAATCATATAGGTAACTAAGACTATGTATTAAGTATCTTACTGTTAATTAGGGTACTACTAATGGAAAACAACATTGAAGGTATTCTCATATACAGTTGTTGAAGTTGAGCTGCCATGGCCACAAGATTGAAGCAACACCAAAGCCAACACCCTAAACATGAGAAATATTGATCCTCTAAATCTCAACATCATCACCCTCATCTAATAGTCACGAGGTTCAAATTAATTTTTATCATAATAAATTTGTTAACAATTTAGATAAGGTATAATGTAATTTTTTTATTTTTGGTTAATACATTGAAATAATGTTTTAGATAAGGTATAATATAATTATTTTATTTTTGGTTAATGAAGTGAAATATTTTTTTAGAAATAGATTTAACATTCTGAAAAAATATTGTTTTAGAAATATATTTAACATTTTGAAAATTTTCTGAAGCACTTAGATTATCTAAAATTTTCTCAGACCTTTTTATTTTTAGCAGACTTGGATATGCATTGAGATTAATATTGATCTCATATTTATTGAGATATATATTTATATTGATTACCTAATTTTTAATTTCTTCTCCCAAGAACATAATATTTTCACTTGCGGTGACGTACTTATGCACACAACTCCACTAGACATACATGCATACATGCATATATTAAACATTAGACTACATCCATCTTGTATAACCTATCATCAATAATACTAGTGTGCAGGATAATTGTCTTCACACAGCTTTCACATGCACACAACAACTCCAACATACATGCATACATGCATATATTAAACATTATTCTACATTCATCTTCTAGAACCTATAATGAATAATACTAGTGTGCAGGATAATTGTCTTCACACAACTTTCACATGCACACAACTCCACCATACATGCACACATGAATATATTAAACATTATTCTACATCCATCTTGTAGAACCTATCATTAATAATACTAGTGTGCAGAATCATTGTCTTAACACAGCTTCCACATGCACACAACAGCTCCACCAAACGTACATGCATACATGCATATATTAAACATTAGTCTGCATCCACCTTGTAGAACCTATCATTATATTTTCATTTCTGTGTGCAAGATAATTGTATTCACACAACTTTCATCTCCACACAACAACTCCACGAGACATACATGCATACATGCATATATTAAACATTAGTCTACATCCATCTTGTATAACTTATCATTATAATTTCATTTCCAGCAACATATTTATTTCAATTAAGTTCATAAATAAACATACCAATTTAAAATTATGTGCATACTTGGTTTTCTTGGCTAATGTTCACCCTATGATGACAACATCAGTCCATGGTTGTAACTTAAGGCAAACATCAAGGAAAACCATGTGCATGTCATTTCTCCCATAAACTTCAAGGCAAACCATAACTTTAATTTAATATATTTTTAAGGAAAATGCTAGTGTTTTTGAAAACCATGTACATGTCATTTCTCCCATAAAATTTAAAGCAAACTTTAAGGATAACCATACATACATGTTATTTCTCCCATAAACTCAAGGCAAACTTTAAGGATAACCATGTACATGTCATTTCTCCCATAAATTTTAAGGCATTTGCTAGTGTTTTTGGAACCCTGTACATTTCATTTCTATGTCATTTCTCCCATAAACTTTAAGGGAAACTTTACTTTAAGGCAATTGCTAGTGTTTTTGGAACCATGCACATGACATTTCTATTTCATTTCTCCCATAAAATTTAAGGCAAACTTTAAGGATAACCATGTACATGTCATTTCTCCCATTTCTCCCTTAAACTCAAGGAAAACTTTAAGAATAACCATGTACATGTCATTTATTTGATAAAATTTAAGGCATTTGCTAGTGTTTCTGGAACCATGTACATGTCATTTCTATGTCATTTCTCCCATAAAATTTAAGGTAAAATTTAAGGAAAACCATGTACATGTGTCATTTCTCCCATAAACTTTAAGGAAAACTTTAAGGCATGTCAGTTCTATGTCATTTCTCTCTCATTTCTATGTCATTTCTACCATAAACTATAAGGCAAACCATGTGCATGTCATTTTTCCCTTAAACTCTAGGCAAGGAAAACTTTAAGGCATGCCATTTCTAGATGTGATTTCTCCCATAAACATTAAGGAAAACCATGTACATGTCATTTCTCCCACAAACTCATCAAGGTGTGACTTTTGACATAACTTCCTCAACCACTACCACTAGTTGTTTTAGCATGTGCATAAAATAATTTTGCACCCCTTTCCACTTATTACTTCAATCATAAGTTTCTATGTGTAGATTTTAGGCCCACCTCACTAGATGATGTGGTGGTTTTATTGTAATTGAGATGATTAAATTACTAGGATTGAGGTTAGCTATTTTTAAAAAATTAACCAAACATTGATTTAGTTATACTTTTCATTTTTTTGGACTCGTATGCATTTAAATTGGTTTCTTCATGGTTTTTATGAAGTTTTTTATAATCAAAAAAGTTTCTCAGTCTTAGAGTTATGTCTTTTAGGTGAAAACATGGAATTTCATAAGATATTGTCCCTTTCATAGGGACTTACAAAATCTTATAGAAATTTATTTTCTTGTGTACAATGGATTGAAATGGCTAAATATGGTTGATTCATGTGTATAAGAGCTTTTTTGATTCTTAGATATCACTTTTCCTCAAAGAATTGAAAAAAATGTGTTATATAATGGATTCTTATAGCTTCCTTATTTTCTATTTCCTATAGTAGATGAACACAAATTTTCTTGTACCTTTTTATAGAAGTGAAAAAAGATTGATTCCTTATAAGTTCATATAATTACATTGGATAATTTTAATAATGGTTGGAAAAATGAATACTAGGAATACATATGAAGTGAAATTTAATGGTATTCTACGAAAAAAGTGAAATTCATGTTGACTATAGTTTATCATTTTATGCATTTGGAGAGATGATGTTAGTAGAAATTGTGGATAGAAATGGTTTATTCGAGTAATGAAGACCCTTGGCTTTTTACCATACTGCTACTACAGGTTTTCGACTGTATTCATATTTATGTTTATGCTAACTATTTTTTTATTAATGTACCTAAATTTACACCTTCCATGATGCTTCCTCTCGTAGTGTTGTCATTTACTTTTCTAATATTGTAAAATGTTAAAAGTAGAGTCTTTTATGATGTAATGGATATTACTAATATAGATTATGTACATTGATATGATTATAGTGTGTAGGTTGATGTTCAAGTTGTAACATTATTGTACATATCAAGGATGAATGTTAGTACAAGCCAAAAATGACATTATTATATTATTAGACAATATGTTAGGTGCTAAACCATACTTATTATTAAGGACATAACTAATGCAAGTTGAAAATTCTTTATTAATGTTCTTAGCCTATTTATAGATGTCAAAATAAAGGTTTCTAGATGCGATGTCTCCCATAAAATTTAGGGAAAACTTTAAGGCAAACCATGTACATGTCATTTCTCCCACAAACCCATCAAGGTGCGACTTTTGACATAACTTCATCAACCACTACCACTAGTTGTTTCAGTAAATGCATAAAATAATTTTGCAAACTTTAAGGCAAACCATGTACATGTCATTTCTATGTCATTTCTCCCATAAAATTTAAGGATAACTTTAAGGATAACCATCCATACATGTCATTTCTCCCATTTCTCCCATAAACTCAAGGAAAACTTTAAGGATAACCATGTACATGTCATTTCTCCCATAAAATTTAAGGCATTTTCTAGTGTTTTTGGAACAATGTACATGTCATATCTATGTCATTTATCTCATAAAATTTAAGTCAAAGTTTACTTTAAGTCATTTGCTAGTATTTTTGGAACCATGTACATGTCATTTCTATGCCATTTCTCCCCTAAGATTTAAGGAAAAATTTAAGGATAACCATGTACATGTCATTTCTCTCATTTCTCCCATAAACTCAAGGAAAAATTTAAGGATAACCATGTACATGTAATTTCTCCGATAACATTTACGGAATTTGCTAGTGTTTTTGGAACCTTGTACATTTCATTTCTATGTCATTTCTCCCATAAAATTTAAGGAAAAATTTATAAACTTTAAGGAAAACTTGAAGTCATGTAATTTATATGTCATTTATCTGTCATTTCTATGTCATTTCTCCCATAAAATATAAGGCAAATCATGTATGTGTCATTTCTCCCTTAAAATCTAGGCAAGGCAAACTGTAGGGCATGTCATTTCTAGATGCGATTTTTCCCATAAACTTTAAGGAAAACCATATACATGTCATTTCTTCCACAAACTCAAGGCTTTCTCCCATAAACTCAAGGAAAACTTTGAGGCAAATCATGTACATGTCATTTCTCCTTTCTCCCATAAGTAAAACTTTAAGGAAAACCATGTACATGTGTCATTTATCCCATAAACTTTAAGGCATTTACTAGTGTTAATTTAAGGCATTTGCAATAAGGAAAATGCTACTATTTTTGGAAACCATGTACATGTCATTCTCCCATAAACATTAAGACATTTTATATTATTTTTGGGAACCATGTACATGTAATTTCACCCATAAATTTTAAGGCAAACCATGTACACATCATTTCTCCCATGCAGTTGCAATAAATGTTAAGTTAATATATTTTATTGATATTTTTTTCAGAGATCAAAAATCCAACTACATATGGTTGAAAATGGACATTATGCATAGATGTTTCTTGCTATCCCAATGTAGGGAAATAAGTGATTACATATGTGCTTTGCAATATTGCAACTAACAAGGTTCTCCAAATAAAAATGAATATATCGGGAATAAAAACAAACAACGAGGCATATTATATTGTAATGATATAAGGTTTGGGAACATCTAGGGAGTATGGATCAAATGGAATTGTAGTTTTCACCAATTCTAAACTTGTGTGCAACTAGATGAAAGGCGTGTACCAAATTAAGAAGGAGAGGCTAAAACAACTACATGGAAAAGCAAACAATATTGTTAGACAATTTTAAATTTTTATTATAATACATTGTGCAAATGTTAGTAAGATGTCTAGTGATCTATTGTGTGGGGCAATGCTAATTCAAGATTCATCTGTCAAATATGAATTCATAGATGAACTAGTATTTTACGGGGCCAATTCCAATTCAATATTCATCTCTCAAAGATGAATTAGTGTTGAGACGCTCTCCTTGAAAATTTATTGATAGATATTTGTAACATATATTTGATATGTGTGTAATTTTTATTTATAAATGTGTCATTTTGAATGACTATGTGTTTTTTTCAATTATATACTGTGTGCTCCCACGATGTCAGTGAAACTTGGTGAACTTCAATTTTTTTATAAAATTAAAATGTGAGGACTTCAATAATTTTTTGTTTAAACTGAGTTTCACACATTAATTAGTTCTTTGAAAGTTGAATTTTACATAATTTGTGTACTAAATTACATTAAATTTTTGGAATATTTTGAATTTATTTTAAATAGTAATTTAAAAATAACTATAAATGTCCACTGTAGATATTTATATATATGATGGAGGATGAAAGGAAAAGATCAATAGAATCCCATGCCTCTACAAGAGAGGGGGATCATGGATCGAGGGATGTTCATGGTATTGATATTAAATATGCATGTTTTTAAATAACATTTGAATATATAATTTTATCTCCATACATACATGTGTGTATACATGGGGAATTAATTTTTTTATTGACTATATATATAATTGTATCCCCATATACATACATGTATACATATGGAATTGATTTTTTATCAATTTTGAGATTTAAATCAGTTTTTCATAAATTTCATTTTTTAATTTGTAGGAGTTAGGAGGACAAGAGTATCTAATCCATCAATGGAACATGGCCATAGTTCACACAATCGTGGTATGGTTCACACAATTTAATCAATCATATGTACATGTATTTATATGTATGAATGTATTTTTGAATTGATTCTAAATTCATATTTTTTTATGAAGCTTCCCTCTCATCGCATGAGGTTGGTGGTGGTACACATTCCCCTAGAGGCCCATCAATAGGTGGTGGCCAATTGCATGAGGGTGGTAATATGCATTCCCCCAGAGACCAATCAATGGGTAGTCGTGTTGGTTCTTAACCAATCGGTGGTCATTTTGGTTCTCAACAGTCTCAGGGTGGGCATGATGTTGGCCAACCATATTGAGTTGACCATCCATCTGAATATTATTTTCATTCAATTTGTACAATTTTTTTTACATGTTTTTTTATTGATACAAAATTTTATATATTGATGCAAAGGGTGAAAATTTTTCTCTAAAGAGATGTAGGACATAATGTGTTATTCAACAAGAAGGTTGTACACCAACCATGACTTATTTGTCTGAAATTTCTGATATACCTTGGGAAACAAACATGCAGCAATGCACATTACAAAGGTGTCAATATCTTCATTCAAAATTGAAGAAAGATCTTTTGTCTTTGAAACTCATTGCTGAGAGTCAAGAAAGCTTATAAATAGTTACTCACTCTTTAAGCAAACTAGTAAATGTGTACCTAACACTTGGGCCAACTACTGATACTTTTGTAGAAGTGATGAGAAAAAGAAAGGAAACAGTGATGAGTCCTGATAAATGGGAGGTTGTTAAAAAAAAAGTTACTACATAAATGGCCAAGTATATGTTTAATTTCAAAGAAGGGATGAAAAGAAAGATGTTAATGGTGCAATATTTTAAGCACCCTAATATAGCTGGCCATCTGTATGATAGGCACCTTGCTGCCTATGGAAAACTCCCATGGAACGACGAGGTTCCTCCTTATTTTGCAAAATGATTTTACGCATAATTATTTTTGGGAATGAAACCCAATTATAGTGACCTTCCCTCTAAATTTTTTTGGTCATGGGAAAGGTCGTTTATGTGACCATAGGGGCACTAAGCATGATGCTAAGTTGCCTCCCCCCGAGCCACCATTGGTTAGTCAACCACTTCGTGTGGAAAATTTGTGCTCAGAGATGGATGCCACTTCTCAAATTAGTCGAGAAGCAAGGGATTTCATCATTGACAATGTTCAAAGTGAACTAGATGGAATTGATGTTTGTCTTAATCGTCAAAGAGCATGAGAGAATGCACGTGCTAATTTTGTGTATCATACATATGATGAGATAAATAATATGAGTGTTGAAGATCTCAGAAAACATGCAAAGAATTGTCACAATGGTTGAAAAGACCTAATTATTCATGAGGAAGAGGGCATGGGATTGGTATGTGTTAATGGTTAGGGTGATTGTTTTAACACATGTACAATCTGTAATAAATACATATATACATACATTTATTTGTATACATTAATCTAACAAAAATGTATCATATATGTGAACACCATTTACAGTTCTCACGCTTGATGAATGAAGATATCAATATCACGGTCGAAGCCTCGGGTTCACACAATGAAGATGGTTCTCACCATCAATCACAAAATCGATATGTTTCTCACCATCAATCAGACAATCAAGATGGATCTCACCATCAAGATGATATGTTGGCACATGCTAGTGTTTTTTAAGTGAACATTACGATGTACAATTATATTTTATCTATTATTATATATCGAAACATGATGACATATTTTTTAAACAAATAATTGTGTACACATGTACATGTATATAATTAAATGTTAACATATTTTGATTCCGTCCGATGTTTTTGTGATGGAGGTACCTTCTTCTTCCTTATGAGATGTGCCAAATCCACCATCACAAGTATGAAATTTTTTTCACTTAACTATGTTTTTAAGTTATATATTGTAGTTCAAAAGTTCCATTAAAAAATGAGATCTAGATCTTGATTTATTTTACAGTTTTAATTTTTTTGAATTTTAGGTTTTTGGAGATTTTCTTTCAAAGCCACCCTTAGGAGATGTGCCCAATCCACCATCACAAGTATTCAATTTTTCACTTGTATGTTTAAGTTATAAATTGAAGTTCAAAATTTTTATTATAGAATGAGATCTAGATCTTGAGTTATTTAATAGTTTTAAATTTTTTTAATTTTAGGTTTTTGGAGATGATTTCCGTTCGCCAAGGACTCTAGCAATGGAGTATATGATGGATATAGGAACATCCACATCATTTTAACAAGTTTTCTAACATTTTTTTAATATTATTGAAAATTATTTTATATCCATTTTCATTTGAAAATATTAAATATAAATATGTATATATACTTGTACATGTATATTGTATAATTTACAATGGAGGATGCTTTAATGGACAAGCAAAAAAAGACAATGGAGAGGGAACCACATGAGGTATTGCATGATTTTTTTTTTCATTTTTTTTTTTTACATGAAGTTCTATATTCTCATTCAAATTTAAAACATTAAATTTAATGTTTGTACACTTTGCGTATAAGTTCCCCATTCTTCACAGGATAGCACAAGGATCAGGACTTTGTTGGCAGAGACACTAGATCCATCTGTATTTGATTGATGATGCACATGTGTGCAACATTTTATTTGATAGATCTAGCCTTAAATTTACTTTTTTATATATAGTCTTATCTATGCAGTCATATTTACTTTTCTATATAACTTGATACTTGTAACATTATACATTGAACTATATATATTTACTTTTATTGTTCATATCATACAAATTTTGGACATATTATACTATTTGGATATAATTTTAAACAACATTTACTTTTATCAAGAATGATTTTAAATTTTGGATAGTCACATTTGGCATCACGGAAAATTTTAAGCATGGAAATTTATCTTGAACTTTAGAAACTTTGGCGAATCTCGTAGTCCATCATATGCAATCTAAAAAAAATTTAACAATATTTTTGTAAAAATATTTAAATTTATAATAATTTTATACATTCTCTATATAAAGTTTTGGCGATTTTTAAGGTGAAATAATTTTAGACTATAAAATTTGGGCGAATTACTTTTAGAAAAAATGGAAAATAATGAAACTTTTTTTTGGAAAAAGCATGGAAAATTAGCCCACCTGTGAATATTAGCCCCTAAAATTTTCCTTGTTTGGCATGTGATCACATGTTGTGATATATAATGTTTTGTTTTTAAAACACAAGTTATTTTGTTATTAAAACTCAAGTTGTCATTTTATTTTTTAAATATAAAATGAATCTAGATGGAAATTTCAAATTACAAAACACATTCATGTGTATATTTTGGATAGTTGAACTACATTTGGCATGTGATCACATGTTGTGATATAATGTTTCGTTTTTAAAACTCAAGTTGTCATTTTATTTTTTAAATATAAAATTCAAATCTAGATGGAAATTTCAAATTAAAAAACACATGTATATTTTGGATAGTTCAACTACATTTGGAATGTGATCACATGTTGTGATATAATGTTTTGTTTTTAAAACTCAGGTTGTCCTTTTATTTTTAAAATAAAAAATGAATCTCTATATGGAAATTTCAAATTACATTTTCACAATGTGTATATTTTGGATGGTTGAACTACATTTTGCATGTGATTGTGATATAATGTTTTGTTTTTAAAAAGTTGTCATTTTATAAATGTTAAATATAAAATGAATCCATCTATATGGAAATTTCGAATTACAAACCATGTACATAGATGTGTATATTTTAGATAGTTGAACTACATTTGGCATGTGATCAGATGTTGTGATATAATGTTTTGTTTTTAAAATTCAATTTTTCATTTTATTTGTTAAATATAAAATGAATCTGTAGATGGAGTTTTTAAATTACAATTTACACATAAATGTGTATATTTTGGATACTTGAACTACATTTGGCATGTGCTCACATGTTGTGATATAATTTTTTTTTCTTAAAGCACAAGTTTTCATTTTATTTGTTAAATATCAAATGAATCTAGATGGAAATTTCAAATTAAATTTAACACATGTACATTGGTAGATGTTATGCATTTGAACATGAGTGTGAATGTTATATAATTTTAGGATGTACATCTATTATTTAGGTGATATTTAAGTACAATACATATCGATGTTTTAAAATCTAAAAACAATCATAAAATTTACAGGTCATAAGCCATACCATGGCCCCGCGCAGGCGTCAGAAACCTATCAGAGGCAGCTACAGGGGTGTGTTTTCTGCTCTCACCGTGGTCACGACCAGCGATTGGAATCCACCAAGGGCTCTGCATATGGTAGCCATGAATTTATGGCTCCTCAAGCATTTGATAACATTCATGGGTAAATTGTTTTTCCTCCAGAGAAGCCTAAGGGTAGAAGATGCTGCGGAATATCCACTATTTCACAATCTGTGAAGACTTTACCTAGGAAAACCAACCCGCTTCCAGGTTATGAGCCCAGGATGGAAAAGATAAGCGTTTGGGTTATGGACTCGGACAGTGTCAGGACCAGAGATTACGATGCAAAGTACCTAGTCGCTCCCATCGTGCATGCAACCCCTCTGAAGCCTCCTCGAATTCCCACAGCTAAGGAGGAAGCCATTGCTAGAGAATATAGGTGCCTAATAGAGGAAGAGGACCAGGCGACGGACGAAGATGAATGAACTCCATGATTTTCACCTTAGGATATAATTCAACTCTTTTTTTTTTATATGGGCCACTGAATATTTTGTATTACAAGACTGGATGACACTCTTAAGGGTCTGGTTTCCTCCTTTGAGGCAACCCCAAACTTGGTTTATTTTTAACACTACCAAGGTAGGTATACGCTAAGCACTGCTTGCCATATCTACCCATTGCCTCTGTATAGTTTTTCATGCTTTTAATATAGTTTAGCCCAAGTTACAAACAAAAAAAAGTTCACATGAATATATGTACATAAAAATGATTGAAGTACATGTTTGAATATATGTAAAAATTATTGAAGTACAATACATATCGATGTATATATCTAAAAAAAATCATAAAATTCTATGTTTTCTTAGATGTGTCAAATAATAATAAAATTTTAAAATTGCATTAAAACATATATATCTAGTACACAACATTTTTCATTAATGTACATAGAAAAGATACTTTCAGTTGATAGTAAACTAGAAATTACAAAACACGTACCACACATTTTGTATTCAAGAATGAATATTATAATTTACTTAATAGACACATCTAAAACAAAATCATGCAACTTCAAATTTTCATTATATCAACTATACTAGATACACAGATATGTACATTTTTCAATAATGACATTATGAAAAATTGTACCAGAGAATGTATGAAATTGTTTAAGACTAGATAATCTAGACATGTGTATGTGTACACTTATATAAATTACTTGTGTGTATGTACAAAAACAATGTACATGTGCAAACACTTGTGCATATAACATAAAAAGGAAGTTATTTTTAGTTGAGTTCTGGAGGTTCTAAAAGATGAATCCAAAGAGAAGAAATTGTTGGGCAGTTCAATCAAAAAAATTCCAATGGAATGCCATCTTCAATGATCCGTTCATGATCGTATTTTGACATTTTCCATTTCTTAATTTTTGTTTTTTCTTTGATTGAACTTCCCTCAAATTTATGCGTGTTGCACACACCAAGTGACTATATTGACAACTTATGACATCAGGTTCATAGTACTGAAAGTAAAAAAAATCCCCACTTTGATTAGTTTGTTGGAAAATATAACCTTTAAGTATAATAAACCCTCTGTCATATGTAAACCCATTATCATCATAGTTTTCTAATAATTTCATCTTTCGTTCAGTGCAACGAATCAAATAATACTTCACATTTTCATCATTGATAGTAGGTGCAATTACAGCAAAAAAATTTCCTGCAAAATAAAACAAACTTATGTATTTAAATTTAGATCATAATTAACATGAAAAATTGACTTTAAAACTTGATTTTATTATCTATTTCTAGATCTCTATCATTTGAAATAAATTGAAATGTTACCTTCTCTAACAAGATCATAAACTCGATCACTTTCAGATGATATTGTAGTCTTCTCTGATTTCATTTCTTCAAAGCTTGCAAGAGACATTTTCCCCTTTGTATTTAGTTATGTATGTTGTCAATATTTTACATACAATTTATTTTCACAAACATCATTGGATTATGTTTTTTCTATGCAAACATGACAAAAACAAGAATATTTTCTTTTATCCAATGAAAACACATTTTTAGAGGACTTTGTTTTAATTGAACGCAATTTTCGAGTCCCTTTTATTGTTTCAACGTCATCTCCAATCGATCTATCTACATCTTGGACCCCAATATGCCAGAAAAACCTATATGGAAAATTCAAAGAAGAATATAAATATGATATTTAAATACCATCAAAGATAATAATTGTGATAAATGTAGTGTTTAAAATTAGAAATACAATAAAAATTAAATTGAATGTACCTTTTTACTTCCCTTGATCAGTTAGTCTCATGGCTTAGTGCAGTGATGCACCATTGAAAAAATTCTCCAGCTGAGACATATCGGTTTGTAGAGTGGTCCATTTGATATCTTCGAAGTGCTCATTTTATGCATGCCCCTGCACCATCATGTTCTCCTTTTCCATGACCAGTCTCAAAAAAATTCCAACAATGGTTAATGTGGGTTTCCATATGAAGACGACACAACCAAATGAATGATCGTGAAGATTTGAATTGACATGCGCATCCATCTAACCATATCCAATGTTCATTTAATTTTATTCCATTACTTTTCAAGGAGTCATAAATTTTTTCAAAACAATGTCGTACAAAATATGTATCATGTGTACGATTGTCACTGATATAAAAGTGATATTCTTTAATAACATGCCGATTTTTACTGGTGCTTTCTATATGATCAACATTTTGTTCATCATGTCTATATAGAATATGGATGAGCATGAAGACTTGGTTAGAATGATAGTATTCACTCTGAATTTCTTTTTGTGGAACGAATGTGTAGTTTTCTGCAAAATCAATTATTGACAAAATGGTCCCTGGTGGAAAAAATTCATGAGATTTTTTGAATTTCAAGTCCTGACATCGAGCTCTATGGGAATGCTTGGTGTATTTATAAATTTATACCTCAAACTTTCTCAAAAAATCTATCACAAAAATTTCTTCTTCTTGTAAATCAATTCTTTTAGCACTTGTAGTACTACTTGAACCAATCGATATATGGATATATTCATATCTATTCCATTTCACTTTCATATTGGAAAATGATTGATCATTTATATCAATACGATATTTGTTTTTAAATTTAGTCAAATTTCCACAATCATCGCATTTTTTACCATCAACACATTTCTTTTGGTAAAATAATTCATGGCTTTTTCTTCCACATAGAATTCGAAATATGAAATCATGGATAGTGGAAGGAGGAGGTCAATCTTTCCAAAAAAAATTACCAAAATGAAGGAATGTGTCATAATATAACTGAAATTCTACATAGTAACAACAATAAAAAGTGTTGCATACAGTGATAGGCTTTACACACCATGGTTTTTGTTGTACAAAAGCACTGATTGAGACATCAATTTCACGATTATCTTCTTTGAACTTGTTGAACAACTCTATCTGAGTGGTGTCCAAGAAATGTTTTGGATGTTCTTTGTACTGATTTCGTGCTATTCTTCTTCGCATCACATCCTTTTCTTTTAGTTTAACACGTGAATTTTTCATGCAATATTCATATATTATTTTTTTAACATTTTCTCCAAGTCTATCTTTGTATGTTTTCCTACAAATAGCTATCCAACAAGAGAGTTCATCATTTACATCTATTTGAAATCGAAATTTCCGATGTTTGTGCAAATTTTTTCGTGAAGTTCCAAATGCTCGTGCCATAGATTTTACCAAGCGATTCTCTTTATTACTTGATGAAACCACTTCCATTTGTATTTCTCTACATCCATCTGAATCACTTTTCTTTCTATATCTTCTAATTTACTTTAGAGCACTATTTAGATTTTGTATCACATTTTCCTTCATTTTATTTATCTTTTGTTGATTTTTGAATACCCAATAAAGTCGTAGCTTCTTTTAATTTCCTTGATGTTAAGATACTTTCAACATTTGGGCTTGAACTGCCACAATTTCATTTTGAAAAACAAATCAATAATGTGATTAACACGGTATCGTATAACATGGTCAACTTTTTTATCTCCATATGTGTGAGTGTCAACATTTTCTAACATCTCATCATCGATATTGATTTCATTTGTACATATTAGAATTAAATGTACATAATAAGTTTACATATTCAATAAATAACTATGTTAATAAATATGTATAATTTCAATAATACACATTCAACATATATATACATACCTGGTGATTCATTTTCTTCATTTCAATTTCTTTCAACATTTTCACCATCTTCAATCATTGGTTCAATATCTCTTTCACTTTCTCTTTCAAAATTTTGTATCTCATCATTAATGTTTTGAGGAATATCTCTCTCTGTTTACATTGCAAAATATTCTTCAAATTAGTTCATCAAATAAAAATTAAGTTTCACAATACACTAGTCAAATTTTAAATATCAAATTTATAATATTTACATTTACATACCTGCTTCAACTTCTAGTTGAGGTTGATTTTCCCTTTCAATATTTTAGCGTTCTTCTCTCTTTTTTTTGTGATATTCTCTCCCCTGTTCTCTACGTTCCTCAGGGTCTCTCACTCGATCATATTTTCTCTTACAATTCCTTCCATTTCCCATGATAATTGAGTATGAAGCTAAAAAAAATTCTTCAAAAATTTAGACAAAAACTCAATTAAAAAAAGCATCACAAAAGATTTAATTTTAAAAAAACTCATTTTAAAAATTTTGCACAAAAGACATACTTCAACCCAAAACGCTTGCTTTAAAAAATCCGCCCAGAAAATGTCTTCTAAAAATGAAATGAAGCTCAAAATATTTCCTTCCAAGTCCAGCAAAAAAATTTCATTTAGGAAGTTAGACAAAAAATTATTTTAAAAAATCATTATAAAAGATTTACTTCAACCCAAAACCCGTGCTCTAAAAAATGTCACTTTAAAAAAACCTCCAAAAAATGTGCTTTGGAAATTAAGCCCAACTTGTTAAAAAATGTCACTTTAAAAAATATCTCCAAAAAATTTCCTTAGAAAATTAAGCCCAAAAACCTCTAAAAAAATGTCTCTAAAAATAAAATACCTCCAAAAAATGTCCTTTGAATATTAAGCTTAAAAAGAGTCCTTTGAAAATTAAGCCCAAAAAAGTTCCAAAAAATGTCTTTTCAAAATTAAGGCCAAAAACCTCTAAAAACAAAATATCTCCAAAAAATGTCCTTTGAAAATTAAGCCCAAAAAGCCTCTAAAAATATATCACATACCTCTAAAAAATGTATCACATACCTCCAAAAAATTTCTTTTGACTATTAAGCCAAAAAAAGTCCTTTGAAATTAAGCCGAATAAAATGCCTTTGCAAAATCAGCCCAAATGAAGAAATGTGCGAAATTATGCGAAAATAATGATTCCGTTTTCGGCTATTTATATAGCTGCGAATTTTTTTTTTTGGAGGGGTTTCATCGAATTTTCCGGCCAACGTAAAGTCGATTAAAATTTTGGCCAAACTTTTGTGTCATTAGAATTGACGGTTCGTCGGGACAAAAAACAATTAGGTCGAACATTTTTAAAAGTTCGTCTAAACTAACACGTCTGCAATGACGCAGCAGATCGGCTCTGAACACATTTCTTCAACTTTGGAATGACTAAACTCCATGAAACTTTATGAATTAACTACCGAAACCAAGACAAGCATTTGCAGAATTCAATCTACTTTCAGGAAATATAACTTTTATGGAATTTCATAACTAATTATTAATTTTAATTAATTTTGTAATAAAATGGGTGCAAACAATTTCAGAAGGTCATTATGATTTAGTGAAATCAAAATTTTGTATCTTCCAAAATACATTGTAAAAAAAATTGAAAAAATTATGGTGCATTACATTAGTCTGTCGTCCATAATGGGTAGTTTTTAGTTTTTTAGTTTATAACTAATATGTTGAGAACTTTTGTGCGAGCCGAAACATATTGAAAATATGCATTTTTTTCGTATTGGATCAATTCAAAAAATTCTAGTAATTATGATATGCGTCAGTTGGTTTTGTAAATATAACGAAACCAAAGTAGACTCTGTCTAGATTGTTGTAACACATTTTTTTTTTCCCAAAAACACAAAGTTTTCAAAAAATATGCCAATGCGTTTGAACATGACTTTTTATAAATCCTTTGATTGTTAAAGAACACACACTCAAAAAAATGTTAAGTTGACATATCAAATGTAAATTCCAAAAAATAAGTAATAGAAAGCTAATAAAATTTCTGACAACTTTAATTTTTATCGTAAAATGAAATTCTAAACAGAAAAACTATTTTGGCTTGCAAAAAGTTGAAGAACATAAAAAAAATGATATTTTTTTTCTCAAAAAGGGGCAAAAAGTGTAACCTAAATTCACATTTTCACTTGTCTACTTGAGATTTTGCCATTATTTATCATCATTTCGGTTTTAATGTCATGGATCAAAGAGATGCAAGGGAGAAATTTAATGTTTCATGTCGTACCAAGGAAATATTCAATGTTTCATTGAATTTTTCTGTTCCAATGCTATCTTAGATTAAATTCGTTTAAATTCATGGGTGTAGCCACAAAAGTATATAAGGCCTACATTTACATAGTAGCTATTGTATGTCAAAATTAAATAAAAATAAAAATATTAAATTCAAGTTAGTATTAGGGTTTAGATTCTGATTAATTTAAATTTATTAATTGATAAATTGAGATATTTGGTAATAATTTAGATTCTATTAATTGATAAATTGAGATATTTGGTAATTTGTAATTCAATATTGTCACTACGGAAAATCCAATCCTACCCAACAACAACAATAATATATTTTTGATAAGTTAAAAGCCACTCAAATAAGGAAGTAAACTTCTCTCTAAACTTAGGAGAGGGAATAAATAAATTTTGAAGCATTATTAAATCATATCTATTTTAATTTGATCCACAAATATAGAATAATTAGTGATATTGTGTGTGTGTGTTTTTTTTTAATTATTTATGTGATGGTTATTGATTGTACTATGTTAAGTAACATGATTAGTGTGGTATAGGTCATGTGTAATTGTCTGATGACCATTCTGCTTTGAAATTTTATATTTTTAATCAAAAGCTAATCCAAGTCATACACAAATTAGTAAAGAAAAAACATGTATATATCTCAATTTCTAAATAGAATAGCTTTAATATATATATATATATATATAATGTAATTTTTTTTTTAGTTTAAATATGTTGTGGTCAAAATCAAATTTCGTTATCATAATTACAAGATATGGTTCTTTAAATATACACAATTTTTAGCTTTAAATGAAAAATGGAAAAGAAATAACAAAGAAATGATGAAAACATACATTATAATAAAAAGAAAACTATAAAAACATATTTTTAGAATAATATCTATGTCTATCAACATATATCTTTAATTCAAATATTTTAAAGATTAATATTTCTTTTAAAATATTAAAAAAAAAATCATAAATTTTATTTGTTCATAAAATAATAATTATAAAATATTTGATAATATTTTTATTAAATTATTTAAAATTTAAATAATTATATAATTATTTAAAATGTTAATTAGTTTTAAAGTAACATAATTTTCTATTATAAAATCTATCTCATTCAAAAATAAAATATTTTAGAAAAATAAATAAAAAATTAATTCAAAATGAAATTTAATAAATGAAACTTCGAATAAACAAAAAAAAAAAAAAGTTAACCAATTATAATTTTCCCTTGTCAATAATAAAATTTAAGGCTGCACGAACGAGAAGACATGGGAATGGTGACCAAAATTTGTACGAGTCCTAATTTCTCCGTTGAAGGGGAGAGGGACCTGTGCTGTTATTTTGAGGAAGAAGTCGTCTAACGAACACGTGAAATAGCTTGGATGGCAAAAATTGTCGGAATCTGGTTAACTAAAATTCAAAAAATCATATGGTTGGAGTGTTTAGAATCCATTTTTGATGCTGGAAATGGATTCAACACTATAAAAAACCCTTAGGGCACTCAAAATACTAAAGTTTAACAACTATAAACAAGATTCTGGGTAAATCTTTGCCAAATTTTTTAAAAATCATTGCCAGATTCTGGGTGAAAACGCATACCTTTTAGACTACGCGTTTTGAGGAATGCCATGCTATAAAAAGTTATGATAAAACTATTTAATCATTTTAACGATTAAAATCCATGAGATGGGGCCAGAGTGGTAGCCTCCCCCTTTTCGGATATTTCGGCGGAGCATGTAGTGCGGGATATCATATTATTTTGTTAATTAAATTTATAAGCATGTGAGTACCTAGTTAATACCAGGGGAGGGTCATTAAATTGCTGTGAACACAGTGTCCTTTCCGTATCTGTCTACATGCCCGAAACAATCGTTTCAGGTTACAAGTAACGAGGCATTCCTTGATAAGATGTTAAAAATCTTAACTAATAATATTAGAATGAAATATTAATAAATAAAACTATAATAGATAAAAACAATAAAAATCATATAGTTTTATTTTATAAAATTGAAAATAGTTTACTACATTTGATCAAATTAATAGAAAGCTAACCCAAAATCTAATGCATAATACTTACTAGAGGCAGGCACAATAATCAAATAAGCCAATACAAATAGACTTGGTGCTCTAATTGACCAAAATATTTATCCAGATGCATTGTTGTTGCAGTGAGAAAAGCTATTTCTCTGGGATTCCTCCTTCAACAAAATGGAATGTCTGTTGCTCGAAACTAAGACAGATATCCACCAAGTCTCGAATCTATAGGAGTAGTAGTGAGAGGTATTGGAATCAGGTCTGGAATTGCTTGGTTCCACTTGTGGTTTGGTGCTTCTGTGAAGGGGATTATAGTACGAGGGATGACTATGCATCCACCAAGGGAGCAGTGAAACTATATCTTATTCCCAATGGGCCAATTTAAAATAGGTGATAGATATCCCAAGTTTTAGTTCATGTATTTTTACAAATGAATTTAATAATTGAGCGTTACTTTCGCTCTACCACATTGTCCACTTGACAAAGGGTATGAACTTCGTAAAATGGATATACTCTCCCCATGTCCATCTACCTATCACTCTTAAATGGTTGAACCTTTTAATGATGTACTTTTCTTTAGAGTTTGAAATTAGAGCTCGTTTAAATGTTTGTTTTTAATTATTATTGAAATTTTGTGATATAATTATATTTTTTAACTATAAATTAGATTTAAAAACTATGAAAAAATCCCTTCTATATCTAAATAATTATACATCTGAATTTTGAGAATCAAATTTTAAAGGGAATACAAATGTTGTAAAAACTAAAATAGAATAATTTTTAAATAATTTAAAATGTCGATAATGATTATCTTATTTGTGATTAAAGATCAAGGTGAGCATTTCTATAGGATATTTATTCGAATAAAGATTAGGTATGATTTATACCTGTAACTTTAGCTTTCAATTTCATGACTATCTAAATGAGTGAGTAATGAGTCTTTCCAGACCTAACTAAATTAATAAAATCTCCATGACACATGAAGATAAGGATCGAGTCAAGAATGACATATCTATTTATTTTTTACACATTCACCAATACACAATTTGAGATAAATATTATATCATAAAAATAAACATTTTGATGATAACCATCTAAGAATCATAAATATCATCTAAGATACACTTTGAAATTCACTACCATCATATAATTATATACACCTCTAACACATATAAATTCCATTAGCTAGCACATAAATCTAATAATGTAACAGGGTCATGATCACATCTAACAAAACAAAAACATCATAATCTAACATCATCACCACACACATCCTCAATTAATATAAATCTCATGTCAAATAACTGCTATCACTTATAAATCTATCCGCAAGCACATTAAATGAACATATCTAACATGTCTTATCAATATAGACAGTAACACCAACATATAGATTAAGACGTACATAAACATGAACAAAACAAATGCATCATATATATGTGTATGTATGTATTTATGTATGTATGTATGTATGTATGTACACACAATCAAGTCAAATAAATGTAATCAAATATCTAATAAAACAAACGTTGTGCTAAGTTGGTCTGTAGTAGAAGACGATGGATGGTCAACTACTGTATGATCAACATCTGTCAAACTCAATTGAGGTGGAGAAGGAGGTGGTTGTTTTGCATGATTAGAAGACGATGGATGATCAACTACGTCTATGCCCTTAATGCAATCTAGCGAACTCTGATGTGGACGAGGAGGTGGGTGGTTTTCTCTGTCAGGAGAAACATGAGGTACATCCTCTATCTTTAGCATCTCATCAGCAAGAAACTACAAAAGAGGTGTACTACTAGAAGGATGACCAAAATCCTTACGACCATGATCCAATGGGGTCTTACTACGATCATCATCATCAGCGTGATCATCATCATCACTACCCTCATTTGATGTATTTGTAGTTGCATGATGTTGGCCTAAATTCCTAATCATTTTCAGTACCCTACTAGCTCGAATGATATTCCGCATAAAAGACATCATCTCGCATGGACAATCTCTATACATACCCATCAAACTAGTATCTACGATGATATCTCGAGACTTCGCAGGGCAGACTTCCGCATCAATCAAAACTCTAGCCAATCGGTCACAGTAGTCCATCCAAACTCATAGACCAAGTCTACGACTTCGAGCACCCATGCCCCCTAAGGATGTGCCTCACCCTCCTAGGCCTCACCCATCTCCTCCGACATCTGGTAGGGGAGGAGGCATGTCCCTATCGAATGTGTAGATATCTACAAAATATATAGTATAGACAAATAATTAGATAATTTCATTAAATAATTTAATAAAATAAGTTAAATAACATGTTAGAATCAATATAATTCTAATTTATCAAAAAAAGAAAATTAAACTATATGATTAATTTAAAGAAAAAAATAATATTACCTCTATCATCTAGAGACTCAAATGTTGTGAAGAATATGTTGGGGCACCCTCTCCAATCAATCCCCGCTTACAGAAATGCCAATGTGGCAAACAAATGGTAATCCTCACTGTCAGTAGCGCCAGTGCCTCACGCAAAATCCTGGGCAGATACTCTGGCATGCCCCTCTTGGGCATCATTTTCCCCCACATGTGCATTCAGACCCCAGTGATCTGCCTAGGATGGACACGGTAAAATGTAGGCCTCATCTCTAGAAACCTGTCAAAAAAAAAAAACCTCATAAGCGAAAGGAAAGGTCCTCCTCCCATGTATCAATGCACGAAATCTATCTAAAGCCATGCTAAACTATCTCAAAAAAATGGTAGATCATCTAATGCAATGTGGAAAATGAATCAAAGAATCAACATAATAAAAAAGAGGGAAATTAATGTGTTTCCCATCACTACTAGAGTGTGCAATCGTGGTGACTAATGATTAGAGGAAGCTAACCTCCTCTGCAGAAAAAGAAGAAATATTTCGGTGTGCACCACAGACTTGGAAATTTGATGGATGGACCACATGAGGTTTGACATATCTCTTATTGTACGCAAGCTGACTCCCAAATTCAACCCTGTGGGGGGAATTAGGCAACTGTGGAAACTCCTCCCCTCTCCTGGATAGGTCAGTGATAAATTATATTTCCCCCTCAATGGGTTTATACGTTGCCATAGGAGTAAGACGAAAATCCTTCTCCTAGATATTCTATCAGCAGGTCAGATGTGCCAAAAAGACAGAGTGTGCCTTCAAGGATGTAGCCTCCTCATAGTACTTGAGGAGGCATACATTCCTCAAGAGTGCTTGAGCGACAATAGCAATAGGGCGAGGATATAAATCCATCTCCCTCTCTCTGGCCTACCATGTTCAGACCATATCGTATTGGTCCCCTTGTTGCTCTTGCTCCCATTGGTGCTCCCTCTAATGAAGTATCTTCTACATGATTGAAATATAAAATACATCAGCCTCGTACATAAAATACAAATTTTTTTATTAAATGAAACATGCATTTATAAATATGGAAACAAAACTCTCAATTAAAAAAAAAAAAACTCGGTGCGCTTAATACACTGTCATGCATTGGAAACAATGCGCTTTCAACTATAATTGCACCGATACCGGTGTGCACATAAGTATAACACACTAATGTTGGTTCATAGTTTTAACTTTTGAAAGTGATGCAAAAAACTTGTGCGGAATGTTCAGGTTATCGAACACATCGAGCTATGGCTATATTCTTAAATATTAAATTGGCGGTGTGTATGGTAAATATAAATGCATCGGGTGTGATGCACCGACATATAATATTTTGCATCAATCCTAGTGGATTTTAGTTTATAAAAAACACCACAACAACGAAGATGTTTTATGTTCACACACCGACCTATGGTTCACCCTGTAAATTTACAGGGAAAACTTCTATCAATGCAACCCGAATGTATCAAATGCACCGCGTGGTAACAAAAAAAACTGAAAAACAGTAGAAAATTTAGCCTAATTTACAATTCTAATCCGCTAAAAAATTAAATTACAAACAAACATAGAAATTACATATAAATGTTTTCGCGAGGGAGGCATCGTTGACACATAATAGAGAATTTTTTTTTTTAGGATAGTTTGAAAAAATTGAAAACTCAAACAATGAGCATGGTACGGAAGAATGATGAGAAAGAGAAGCACCCACATCAGGGTGCTTGCATGTTGAAAGATTGGCACTAGTGCTTCATAGCACTTCTGCACTATAGTTTGTAAAAATGAACATTACAACCGGGAGGGTTTTTTTATTTAATCCTTCTCGGGTATGTTTCGGAAAACACATCAGTGCGATATATATCCAAAAGCACCACATTTTTTTAGTATGTACCGTAATGGTGCTGTGTTTTTACTATAGCACCACTAACTTTTTTTAGAATTTAAAATTGCCTAGCAGTGCACTTTAAAAGATGTCCTCAGGAATTATGTTGATCAGACCGCACCTGGGCTTCACTGGAAATAACATCACATTTCCATGAAATTTAAAACTATAATGATGCTCCATACTGGTATGCACCAACACATTTTACTAAGTGATGGGTGTTGATGTTATCGACTATTCAAGCATCGGTGCCTGATGTTATGTACTCCACCATGTTTTTTTATTTTATAAAAATAAATTATCGATGGCGCACCATGTTATTTTCAACACCGATGCTTGTATGGATAGTAAAACACCGATGTGTTTGTATATTTTAGACGCAACATTAAAAAAACATATGCTAAAACATCCACTCGCCCACCTCCACTAGCGACCTCCGCTACAAAAGGAGTTTTGGGTTATTTTTATAGGGTCTTCCGCAAAAACATCCGCTATAAGGTATTTTCCTTGTAGTGACCCTTGGTGCTCCTAAGCCTGGAAAAAACTCGTATGTCCTAGTCAAAACAACGC
Source organism: Pinus albicaulis (assembly GCA_034641835.2). Classification (NCBI taxonomy): domain Eukaryota; kingdom Viridiplantae; phylum Streptophyta; class Pinopsida; order Pinales; family Pinaceae; genus Pinus; species Pinus albicaulis. The sequence continues at coordinate 969,555,737 of CM076584.1, read as the reverse complement.
TTAGCTCAAGATGAATCATTATATCTTCTACCCTCTTCCATAGCTTATCCCAAGGAACAATGTCGAAAGAGTTTCTAAAGTCAAAAAAACAATATAAGGTATTAGTATTATTATTGCAACATTCCTCTATAATGTTTCTAAGTCAACAAGATGGTCATAGTTAAGTGATGTCTCCTAAATCCATCTTTCCCTTTAGCTCTTTTACCATGGCTTTCAAGTCAATGGCTCATCTTCTTTTCTAAAATGACAACATGCAACATGGCTAAAATGTGGCTAATCAATATGGCCTTGTAGCTATAGGGAATGCTTTTATCCCCAATTTTCACGATAGGCATGGGGTTTACATCCATGGCTTAGGGAATCCTTTTTTCACTACTAGATTGAGGAGTTTATGTATAAGAGGGATGACGACAAGCCTTTCCATTTTTATAATTTAGATTGGAAACTTTCAATATCCCTAACATTCCCATTAGTGAGTTTCTCAATCCAAAACTCATTTTTTTCCAAAGAGAAGATATCCTCCTCTATAGGAGTTTTTGAAATATTGTTCCCATGAAATCAAGGGAATTTATATTCTTAAGATAAATATCCTAGTTCTTTAAGGGGATTGAATTATTTTCTTTCATTTTATAAACAAGAATGTTCATCCAAAAAATTTTGGGCTCAACTTTAGAAATGTGAAGAAGATTCTATTGCCTCCTATTTATATCGAATCTTTGGTTCCTTTTGATAATATCTTTCTACATTTTTATTTTTTCAATATTTATGGTTTCGTTAGGAACATCTCTAATCACTTTCGTGACAATTTTACAATAATTATCATAACAATGGTTGGAAGTTATTTTATTCTTTTTATAAGACCCCCTGGTAAAGAACTTGTTTATGGTAGTGGAGAGGGTTGTATTAAAATTGCGGTAGATGTGAACAATGTTATCATTATACATTAAGGAATCTATATCCATTAAGAAGACATCCATTTTACTTCTTTCAAAATGGACGTGCCTTTCATTCTCAAAATTCACTTACATGCGGTTGATGTGAATGTTAAGATTTAGATTTAATATTAGAGGTTATGGTCATAATTAGGCTTGTGGTCATCTAGGAGGTGAAAATTTACAATACGTTTGAGAACGTGGATATTATTTATCACATAATCCATGACACTATTGCCAAGCCCATGAATATAATTCATCTAGCTAAAGGTTGGTTATTTATTAATTATATTACAAATTATTAGGTCTTGGGAACTATAGAACTTGATTAGATTGGTACCAAACAAGTCCTTAGTTATGTCTTCATAATTTCTTTAGAATCTACTAACTAAGTCAAAGTCCTCATTTATTTGGACATGATTAGGGTGAGAGTTTTTACTTAGGAGTGTAGCTTGTTTAGTAGTGGTTCTAGCATTGAAGTCCCCTAACAAGACGATATTACCTTCATTCTTTAGATTATGAATATATTTTTCTAAGGTATTTAATGGACAATTTTTATCCAAGTTGTTTTTCATATAGAAGGTTGAGTCGATAGGAGAAAAATAAAAAATAGTATGATGAACCCTATTGGCATTAGAGTCAGAAATTTTGATTCAAATATCGTGATTGAGGGGGTTGATCTTATGAAACTAAATGTATGGAAAAATCTTAGTTTTTATATAACAAGTTATTCCACCAAAACCTCTACAAGAAGTTGTCTTGTTCCAATCCGACCAGAAAATGAATTCATCTATGTGGGGGACCTTGGATTCATCATTCTCCAAAGTTTCAACTAAGAAAATAAGATCAATATCACTCGAGACCAACTTAAAATTGGACCTTTACACCATGGAAAACAATGGCACTTCTAGAAAAGGATTTGGAGTGTTACAAGAATATCCAGAGTTCTAGATTAAAATAAGAAATTACATTTCTTAAAATTAGTAAAAAATAATAATTCTAAGTGATATATTTATAAATAATAATCATTTTATTATATATTTTAATTAATTAATGATTTAAAAATTAATAAAAGACTACTACCACTATAACGCCAAGGCTATATATCCAATAATATGCAAGTTAGATAGATATTTTATTAGAAGTGTCTTTTTATGTGATTGAAATGTTTATTCTAAATTGTTTCCCAAGTAAAACCGATGAAGAATATAAGGTCCTTAAAATAAATGGATTTGTTTTGTGGTTGATATGCAACAAGAGATCCTATCTTAAATCGATTAGATACATAGTTTTTTATATCAAAAATAACATGCTCCTCCACATTATGATTCACAAGAAAGACTATTTCAATTAATACAAATAGATGGATGATTTTAATGCTAAATATATATATATATATATATATATATATATATATATATATATATATATATATATATATATATATATAAGCCAACGAGGGCGCGGTTCAACAGTGAAGAGTGGGTTGTTAAGACACTCGTGGTGAAAGGTCACTGGTTCAAATCCCCCTGAAGGCACAAAAAATCCAGTCATGCTAAGGGTTGGTGTGGTCGAGGCCAGGTGCGATCCCCAAGTGATTTTGACGGCTTAAATGTCCCTCGATCGTGGTTTCTCAGACCAAAAGTTTGGCGTGATGCCATATTAGGACCACATAACCAAACAAACAAAAATAAATGCCATAAAAAAAACAAATCAAATAAAAATGATCCTAGAAAACACATAGAAAATCTAGAAAATGACAATATACTCTTAAAAAGAGACTTGAATACTAAAATAACAATTACAAAAGCTTCTAATTTAAACAATTAATAACACTCCAATCATTTATGGCTATATTGGTTAAATTTCTTTTAAAATAAAAAACATACCAAAAATCAAATCTCTCTTCCAAAAAAAAAATAACACTTACAATTGTTCCACATGTTAATTACCACCATTTAACTTTTCCCTTCCCATCCTCCACATTTGTGCAAACTCACAAATCTAAACATTGAACTTCCTCTAAGAAATTTTCTACTTATAAGGACATTAAAAAAAAAATCTTCTTTCATGAGCTTACTCATTTGTGATTCCCAATAAATATATCTATTTAAATAAAAATATTTAATCTTAATAGAAAAGAATACCTATGTAATCTGAACATTCTTTCTTTACTCACATCAAATCCACCTTGTAATCAGCAAAATTAAAACTCATATCAATATATATACTTTCGAGATTCATGGTTTCCTGGTCATATGGCTTGCAACAAATGGAGATCTTGGAGATCTTAGGAACCAAAAGGCACCTTGAGCCTATGCAAAAGAGTGAATAATGGATGGGAACATTCATGGGTACATTATTTTTTTTAAATTTTGGCCACTATACTACCTTAATAATGACCTTTTTTATATATAATTTATATATCTAATTACTTAATGTAAAATTTTGTACTGAATAGTTATAGGAAGGAGGAATTTTGTATAAAAAATTACAGGTGTTACTTTATGATAGGTCACATGAAGTATATTGATGTAATCAAAATCACACACAATATAGAATTTTCACTCGCCTTTATCTATGTCTATTTGGAGGTTTTCAACTCAACCTATACAATACCGATTTGATTAAAATATTCAGGTTTAAGTCCCATTAATGGTTTCACTCTAGAAGAAAAGGCTTCATTGTGGTGACAAACGTTTCATCCGGATTCAATTTATAATGGAGCATTCCTTTCTATAATCTTTGTAATATGTATTCAATTTGCGTGAATAAATTGTTGTATTTAGTCATCATAATGATTTCCATATTATTTAGTTTCATTTGACACTTTTATATTTGTTATTTTCAATGTTACTATTATTGGAATGGTTTCAATTTAAGAGTATCTATTACATCAAATAAATGTATTGTCACAGAAATACTAAAATTTAAAAAGAAAAAAATAAAATAAAATATGTGAACATATTTGTAAATATACTATTAGTTGTGGAAAGTTGAAGATTAGTAAGGAAACTCTCTATAGTTTTTAATAAATCAATAATGGAAAGTAAACTCTTTCTATAAAAAATAATGAGAAACAAATGAGTGAAATCAATTTCATAAAAAAACATATATATATATATATATATATATATATATATATATATATATATATATATATATATATAATTCAATTTTAAGGTCACAATGAAGTTAAACACCAAATTGACGTATAAGACTTTCTGTTTGTAAGACAAAATATCCACCTCGACACAACTATATATATATAAAATAAAAATAAAAAAGTGATTCCCATTATTAAGAAAAATCAATCTCCATTCATATTCTATTTTTCCTTTGATCTTCATTACTTTCTAGATGCCTCACTATTTGAAAAAAAAAAAAACACTTAATTGCCTTTTGTAAGTGGCTAATGATTTTTGCTTTGACTCCTGATTTTCCAATAAAATCTTTAAAAAAATAGTGGATAAGAAAATCGACTAACTTTAAAATAAAATAAAAAAATTCCTGATTTTCTCTCAATAAAATTACAATATTTACTATATTGCCGTTAGATGATAAGCTTTACAACATAATACTTTTTTCTAAACCACCTACATTTGGTATACGTAATAATAAACATCCTCATTGGAATTATATATATATATATATATATATATATATATATATATATATATATATATATATAATTTCATAAATTAATATTCAAAATGAGAATTCCATGATATATTGAATTAATAATTTAGATCAAACGTCATTGACATATCCAAATAACCGATTGAAATAATTTATGAGAGGACTAACAATCATAGATGACAACTTAAATTGTTAGGAATAGATTTTTAACTCAATTATATATATATAATTTTAATTTGATTATAAATTATATCATAATATTTTGAATTACTAATTAAAATTAACAATTTATAATATATTAATTTAATGTTTTCTGGTTAAATTTTATTAAAAATATATATAATCTATATGGATAGGTTTCATGAATATTCATGAGTTATGTTTATAAGTTTTTTTTTTTTTTTTGTCCACGTTGAATAATACAGATTTTTTTTTGTCTAGGTTAAAAGTCATATTGGTTTTAGAATAATATTTTTTTACAGGGTGGGAAAATCTATCACAACTTAGTTGTCAAACTAGAAGTGAGGACAATTATCTCTCACTCATCACCCTTATTCAAGGAAAACCATGCTGCAATAACTGACTCATCACCCTTATTCAAAGAAAACCACCTGGAATAACCCTTTGATGCCTTTGGTTCTTTGGTCGTTAATCTGTTTCCTTATGTCCAAGTAGAGACAATTTGAGGAATACGAGTTCGTAGCCAAACTGAAACAGTTTTAGGACATACTCGAGACCCTTTCTCAAATAAAACTTAAAACAACTGAGAATATATATATATATATATAACTTGATGGCTAGATATTCAATCTCTAACCAGAGTGAAGTATCGTTTTTTACAAGTAGTGAATACTGTGGTTTTGAGGTAGATCAAGTAGTCTGCAAATTTTGATCTTTGTAGCTTTAGCTGTGTGAGCTTGTGGGCTATGGGCCATGAAAATGGCTCCTTCTATTTGGTTTGCAGCAATAGAGCTAGCACTCCTTCGAAACCCCAAATAAAAATAATGCAGAAGGTCTGGTGCTTGACCCGAGCATACAAGTTCCACTTGAGGTCGAGAGTCGAGACTACAGGTGAGGTGAGGTTCCCATTTTCTTTTTCTGTGGCAAGCTGACTAATTTGGGGCTCGACCAAACCGATTGGTCCAACCACGAGTCAATGGTTGGGATGGTCCGCTACTTGACATCGGTTCTCCTTTTGATTTTTACTAGCCCAAAGGTCAGTCTCAGTTCTCTTCGCCTCTATTTGTTCGACCTGACTTAAGAACCACATTCAACACATCGCACGCCTTACCATTTATAAATGGCATAACACAATATGGATCAGGGTCCATGCTCACGCATCGTGTTTTTTTTAGAAAATTAATGAATTAACCAATATTTATTTATTACGCCAATATGTATGTCTATTTTGTAATAGGACTTTAAGAACCACATTTAACACATGGAAGGCCTTAGCCTTTATAAACGACAATACGATATGGATCATGGTCTATGGTCATGCATCATGTTTTTTTTATAACATTAATGAATTAGCCAATATTTATTTATTAGACCAATTAGCCTTTTTAAAGGGTGCTAACGATACAACAAAAATTCTAAAAATTTTCATTTATAATCTGGATTTCCAAAAATTTATAGAAATTTCATTAAAAATCAGTAAAATTAAAGTAATGTGTGTGAAGAGCTTATATTGATCGAACAGATTAATGAGCATATGAATGTTTGAGTTCTTTGTCATCCGGCCAATACATTCATTTAAGATTTGCATGGACGTTGATAGAATGTCTTCTCCTATCACCGACGAAATATACCTCCACCGCACCACACAAGCCATCGATTCAGCACCAGTGGATGGCCCACTAATCGTTTTCCCGTTAATTGAATGATAAGATGCCCAACAACTAGTTGTTGTTTGCTAATTCTCACACAATTTTAACGTTGACATCTTAGAATTGAGAGAGAGAAAGACAATTGAAAGAATATTTAACAGTTAATACGAAAGTTCATTTTCAATTTTAAAATATACATACTTATTAGTCCGTGCCCTAAGTGGTATGGTACTATTGTAATCAATTTTCTGTTATAGTATTAATCTGTGTTGATACTAACTTAAAGTTTATTGTGTTTACAGTACTTATTTCGTAAAATATGGTTTTTAAATCTATCACTATATATATATATTCATCATTTTATTTGGCTTTTTGTCAACGCAAGAAGAGCCAAAGATGCTATATTGATCTATATTGGTCGTATAATTTCTATATTTTTCATATAATTTTTCGAAACATTAACTAATACTCACATTAGTTTCGTCGCATTAAATTTTTTATTATGTTTCACTTAGAATGGTTTGTTTCTATATATATCGATGTCTTCTTAGGTGAGTGGCACGCCACAACACATAGCATTAGGCCGCCCAACCACATGGCCATGTGCATATGAACATGTAGATAGTTCTTCAAGTGTGGCAGAGGCAGGAAAACATAGGTTATGGTTATCCAATTCCAAGGGATCCCGATCCATATCCATAACTCACGTGGGCTATCACTAGTTACGTGGCCAATTGACTTCAGGTTCTTTCTCTTCCAACCTAGTTAAAATTGCTACAGTCGTAGCTCTGGCTTGAACCGATGACCAAAGATGCAGTTGTATCCCTACCTTGACTTGCACTCCCGTATCTCGGTGGTGGAGAAGCTTACCCCCATAGAGATATAGCATATTAGCCCATAGATATATACAAAAGCGTAGGTTTTCTTTCTTACTTGGAGAATGTACAGCTCAAGTTGAGGTTCACATTTGCACGAAACATCTCAGTCCAACAACACCGCAACAAGGCAACTTGCAAATTATACTCAAATTTAAAAAACAATTTTCCTCACATGAATTTATGCACAATTGTTTTGTTCGATGAACCATTAAATTTATGCATAGTTTTCATTTTTTTAGGTACAACTAAAAAACCCACACAATGGTCTCCTTGCAGAAAGTTATGAAGTTTTTCGTGAACATTGGTCTCTGCTAGAAGAAAATTGGAAGGGGTAAACACTATTACAAAATTGACAAAGAAAATACTTAGAATATCACTGCACTAAAACACTACAAAGAACTTCATGTTTCATAATACAAATATATTTCACGTAGACATTGATTGTATCAAATACATAATGTACAGGAACACAATTTTCATGAGAAGGAAATGTTGTTGTTGTCGAACTGTTGTTGTTGAGGAAGTATGAGGCTTGGTAAAGAAGATCAGGGAGTTCGAACTCGATTGGGCCATTAGCTATTAAAAAATAGAATTTGTCTTTACCTGGGTATTTTAGATATATGCGAGCCTGCATATGCATTGGATAGCCAACTTTTATGATTGTAGCATTGTACAGCCAGTCGATTTTCCTCGCAGAAAGTGCATCGAACTTATTCCTGCGCATCCCAACCATGAACACTAAAGGGGAGATAGTTGCGTGATTTATTTATATGCCATAGATTATCCCTAAAAAATAAGTGTGCTATCAAGGAAAGAGGTACTAAAACGATGAGAATCAACATTCACTCAGTCAATTATGGGTTGATCTAGTCTTCTCATTTCTATCTAACCTATTCATTCCTTCGAAGGTGGAAAGAAGCTCAATTTCAGTTCGGTAAGAGCAGTAACTTGGTTAAGGGCGGTTCCACTCCTCATCCTCAAATAGGCTTGCTTATAACTAACATAAACATCATGGTAATCAAAGTGTTCTAAATTCCGATATCTTGGTTATGTTCTGTGATTATTATCGAACCCATTGTTATAAATGTGTATGTTATTATAAATAGGTAAAGCTAATCAACTTGAATAGAGAATCCAAGTAATCACATGGCATCCTCCATGTATTGCACGGTTGTTTTTGGAAAAGGACTAGTAAGGAATGTGGCCTTCACGTGGGATCCACATGGCACATGAGGTTCATAGCTTAAACATTTTGGTTCAACAAAGAACTTTTTGGACTTACAATGTCCGCGTGGCTTACAAGAGCCTCACTATGAATTCTTGGGGACTATGCTAAGGAGGGACTATAAAAAATGTTAACTGTCTATGATAAATATCATATGGCGAGAAAACATAACCTCATGTATATGCTCATGAAGTAAACAACCAATGCCATAAACATGGAGTATACTTTACCATGAGGTAAGGAAACCCAAAAAGCATCAGCTCCACTATCGTTCATTAGGTTGGTTGCTTTCTTCCTACCACCTTATCTAACCCACTCCATTAATTAGGTTGCTCAATCCCTAGTGTGCCTTCTATAGGATAGGGAATAGAGTAATCAAAGCAAGCATTTGGACCAATGCCATGATTATAAGTGAAGGTAGAGGTAGTGGATCCACCACAAATAATGGTCGGGTAAGTTGTTCAACATCAAGAAGACAAATAAAGATTCACATTCACTTTATCTCGGCATATTTATAGGCACTCTCTTAAGGAAAATCCAGAAGTTACAAGGAATATCTCTAGATCATAAAGAGGTGTTAGTTCCCTCTATGCATTCCCAATAATAGGTTTTACTCCATTATTGGAATCAAATTTGTTGACTCCATGTATGAACGAATATCGGATCCATGGTAGGATGGGTTATGAAACGGATAGGTATCATCAGGATTCTTCATAATAACGTAAGTAACAAATATGTCTACCCTTTATTCATTCATTCAACTAAGGACTATCAGCAACACTACTCATTAGGAAAATAGAACCAGCTATATGTATCTATTCGTAATGATCCGCTGCTTCTGACTATTATTGACTGACACTAAATATAACTTCATGGTATGAGTATTATTGATCTGAATGTGATCGAAATTATGTGCTGAGGTAGAATTGAATAGTTTCCATTAGTGAATTAATTGTTAACTGAACTACTTAATGTGGAAGACTGAAGGAAATATAAAGAATTTAACGACTTAAACTAGCATCATATTAAACATTAAATTACAGTAGAGAACAGAGAAAAGAGACAACAAACAATGATTACAGAGTTCTTCCATGGTGAACTACGTCTCCTGGTCCACTTTCAAGATGGGTGTGTGCTTTCTTAGGATTGACCCGAGGAAGTCTTTACACAGAAAATACACCAGACAGAATGTGCTTGCAGGCACCTCTTGTCACTGACAACAAAAATATCTGTCTCTTAGCTTTCCAATGCCTATCTTTGCGCTCAAATCCTCCTCTAGACGACCAAGAAACACTGAAAACAAAACTGCCTCTCTCGCTCTAATTCTGAATGAAAAATCACTCATGTGTACTCATGGAAGAAAATATCATGGTTTATAAAGGCCTGGTCTCGAACTCCCTGATGCCAAAATAGGCAGGTGGTTTAACAAATAAAGCGTGTGGACGTCTTGGTATTATGATGTGGTGACACCTAGTGTATAGTGGTAAGGTGGTTTAATTTCAACCTTAACACAATTTAATAGAAAACCCAAAAATAAACCTTAGGATAAAACTTATCCCTGGCGGTCAGTTAATGACGCGGAGATCGAGCTGACAGCTTACATGTGATCGGGCACGCCTTGACATCTCACGGTCAACTCTCGGTGGCTTTGGCTGATAATTCGCGATTAATCATAATCATGTGACAGCTACCCATGGACAACTAACTCCAACGATTACGGTCAGTTGTCTAACGCCTGACGACTTCTGCAATGGTGACTATTAATTTTTTCGCCTGTTCACATGTTAAGGGGCTCCGACGCAATTACATCCAATGGTTTTAGGTCTGATATGTATTACATTTTGGTTTATCATATGGTTTTAATACATATTCCCAAAACTTAGACTTAGGATTATTGCATAGGTTTTTAATGTGATGCGCTATGTTTTAACACCTTAGGTTTTAGACTTAGGTGTTAGGTTTTTAATACACCACGTTGTAACTGCGCTAGGTCTTAGGTTTAGGTTTTAGATGTTAGGTCTTAGGCCCACGACTTAGATAGGTTTATTAAATTTGTAAGGAGTTTCACCATAGGGTTTGACCATAGGACCATGGTCCATTACATAATGACACCATTACATCATCATGAACCCACATACACCATGACACCAAATTCAAACCACTTTTTAACCATGAAAACATACTGAACCATGACAAAGTACTTTCATTTGGAATAATGGAGGATGTGGCAATCTGAATACTGAACCTGATATCGAACAAATTGGAGTTGACTATACCTCTCTATCAATCTGTGTTGAAACAAGGTCCTCCTGGATCAATTGTCTCCACTTGAAAGCTTTTGGACCACAAAATTTTGATTTAAGCAGATATCAAGTGAGGGTACATGTCCCTCACTTTTCCGATCTCTATCCACCTTACCTTGCCCAGATCCATGTCCTTGATTCCCACTTGAAGATAGTCAACATTTCCTAGTCTGGAAGTCCGAAATATCCTATCCAAGATGGTATCTTCCTGCAACTCATTCATATACTCAAGTGCCAAATCATCAATATTAGGCATCATCATATCTTCCTCGGGATCAATGATCATCATAGGTTCATACAACTTCAGATTTTTTACATTTACAACTGAATAAATGTGCATGTAAGGCAGTAAATTTAATCATAATGCATTGTTTCCAACCTTTTCAACAATCTTGAAGGGACCATACCTGATGGGTTTCAATTTCTTACCTTCTCCTTTCAATATATCTTTACTGATATACAACCATACATGATCACCGACCTGAAAATGATGATTGAATCGATGCTTATCGTGGCACAGTTTGTACTTGGCATGACTCTTCTCTAACTGATCATGCACTACTTCATGTATATGTTGTATTCGTTGAATGAACTTAACTTCTTTGTTTGAATTTTCATGTCCATCCACTTTATATTCTTCACCGAACATGAATTCCATTGGTGTCTTTGGTAGATGCCCAAAAAATGTTTCAAATGGTGATTGATTAGTCAAAGAAGGTAAATATTCATGGCTTGATTGTAAGCATGTTGCACATAAGGTAAATATTCATCCCACAACTTAGGATGTTTACTGCAGTAACCTCATAGAATATGTATAATAATCTTGTTCACTATTTTTGTCTGTCCTTCAACAAAATCCATGGAAATGTTGTCCCATAGTTGCAAAGGAACTGGAAGTGGCATGTACAAACCAATATTTCAATTTCTTGGCTTTCTTGTAGAACACATCACACATACTTTAATGTATTTCATAATTGTTTCATACATGCGAGGCTAGTAACAATACCTTTGAATTTGTGCCATAATATTTCTTATGCCAAAATGTCCTGCAATTCGAGAAGAATGAGCTTCCCGAATAACCTGTGCCCTTTCTGTCTGTGGTATACACAACTTACCCAAATGATATAACAACCTGTCATGAATATGAAAATTGACTTCTTCCACCTGAGTACCATGAGTTAGTGATTAATAAATATCTTTGAAATAATCATCAGTACTATATTGTTCTATATAACTTTTATGTTTCAATAAACTATTTTGCAGTACTTCTGAAGCATTCAAAGGCGGTCTATACAACATATCGGCTACTTTTTTTGCTACACCTTTCTTGTAATTAATTACTAAGTGAAATTTCTGAATAAATCCCATCCATCTATAATGGATAGATTGTTGCAACTTAGTCTGTGACTGAAGGTATTTAAGCGGATGATAATATGTGTGAATCATTATTTCCTTACCCATTTCATAACCACTATCATCTAATTCAATTTCAAATGGTCGTTGAAGATCTAATAAAGCGAAGATTGGTGTTGTGAAAAATTTATGCTTAAGTGAATCAAAAACTTTAAATTCGACACACATTCCCCATGTCTTGTTTTTCTTAAGAACCAAAACTATGGGTGAACCACATGGAGATGGAATGGGTTGCATAAAGTCCTTTCCATCCATCCCTTGGATTATTTTTCTTTATTTCTTCGTGATCTATGACTGACTTGTGATACATTCCGATATTAGGAAGAGGGGCATCGAACATCAACCGTATCTCATGTTGTATTTCCCGTTTAGGAGGTAGATGTTTTGGTTCTTTAAACAAACTTTGAAATGAATCTACCACTCTAACCAAACTATATTTAAACTAAGATTCACAACATGAAAAAGCATCATGTAGATCATTATGATGTACTTTTCCAAGAATGCGTATATATCTTTTACTTGAACTTATTAATCACTTCATCTGATTAGCATTAAATAAATCTAAATGAGTTTTGATTTTATGTACACGAACAATGTATTCAATCCCTTATTTCTTGAGATGATGTTTATGCTCTTTCCTATGAAACACTGCATCACGATCATAGAGATAAGGACTTCCTAGCACTATTCCACATATGTCTAATGGTATCACATCTAAATCCACTTCATCAATATAATTAGCTGTGATGGAAAATTTTAAATGACACAGCATTGTGACATTAATCTGAGTCTTTTCCTTTAGCCAACCTAATGGGTATGGTCTTGGATGCTTATGTGTCTCCAAACTCAATTTCTTAACTAATGATTCAGATATTAAATTTTCCTGTGACCCAGTGTCGATCAATGTATCTATTGTCTTGTGCTTAGAAGCTACCCTTATGTGAAATAATTCAAATCTTTTATCTTCATCCATATGATTAATGTTTGAAGAATAAGCAGAAGTTGTAGAACTTGAACTAGCGTCGTAATTTTTACCTGTCGTAACCATTACGGTTATTTTCCCTTCATCACTTGAATCAAAGCCTAGATCTTGTTGGATTGTTGTCGTAGAATTTTTTTCACCTATCTTCTTTTGAAACTTCTCTGGTCTGAGTTCCAGGTGAAGTTGTAGAAATTTGAATAATAGTTGAATTATTTACCGAGATTATCCTGATTACACACTATTTAAGCTTCATGCATAATACATAACCTCTTCTACAATTGATCATCAATATGCGGAAATAGAAGCAGTCGCATGCGCACATAAAAACATAATCAAGCACACATATCAACACAGTATGTAATGGGGAAAGCTAATAGCTGAAAACCCCCAACTATCTGTATATTATAATGATAGAGAACATGTAACAATACATAGCACAAAGCTCCTCATAGCTCTCAGCACTATCTCCAATAGTTACACACAAACTAGCTCAGATCTGAACAAGTCACAGGTTCAAATCTCCTCCACAAGTCTGCCTGCCTCTACTGCGCAATCCAAGATGAATAATGATGAGATCCAAGTTCGAATCCCCTTGGCTTGTACTACACAATCCTCATTGGCAATCTCAATCAATGTGTGTGCAAATCTCATGCACAGCTATAGTCACAACTGATAGTAGACTCACCCTTTCACCCACCTCTAACAATGGTCTCCACTGAACTGTCCATGCATTGCAGTTAACTGATGTATTCTTTAGTTGATTTATGAGTTAATAATTAGTGAATTAATTAATAATTAATTCACACCACTCATCACTAGTGTATTTATCAATTAGACTAAATACAACTAGTTCAACTAAGTTAAACGAACACAACTCCACCAACTGTCTCATCAACTCCACCAAACTCTGCCACATGAGTTCTAACTGAAGTCAACCATGCAATAGCTCAACTAACCCTTAGGAAAAGCATATTTCCTTCTGTCAGCTGCATGTGCCACATCCAAGCATCAAACTGAAGTGCTCCAAGAGGATAAGATAATGTTTATAGTCTAAATATTATTAAGGGTTAATAATATTTAACTGTTCTATTTTTAGCCCGACAGTCTAAAAATAGAAACCGCCCAATGTCTAAAAATAGAGGTCCATCTATTTTTACCAACTCGACCAATCATCCATAAATAGCATCCTGCAACTCATAGACCATGATCCCTATGTCTAAAAATAGACATAGTCTAAAAATAGACTTTGCGACAAAAATCACTTGTGTGGCCCCCACCTAGTTTTGGTGATCACTTTCCAACTAGGATTAGGAAAGATGTTTCAGGATGCCTCCTTCATTGTTTCTTGTTGCAATCTTAAACACTCCCTCTCAACAAGAAAGGACTGTCTTTGCATGTGACATGCAACTCCATGCATTCGCCCTGCAACCTTCACAAGCGCCATGCAACTCCATGCATGTGACATGCAACTCCATGCATTCACCATGCACCCTTTGCATGCGCCATGCAAACTCATGCATGCACCATGCAACTCCATGCATGCACCATGCACCCTTTGCATGCAATATCTCCAAAACAGAAAGGCCTCCAAACAACTCAATCAGTCTGATGCGCCATGCAACTCCATGCATCTATCATCAAAGTCTTCGACTTCTACTAGCACCAACTGCACATGTCATCAGGAACCACTGCGCTGTTGAACTCTTGCACCCATGCACTTTGCACTTGCTGTCAACTCTGAACCGCGCTCCAATATCCGACACTGTCACTTTGATCCGCCTGCATCAATCCAACTGATCATGCTACTGTTGCGCTGTGGGCACCTCGTAGCGAGGTTCAATTCATGAGATCCACACAATCTCAATGAATCCTGCCCAGAAATCTCCTCTTGGGATTAATCATGCATGTCGCCCCACCTCTCACCTAGTGGTATAGCTACATGCACTCCCTCTGCCCATTTGGCACGAAATTTCTCTGCATGAGTGGTTTCTTCCACTCTATGATCCTCTTCTTGTGGCTGCTCCACATCCTGAGGTTCATTGTTACCTGCATGCAAAACTTTCTCCCTCTCAAGCATCGGTTGCATGTCTTTCTTGCACTTCCCAACAGTAGGAAGCTTCGTAGACATCCCATCTACTTCAAGTCTGTAGAGATTCTTTGCTCGAATCCCAACCTTCTTGACTTATCTGGTTGCCTTGTGCCAAAGGAAAACTTTTCCTTCACTGAAGACAACTTCATACCCTTTATCCTCTAACATTGCGACTGAGATCAAATTCTTCTTTAAACCTGGAACATGCATTACATCTTGTAAAATAATGAGTTTACCTTACTCCCTCTGAAAGGTTATGGTACCAATGCCGGTTGCATTGTATCGTCCATTGTCGCCCAAATCAACATGCAACTGGAGATCTTTCTCCACCAAGTTACTGAAAATATTCGCATCTCCCGTCATGTGAAAGGAAGCGCCACTATCAAAATACCACCCCGATCCCAATGCACTAGACACCCTGCATGCGATCAATGAGAAGTCCAGCTCAAATTGCGAGGCAAGAGCCTCACCCGGTGCGGCTCCGGCGACACAGCGATTTCTTCTTCTTCTGTGGACAATTTGTGGCGTAATGTCCATGCTCGTGACAGTGAAAACACTTCACTTTGGACATGTCACGCTCTTTACCATCCGCACCGGATTGATAAGCATTCTTCTTTCCCTTCCCCTTCCTTGCTTTTGCAGCCAAAGCGCAATCTTCTTCATTAGATGCCTTTGATGAAGATCCATCCCTGGTACTCCGCCTTATCTCCTCTTGCACAAGATCCGACCAAAGTCGCTCCCATCCTAGCAGTTTCTCCCGACCATTGGCAGAGTCCTCGTAGGAGTGCCAAATCTTCGGAAGCCCAAGGAGAGCCAAGCTCACCAATTCTCATCATCCATACTAACTCCTACACTTCCAAGCTCATCCTACTTGAGTGGATAAACTTTTTCTAGAAAAAACAACAATGAACCTTCTCGACTTCTTCTCCATCTTTATTCTTTTCCTTAGTTTATCCTTGAGCGCCAACTTCCTCTGGTCGCTCTTTCTTTGGAATAGATCTATCAACACTTTCCACATCAAGTATGGAGAATTTTTTCCATGCAGGCTGGATACAATGTGATCCTTCACGCCCTCCAACAGAATCCTTCAACATTTCACCATCTTCTTTTGCCAAGCTTCAACTTGAGCAACATCAGTAGGCTTTGGGACTTCATGATCTATGAATTCCTTCAGCCTGTTATCATCTAATACCGCCTCCATTTTGTCCTTCCATGCAACATAATTCGAACTGTACTCAAGGTCATATTCCAATCGCAAACCGTTGAAAGACATTTCAACTCTAGCACCAAGAAAACTGCTGCAAATTCGAATTCCAAATTCTGTTGCAAATTCGAATTCCAAGCTCAAAACTCAACTGCTTCTGGATCTGTGAGAACAAGGTATTTCTAGCACAGAGATCGACTGTAGGGGCATTTACTAGATATATCACCTTTCAGAGAAAGGATGGATCCAGAGGCTACCTAGCCCGTTACAGACTCTGTCTACCGAAATAAATTGTAATCATTGTAGTAGATCCGATGATCAATTCTGTTCTGATACCATGTAGAAATTTGAATAATAGCTGAATTATTCATCGATATTATCCTGATTACACACTATTTAAGCTTCATGCATAATACATAACCTCTTGGCCGATTGATCATCCAATATGCGGAAATAGAAGCGATCGCATGCGCACATAAAGCATAATCAAGAACACATATAACACGGTATGTAATGGGAAGCTTACGGTGAAAACCCCTCCCCCAACTATGTATATTATAATGATAGATAACATGTAACAATACATAGCCCAATACTCCTCACAAGTACTCATTACTATCTCCAATTGTTACACACAAAATAGCTCAGATCTGAACAAGTCACAAGTTCAAATCTCCTCCACTGTTTGCCTGCCTCTACTGTGCAATCAAAGATGAGAATGAATGAGATCCCAATTCGAATCCCCTTGGCTTGTACTGCGCAATCCTCATTGGCAATCTCAATCAATGTGTGTGCAAATCTCATGCACAAAATATAGTCTGGCCCCGATATTCACACTCACCCTTTCATCTACCTCTTCCACTGGTCTCCACTGAACTGGTCATGCACTTTGCGGTTCTTGATGTATTCTTTCGTTGATTTATGGAGATGCATAAGTGGTAAGACTAATTAACAGTGTTCTGCCTTTCATCACTAGTGTATTTTTCAGTTATACTAAGTACAACTAGTTCAACTAAGTTAAACCGAACACAACTCGACCAACTGTCTCATCAACTCCACCAAACTCTGCCACATGAGTTCTAACTAAAGTCAACCATGCAATAGCTCAACTAACCCTTAGGAAAAGCGTATTTCCTTCTTTCAGCTGCATGTGCCACATCCAAGCATCAAAATAAAGTGCTCCAAGAGGATAAGATAATGTTTATAGTCTGAATATTATTAAGGGTTAATAATATTCGACTGTTCTATTTTTAGCCTGGCAGTCTAAAAATAGATTCCGCCCAATGTCTAAAAATAGAGGTCCATCTAATTTTACCAACATGACAAATCATCCATAAATAGCATCACGCAACTCTCCATAGACCATGATCCCTATGTCTAAAAATAGACATAGTCTAAAAATAGACTTTGCGACAAAAATCACCTGTGTGGGCCCCACCTAGTTTAGGTGATCACTTTCCAACTAGGATCAGGAAAGATGTTTTAGGATGCCTCCTTCACTGCTTCTTGTTGCAATCTTCAATAGAATTTTCCAACATCTATCTTCATCATGTCCGATCCTTTGGAAGTGAGTAAATGTAGGTCTTTCACCTTCCTTCTGAGTTGTTGTTGTCTTCTTTCCCTTCGAACTACTCTTCCTCTTGTTGACTTTGGTTTCCAATAGTTTTGATTTCTTCGGTGAAAATTTGAATGGTCTTCCACTTGATTCGATATGTATGGCTTGGATACATACTTCATCAAAGTCATTAGGACTAAACATCAATAATGTATGCTATAAATATGAATGTAAACTGCCAATGTACTTAATAAAGTTTCACGTGTATCCAAAGGAATACCAAGCGCCAATGCTTTCTTCCTGAACTCCAGAGTAAAATATTGAACATTCTGTCCCTTACCTTGTTGCAAACGTTGCCAATCAATAAAAGCTTGTTCTGTGTATCCCAAAGGATAGAATTGTTTCCTTAGAGCTTTCAAAAACTTAGACCATGAGGAGATGAATTTACCTTTACACTTCAAATCTATCTGTGTTTTACTCTCCCAGCAGATTAAATCAGTTCCCCCCATCCTAAGAGTAGCTAACTGGATTTTTTTCTTTTCATCAGAAATGTTATGAATCCTACAATACACTTTTAACTGCTTAATCCGGTGATATAGTTTCTACTGGTTCATTTCACCATCATAAACTTGTAGTTCAAGTTTTACAACAAGTTTCAAAAGAGATTTCTAAGGTTTCTTTTCCGTTTCAAAATTCGAACTAGAAGAAGAAGATGATGATGATGATGATAAGGGAGATGATGGAGGAGAAGGAATTTTATCATATTTTCCTTTCCCCTTGTCCTTCTTCGATTCCTTTGAATAAGAACTTGCATCTCTCACCTTCTTATCCTCATAGAGTTCTGCCAACATCTACTACATGTTGAAAAGAATTTTTTGAACTTAATTCTCGTCCATGGGCTTCACTTCAGGAGTTTCACCTGGTTCAGTTCCTATCATCGTTGATTGATGAACAAATTTTCTCTTTCCAATTTTTGGATCGAACTACTCAAGCGTTCCTTCTCCACATTGCAATCCTAACCTACTTAACATCCACTGGAAAAAAGACTACAAAGCACAACCTACTCTGATACCAAAATATATGATCTGAATGTGATCGAAATTATGTGCTTAGGTGGATTTGATTAATTTCCATTAGTGAATTGATTGTTAACTAAACTGCTTAATATGGAAGATTGAAGGAAATCTAAAGCATTTAACAACTTAAACCATCAGCATATTAAACATGAAATTACAGCAGATAACAAAGAAAATTGATACCAAACATTGATTACGGAGTTTGTCCCAGTGGACTACATCTTTGGGTTTGCTCTCAAGATGGGCGTCTTCTTTATTAGGATTGATCCGAGGAAGTATTTACACAAAAAATACACAATACTTAAAGTGCT
This sequence comes from Pinus albicaulis, assembly GCA_034641835.2. Classification (NCBI taxonomy): domain Eukaryota; kingdom Viridiplantae; phylum Streptophyta; class Pinopsida; order Pinales; family Pinaceae; genus Pinus; species Pinus albicaulis. Next base: position 969,536,301 of record CM076584.1, on the reverse strand, counting down.
TACAGGCACCTTTGGTCACTGACAATAGAAATCTCTCTCTCCTAGCTTTCCAATTCCTGTCTCTGCGCTTAAATCTGCCTTCGGACGACCAAGAATCACTGAAAACAAAACTGCCTCTATCACTCTAGTTCTGAATGCAAAATCACTCACGTGTACTCATGGAAGAAAATGTCATGGTTTATAAAGGCTTGGCCTCAAACTCCCTAATGCCAAAATAGGCAGGTGGTTGAGAAAATAAAGTGTGTGGAGGTCTTTTTCTTATGATGTGGTGACACCTAGTGTATAGTGATAAGGTGGTTTAATTTCAACCTTAGCGCAATTTAATAGAAAACCCAAAAATAAACCTTAGGATAAAACTTATCCCTGACGATCAGCTAACGGCGCGAAGATCGAGCTAACAACTTCCACATGTGATCAAGCATGGCTTGACATCTCGTGGTCAACTCTCGGAGGCTTCGGCTGACAATTGGTGGTCAATAATTATCATGTGACAACTACTCCTTGACAGCTAACTGCCGGTTGCAGTCAGCTTTCTAACTCCCAACGGTTTCTGCAGTTGTGACTGTTGACTTTTCTGCCTGTTCACGTTTTGAGGGGCTTTGACGCGGTTACATCTAATGTTTTTAGGTCTGATATGTATTACATTTTTGTTTATCATATCAGTTGAATACATATTCTCGAAACTTAGAGTTAGGCTTATTACATACGTTTTTAATGTGATGCGCTAGGTTTTAACACCTTAGGTTCTACACTTAGGTGTTAGGTTTTTAATACACCATGCTGTAAATGCGTCAGGTGTTAGGTTTAGGTTTTAGATGTTAGGTATTAGGTTCACCACATAGATAGGTCTATTACATTTGTAAGGAGTTTCACCATAGGGTTTGACCATAGGACCATTACATAATGACACCATTACATCACCATGAACCCACATACACCATGACACCAAATGCGATCCACTTTTTAACCATGAAAAAATACTAAACCATGATGAAGTTCTTTCATCCAGAATACTAGAGGACATGGCGATCTGAAGACTGAACCGGACATCAGACAAATTGGAGCTGACTAGACCTCTCTATCGATCTATGTTGAAGCAAGATCCTCCTGGATCAGTTGCATCACTAACTAGAGCTTAATGCACTGATAAGAGCAAATTCATGTTGCATTGACAAGAGCAACTTCATGTTGCACAAAAAATAACTTCTAGGAATAACTATTTCCATCCTAGTTGAGTAACCCGGTAGCTAAACAGACTAGCAAAGTCAATTAGCTCATTTCGATTATCCCATTCGATTAGCATAATTTTATGTCTTTCTTGTCTTTCACTTTTTCTTGTTGAAAAGTTAGTCCTTTCCTTATTTCATTCTTCAAGTATCCTTTTGGGTTAATACAGTGCTCTCGGAACACAATGTAACTTATATGTTAGACTCTGGAGGCCTAGATAAACTTGAAGTACTTTTGTGGAAGTTAGACTATTTTTATTTTTTATTCGCAAGTATGGGGCTCCTTATATTAATTAGTTAAATACTTACATTCATTGATCAGTTGGCAAGATGGTTACTAGATCTTGAGTTTGAGATTGTCAAAATGCCTCCGCCCAACATAGGAAACTGGAGAAATATTCATTCTAATGGCCCCTAAAACACAAAGGAAGTCCATAGCTTCAACATTTAGCCAACTAAATATACTTAGACTTCAGACTATGAACATTACAGGGCTAGATACCCACCAGAAGTTTAACATAATTAAAAAAGCACCTCGACAAGCTTAGTGCTAGTTCTCTCCCCCCATGTTGTTCGATGCTTGCATAGTCACAGCATCCTCCACTTTGCCCTCCCCAGGATCAGAAACCTAAGCTGCGTAGTCTGGTCATAGCATATCCAAGTACCCAATGATCGTCAAAGTATTATAAAGCTTTCCAATGCTTCTATCGAGCCCTTCCCTGATGTTGTGGAGGTTCTCCACCATGGCTTGGCTAATTTGCACCCCCTCACGAATTAGGCGCCCCAGGAAAATCCATGTAACCCACACTGGTTCCAATTCAACCTGCTATCCATACTCCCGTCACAGTTTCCCGACCAGGCTCACCACCAGTATGGTGATGGCAGAAGCGTCCTCCTCATTGTTCTCAGCACGGAAGAGAGCCTCTAGATCCAATCTCCTGTCCACGGGTTCGGGTTGTGACATGTGTCGTCCCCCTTCCTCACTTCTAGCATTCTCTCTATTGCCCTTGCCTATTCTAGGCTTGACCCATCGGTGGGCTTAATTTATATTCCCCGCCATCCTTCCCTCTCGAAGAGAGCGACATCGTAATTCCCCCTGAAACCTCTTACACCCTAGCAGGAGTCTCAACAAATATCTGCTTGTTCACCCAGCAACACCAAATTAGAATGATTCTACTTCATTCCCTGCTACCACATACAAGCCCGTTCCAGGATCCCCACTTGGCTTCATATTCATCTACACCTCCCATCATAATTAAATTCACTCATACGTCGATTGGACCCTCACTTGTGCCACCCTCCCTCAAGCTCCCGTGTTTCCGTATCCACCACCTCCATTCTCCGATGTTGTAACATACTGCTAACTGCCACCATCCTTCCCTTGTTTCTTCTGGCATCCTTATGCATGCCAACCACAACATCGCCTTCTACCTGCCCCTCACACATGCTTATTCTCCAGGTGGGCAAGCGTGTGTGGCCCTTGTCCGATCTCCCATGGGCTTTAATCACTCGCATCCCAGGTGTGCAAGTTAGACTGTTATGAATGAAGTTCTAAAGCATGTTTTTTCTTGAAAGGTTTGTGAAAATAATCTTGATGGATGGAAAGTGGGTGGTATTTCATTTTATATAATGGGATTTTTTTATTGGACTATTAATTGCATTGTCTAGTCTATTCTTAGTCTCTTCTTGTAAACTTCAAAACATGGTTATATATCTATATAAAAATATGCCTTAATTATTTTTATTTTTTGTGTTATGTTGGTATAACTATTTATTTACCTCTCCTCTTCCTGGTTTTACTTTTCTTTTCTAGAATATAACTTTTTATTGTCTGTATACCTTTAGTGTTGTTTCACTACAAGGAAAAGACCCTCTAGCAGATGTTTTTGAGGAAACCCTTATAAAAATAGCCCAAATATCTGTTTGTAGCGGAGGTCACTAGAGGAGGTTGGTGGGTGGAGGTTTTTGCGAATGTTTTTTTTGTGATGTGTTTCTAATCATAACATGCACTGGTGCTTTTTATATAAAGCACAACAGTGTGTACTATCAAATGGCACACCGAGACACTGTGCTCTTTGTACAAACTGGCCCAATGTGTCTCAATAATCCAATGCATTGGTGCGTACTATCAAATGGAACACCGAGACACTGTACTCTCCATAAAAAATGGAACGGTACGTCTCAGTAATCCAGCACACTGTAAAGAAGCATGGTGCACATTGATACAACCGCCCGATGCGTCTCATAATCGAGCGCACCAAAACAGGATTAATTTATAAAAAATTGCCAGTCGTAAAAAACTTCATTTTTACTTGTTACAGTGCTCTAGAACTCTCAAGCCCCACTATGAGTTTTTTTTCTTTGAGGCTCCCTACCATTGATGCTCCCATTTCCTGCATTGCTACCATCCATTGCTCACTATGTGGAGTTTGAATTTTTCAAAATGGTGGGAAAATTTGATTTTTAGTAATCCATTGCATATATGCTTTCTCGATGCCTAAATGTGTAGGTAATCTGCTTGTTTCTCACCAAATTAAGATTTTAGAGGATCAATTTCTTAAATCTCCTTAAAATTCACCATTTAAAAAAAATAATAATTCATGAGCGCTTGCACCATTCACGGTGCTCCCTATAAATTTATAGGTTGTGCCACGATCAGTGTTAACGGAAACCGCACCGTGCGGTACCAAGAAAAAGTGCACCAATACTAATAAAATAGTGTGGTGCATGTTAGTTTCCAGCCACACCGACAATTTAATTTTTTTTTAAAGTAACACTATGTATGGCAGTGTTGTCATTTATCGAAACGTACCGGCCATTATGTACGGCAGTGCGTGCGCTTTAACACACACCCCGGGTGAGATAGTTTGTTCAATGTGCTGTAGAAAAATATTTGATGTTTTCATGGTGTATGAAGTTTCTTCATGTGCACCTTGGGGGGTGCGTGATAGATAGGTATGCACTTGTGGTCGTGCATCACTATTTTTTTGGGTGCACCGAATGTTTTTTTTTTTTTTTTTTGATAAAAGTTATATTTATATATTTGTAAATATATTTTTCATTTAATAAAAAATATTAGGTTTTCAGTATGAGGGAGGCTGATGTATTTAATATGTGAATCATTCAACGATGTCAATGGAGAGAGGAAAGGCAACAATAAGAGCAGAGGAAGGGCAATTATAACATGATATAGCAGTAGGAGGCACAAGAGAGGGATATACTTTTGTACCCTTTCCCTATTACGACACCCACTCAGTTTCTCTTAAGGGAGGTAGGCCTTCTGAAGTTCTACTGGGAGGATAAATCCTTAAAGGGGCACAGTGGTTTATTAGGACAGTTGATCTACAAGTGGGATGCCCAGCAACAAGCTTTCCGGGTTGGTCCTAGCCAGTGGTACTATCCCACTGATGAGTAGATTTATTTTATTACTGGCCTATCTAGGAGAGGGGAAAATTTTCCCTAGTTCCCAGATGTCCCTGTCAGTTATGCAACAAGGAGTCAATTGGCGTACTCCCAGAGATACATTATAGATGAATAAGTATCATCTCTTTAAGGATAGATATCATAGAAATTAGAATAAGTATCATCTCTTATGACCAATGGGAAGATTTAAAATAAGTGATAGATATCCCAAGTTTTAGTTCATGTATTTTACAGTATATTTTTACAAATGAATTTAATAATTGAGTGTTACTTTTGCTCTATCACATTGTCCACTTGACAAAGAGTATGAATTTCGTAAAATGCATATACTCTCCCCAGGTCCATCTAACTATCACTCTTAAATGTTTGAACCTTTTAATGATGTACTTTTCTTTAGAGTTTGAAATTAGAGACCTATTTTAGTATTTATTTTAATTATTATTGAAATTTTGTGATATAATTATATTTTTTAACTATAAATTAGATTTTACAACTATGGAAAAACCTCTTCGATATCTAAATTAGCATACATCTAAATTTTGAGAATCAAAATTTAAAGAGAATACAAATGTTGTAAAAAATAAAATAGAATAATTTTTAAACAGTTTAAAATACAGATAATGATGATCTTATTTGTGATTAAACATCAAGATGAGAATTTCTATAAGATATTTATTCGAATAAAGATTAGGTATGCTTTATACCTACAAATGTAGCTTTCAATTTAATGGCTATATAAATGAGTGAGTAACGAGTCTTTCTAGACCTAACTAAATTAATAAAATCTCCATGACACATGAAGATAACGATCGAGTCTAGAACAACAAATATATTTATTTCTTACATGTTCACCAATACATAAGCTCACCCATACATAATTTAAGATAAACATTATTTCATAAAAATAAAAATATTGATGATAACCATCTAACAATAATAAATATCATCTAGGATACACATTCGAAGTCAATACCATCATATAATTATATACACCTCTAACACATATAAATTCCATTAGCTAGCACAAAAATCTAATAATGTAACAGGGTCGTGGTCACATCTAACAAAACACAAGCATCCTAATCTAACATCATCACCACACACATCCTTAATCAATATAAATCTCATGTCAAATAATTGTTATCACTTACAGATCTATCTGCAAGCACATTAAATGAACATATCTAACATGTCCTAAAAACATACACATCAACGACAACATATAAATTAAGACGTACATGAACATGAACAAAACAAATGCACCACACACACGCACACACACACACAAGCCAAATAACTACATCAAGTAAAATAACTATAATCAAATATCCAATAAAATAAATTTAGTGCTAAGTTGGTATGTAGTAGAAGACGATGGATTGTCAACTACTCTATGATCAACGTTTGTCAAACTCAACTGAGGTGGAGAAGGAGGTGGTTGTTTTGCATGAGTAGAAGATGATAGATGATCAACTACGTTTGCGTTAGGAATGCGATCTAGTGAGCTCTGAGGTGGAGGAGGAGGTGGTTTGTCTACTCTGTTAGGATAAACATGAGGCATATCCTCTAGATTTGGCATCTCATCATCAAGAAACTACCAAAGAGTTGTACTACTAGAAGGATGACCAAAATCCTTACGACCATGATCAAATGGGGTGTTACTACCAAAATAATCATGGTCACTACCCTCATCATCATGATCATGATCATCACTGTGATCATCATCATCACCGTGATCATCGACATCATCACCATCCTCACCTCAAGTATTTGTAGTTGCATGATGCTGGCCTACATCCCTAATCCTTGCCAGTACCCTGCTAGCTCGGATGATATGCCACATAAGAGACACCAACTCGCGCTGACAGTGTCTGTACATACCCATCAAACTAGTAACTGCGATGATATATTGAGGCTTTGCAGGGAAGACTCCCACATCAATCAAAACTTTGTCAAATCGGTCACAGTATTCCATCCAACCTCATAGACCAAGTCTACGACTTTGGGCGTCGATGCCCCCCTAAGGATGTGCCTCACCCTCTTGGGCCTCACCCATCTCCTCCGACATCCAGTGGAGGAGGAGGCATGTCCCTATCAAATGTGTCGATATCTACAAATTATATAGTATAGATAAATAATTAGACAATTTCATTAAACAATTTAATACAACAAGTTAAATAATGTGTTAGAATAAATTTAATTCTAATTTATTAAAACAAGAAAATTAAACTAGTTGATTAAGTTAAATAAACCACTAATATTACCACTATCATCTAGAGGCTCAGATGCTGTGAATAATATGTTGGGGCACCCTCTCCAATCAAACCCCGCTTATAGAAATGACAACATGGAAAACACATGGTAATCCTCACTGTCAGTAGTGCCAGTGCCTCACCCGAAATCTTGGGAAAATACTCCGACATGCCCCTCTTGGGCATCATTTTCTCCCACATGTGCATCCAAACCTTATTGATTGGCCTAGGAGGGAGACGGTAAAATGTAGACCTCTTCTCTAGAAACCTCCCAAAAAATAAAAAATAAAAACTCGGAAGCGAAAGGGAAGGTCTCCCTCCCATGTCTCAATGCATGAAATCTATCTAAAGCCATGCTAAACTATCTCAAAAAAATGGCAGACCATCTAATGCAATGTGGCAAATGAATCAAAGAATCAACATAATACAAAAGAGGGAAATTAATGTGTTTCCCATCACTACTAGAGTGTTCAATCGTGGTGACTAATAATTAGAGGAAACTAACCTCCTTTGCAGCAAAATAAGAAATATTTAGGTGTGCACCACAGACTTGAAATTTTGATGGATGGAATGCATGAGGTCTGACATATCTCTGATTGTACACAAGCTGACTCCAAACTACAACCCCATGGGGGAAATTAGGGAACTGGGGAAAATCCTCCCCTCTCCTGGATAGGCCAGTGATAAAGTATATGTCCTCCTCAATGGGTTTATACCATGTCGTAGGACCAACATGAAAATCTTGCTCCTAGATATTCATCAGTGGATCAAATGCACACAAAAGACATAGTGTGCCTTCAGGGATGTAGCCTCCTCATAGTACTTGAGGAGAAATACATTCTTGAAGAGTTCTTGGGCATTTGAAGTAATAGAGTGAAGATATAAATCCATCTCCCTCTCTCTTGCCTTCCATGTTCAGACCATGTCGTATGGGCCTGCCTATTTCTCCTACTCCTGTTGGTGCTCCCTCTTCTGACGTCTCTGCTACATTATTGAAATATAGAATACATCAGTCTCATACATAAAATATAATTTTTTTATTAAATGAAACATGTATTTATAAATATGGAAACATGACTTTCATTTAAAAAAAAAAAACACCTGGTGTGCTCAATACACAGTCATGCACCGGCAAAAGTGCACTTTCAACTATAACCGCATCGATACCGGTGCTCACATAAGTATAATGTACTGAAGTTGGTTCGCAATTCTAACTTTTGAAACGATGTAAAAAACATGTACAGAACATTCAGGTTATCGAACACACTGAGGTATGGCTGTATTTTTAAATATTAAATTGGCGGTGTGTTTGGTCAATATAAACGTATTGGGCATGACACATAGACATATAATATTTCACATTAATCCCAGTGAATTTTAGTTTACAAAACACACCACAAAAACAATGATGTGTTATGTTCACACACTGACCTGCAGTGCACCCTGTAAATTTACAGCGCACGCCGCTATCAGTGCAACCCTAATGTATCGAATGCACCATGTGGTGACAAAAAAAATGAAAAAAAGTAGCAAATTTAGCCTAATTTACAATTCTAATCCACTAAAAAATTAAATTACAAAGAAACATAGAAATTACCTATAATGTTTTTCATGAGGGAGGCACGTTGACATGTAATGGAGAAAAAAAAAAATTATGATTGTTTGAAAAAATTGAAAACCCAAACAATGAGCATGGTATAGAAGGATGATGAGAAAGAGAAGCACCCACATGAGGGTGCTTGCATGTGGAAAGAGTGGCACTAGTGCTTCATATCTCTCGTGCACTGTAGATTGTAAAAATGAGAATTACAGCAGGGAGGGTTTTTTTATTTTATCCTTCTCTGGTATGTTTCGGAAAACGCACCGATGCAATATATATCTAAAAGCACCTCATTTTTGTTAATTAAAAAAATACTGCGATGATTTTCGTGATATGCCTCGGGGCGTTTCTATACATGTTCCATAATGGTGTTGTGTTTTTACTATAATGTTGCTGCACTAAAATGGCAATTGTGGCACAACAATTCAATGAAACATTGAATTTTCCCTTGTTTTGGCCTGAGACTTTGAATTTCTTGGTTGCATCGCTTTGATCCATGATATTAAAAAAATAAATGACAGTTAATAAGTTGGGATTTGAAATCTTTAAGTAGACACATGGGTCAATATCTGGAATGTTTTTATTTAATTTTAATAAATAAAAAATGTTGAAGGGTTCAACGAGGGGATACCCTAATCCTTTTCATATTTATTAATGTGTTACTTAGTTTTAATATAGGAAATTTTTTAGGTGGATGATAAATATTTGAACAAATATCAAACATAAAACAAGCTAAATGAATAATAAAAAATGGTTTATTAAATGATTGAATATTTAATGTTTTAGCTGTCAATAATAACTATTTTAAGCTATATTTTAAATATGTTGTAGAAATGTTAGGCATAAAAACAAAGTAAATGAATAATAAAAAGTGGTTGGCCAAAATTACACACTTTGTAATGTTTAATTCACAATTATTATGGGAATCCACATAACATAGAATAAAAATGATTTGTATTTTTTCTCTTTTAAAATAAATTATCATTTTTTTTGTAAGTCGATGGTTTATTCATATTTGAAAAAAGGAGTATATAAATTCATTCTCAAAATAGGTGGTCTTAACCCGACTGATTTTGTTGAACAAAATTTGTTCAAGGTGCCAAAAATACAAAATATTAACTAAGGACATTGTAAATAAACAACTAGGCAAGAGACACCAAAACACAACTAAAACATAGAAAACACGAGATATCATACTAGTCGTCCGACATGATAGATGCAGGATTGTCTGGGGTTGTTCCTGGAGGCAATGGCAGATAGAAGTCACACTAGACATGCCCTTGAAAGTACGCCATCGAAGTCCCAAAATTTTCTACTTTCTCAGTGAGCTGATTTTGGCCTCACCAAACCACTACCAATCTCTCTTGTACTTGGCACTGAAAATAGTGAATTCAGTCCAAAGTAGCCATCACGGCGAATGCTCTCAACTACATCCACTCTTTCCATCAGACTATTGATGAGATCTCGACAGTTCTCCAAACAACATTGTTGGATGCCCTGCCTCTCATGCACCTCAAAGCTACTAGGTCTATGTTTCCCCTTGCCACCGTGGGCACCTCCGCCCCGTCGCCTCTAATTCTCACCCCGCGACCCACCTCCCGTGTTGACCCCGTACTTTCCTTTACCTCGGCCACCCTGCACATCGCCACTAGTCAACCACGCATGGACCACAATATTACCACCCCGACGAGGGGATGCCATGACCATTGCAGAGGCCCCCAGCCCCACAGACCCATAGATGGAAAGGGACAGGGAACCCTCATGTTGCACCACTAGTTTCATAATTCTCAAAAAAGGAAATCCACCGCAATCTGAAACCAAAAACCAGACCCCCCACCAAAGAAAAAAAACCCCACAAGTAAAGGATCTAAACAACACTTCCCACCTCAAAAGAAGTTCACAATTCCACCTCCCACTTCAATAGAAATACCACCACCTCTAGGAAATCTAGAAGCCTCTAAAGTCCACTCTCCTCACCAGCAAAGACAATTAGACACCAAACATAGAAAAAGTGGTTGTCTCTAGAGCAAAATTCCCTCCCGGGATGCGACTAACTGCTGACTTCGTCACATTGAGACCACCGACTAATCCTCCAAACACTGTCGCACCCACGTCATAGGTCACAGAAATTAAAAAATCAATTTGGTTTCTCGCACCACCCATGGGGTTTCCTTAGTAGCAGATGTTGCTGTCCAGATGTGAACAATATTCAAACCCTTTTTCCACATAAAATATCAACTTGGGTGTGTTATCTATTTCAAGACTAACGTGCACAGTATATGCAAGAGCAATGGCATAATCTGCTATTCAATCACAAGCTTTAATTAATGGAAAACGAGCAACTACTGTAATATAAATTTAAGAATGATTGCAGAATTAGAAAGGTATTCATAGCAATTACAGAATTATACTGGAATAGCAGTTACAAAATCAATCTGAAATATGAAATCAACAAAAGAAAGATAACACAGCACCTGATCAAAATAGTCGGCCCAACTCTCTAATCAGGGTTGTGGAAAACTCACAGCTTACAAGTGGAGCAACAAAGCACTATGCATTCAATTAATTGAAAATCTCTTCTGTTACAAAATCTGTCTCTTCTTGCTTAACCCCGATTCACAGCCCGAAGGCCCTCTTTATATAAATGTTTAGGAAATCGCAGATTTCCTCTAACAACTAAATATCTACAATTATACATATGTTACAACAACAACCTAATTTCCAAAAGGAAACCATGAAAATCTTGAAATAGCGTTGGGGCAAGACAAAGTCTGTTGTGCTGTAGCATAAGGTTGAGATAACAGTGGAAATTAGGAGTTGCTCCATGGCTCACAGCTTTAATCCCTTTGGTTTTACAAAATTTGTAAAAATACCGGAGTTAATGCTTGTAAAGGTAAAACCTCCATGACTATTACTACATTAATCAAATATTCCTGTAAGATAGTGGGAAGGGTTTTACCTCATGTATTTTAGAAAAATTAATGATGTAAAGAGATAGAAAGGTGGGCGAAAATGGGAGAGAAAAGTATACATATTTGGTACCCAACATCTCCCCCCAACTAGTCTATCTGCATGTCCTCATGTAGCTCGTCGTCTCCTCAGATATGGGTTGGACTGACTGTGGCTAGCATGAAGCTGTGTGAGATCATATTCTTTGGCCATCTCTATTCCATGGGGTTTATAACCTTCTGTCAGAACAACATCCTTCCACCAGTCTGGGTCAACATTGTATGCAGGAGTATATTTCTCATCTCGCAACCAAATAAGGGGAAACTAAAACCTCAGCCCCATCCACCTGACCCCACAAGTCTGAATGCATGCTACAAAATGCAGCACCCTTTCTAGTGCCCATGCAAAGTTAGGTGCTCCAAAAGGTTCTCAACCTCTGACGGCTGAAGATGATAACATCCACCTCCTTTGACAAATGTCTAGTGCTTCCTTACGAAAAGTTATTATCTGTCTGACATAGAGGTCAGCACACCATTTCTGGGTTGTCAACATGTGTACTCTATGCCCCTCAATCTGTAAAAAGGTAAAATTCTTTTTATAAATATTTTTTTCACGGCCATGCTCCCCCCTCATCATGAGCGACCTTCTGCCTTGGTTTTCTTCAAACATATCATAGGATTTTCTCCTTTTAATCTGATTGATGGTGTAGGAGGCGAAGGCTCTTAAAAGAATATCCCCCACGAATGGAACGAGGTTGAAGGCCTGATCATGCCTTAAGAAGTAACCATGCATGTAGAGCTCGCACATTAAGTGTTGTCCTATGATATCATGAATTTTCAAGGTACAGAGAAACTGGATGGGATCCTCAATCTCATGACAAATTTCTTTATATATACTCCCAAGACAAAAGAAAAGAAAATATTCATGAAGGAATAAGGCATAGCTATGTGCAAGAGGCCTACAAGCCGTTACCTGCTACACCAAGGAAAACATCTTCTCTTTATCTGATTGCAGCAACTACGCTTGTTCCTCCAACTCTTCTATCCTAGCCTTTTGTTTTGCTTGCCTCTGTCGTGCTTTATCCAACTGGTCTAGATACCCTGTAATGATCCTGGTAGCCTACTCTCGAACTCACATTATCTCCTTCTTATGTCCATTCATAGTGGGCTTCCATCTCTGGATTTCAGCAGCCAACAAGAATTCCTGACCCTCAAATAGCTGTTCGATTGGACGAGTCTGTGTAGCTACAGAGGAGACCTCAATCTTTGGTTTTACTTCCTTCCACTTATAAACTTTTACCTTCTCCTTCAACCGGGAAACTTGCCTCTTCATCTCCCGAGCTTCCTTCTTCAATCACAAGGTTTCATTGAACTGAAGCTGATACCTTTTCTTGAGAGGTAATCTCCTTTCTCACATTGTCCTGTTTAACAATAAATTCACCTCCCAGGTCTGTAACAGGTTCAGGAGGCGGTGGAATGTTGTCGATGTCATGAACTAGTTTTTCTGCTAGGTCTTTCTAGCTAGGCTCCCTATCTTTAGGGGCGTTCTCTTCTGCATTTACCTCAGTGAATTTTGTTGCTTTTTCAGCACTTCCATCGACCATCCTATGTTCCAGTGTTTCCACAGAAATTTCATCTCCCTTGTGAGTCTCTGGGTGCTCCTACTAATATTAGGCAATTACCGGGCCGATATTGGCCATGTCCTTCCCTAGGTAGACGAACTTCATCACTAGTGGAACAACTATTTCCTCCATTAATCTCTAGGATGAGCGAAACGCTCTCGCCCCTCTAGGCATCATAGAATGAAAAGGAGAACGAGGTATAACTTCGTCGTCCTTGTTTCCAATTTGGGCCAAAATTTCATGCGTTGCTACTTTAGTCGGGGTCGATGCTGGTTCCTGTGGAACAATGTCGATTCTAAAGGTCGTTTCCTTTCTGTCCTCCTGTCCTTCATGCATTCCTTCCTCACCTATGGTTGATACTGGTTCTTGTGGGACAGTGTCGACTTCACGGGTCATTTCTCCTCTGTCTTCCTATTCTTCATGAATTACTTCCTTTTCTGTGGTCGACACTGATTCTTGTGGAAGAGTATTGACTTCGCAGATTAATTGTTCTTAGTCTCCCTATTCTATTTGAATCGGGGGTGGTTCTTATGTAACACCCCTGCTTATTTCGATATTTATATTTTCTTGGGTAGGTGATGTCGTTTCTTGCGAAACAACATCACTTGCCATCCCTCTGTCTGATGTTCCTCCTTCCTGTTCTTCATTAATGAAAGTTGATGAATGTAAGACAGTCTCAACTTCATGCACTATATCCATAATTCCTTCATTTCTAGGTTCTTCAAGCGAGGATGGTTCTTGTGTGATATCCTGGACTGTATCACCAATTGTCTCCTTAATTCCCATTTCTTCTAGTTCTTCCTGATCAACCTCCATCTCCATTTCTTCCGGTTCTTCCTAGTCTATTTCCATTTCTTTTGACTGTTCTTCTTCTGCTAAACCAGCCAGAGATACTGGTTCTTCCTCCCTAGCAGCAATGATGGCTGCTATCTCTTCTTCCGATGATTCGCACAGTTCTGCCCAAGAAACTCGAGATCGAACTATTACATGCATGACCAGTGAGCGAACCAATAAATGATTGGAGAGAACTATCAGCGTCCGGCGTGAACGTTGAGTGGACTGTGCCATATTATGTAACTTTTTTAATAGAAAGAAGGGCATGTTTAAGGAGTGCACCTGAGCCTATGGAAATCGAAGGTGAGCTAGGATTTTAAAATGATATTTGAACAGAGTTGTGGCCCAACCCTCGCAAGTTATGTATTTCATTACAAAACCTGCTACTTCGTTCCATGGATATGGTATAGACTTGCACTCATATCCTCTACCCAATTGAACGACGCTTTCCCCGGCCTGCAAAAATAGTTCGGGAAACTCTAGGAGAGGAATTATCTAAGCAAACCACTATTTCCCTTGTTGTCTCATCTTCCTAACTTCCATGATTACTTCTTCTGTGACAGGAATTTCCAATCCTCTAACCCGCAAGCAATTCTCATTCAAGTTAAGCGAAAACTCCATTGTGATTCCCCTATCAAACCCCTGCAATCTATCGAAGCAAGTATCCCATCCTACATTGACAAAAACTTGCTATACATCTCGATTTCTATGGACTAAGACTGTATTTTTAGGTTCATGCCGCACAGCTAGTCTGCCCATCCTGTGGAGACTGTAACAGCACTCTGGAATAGCATACCGTTGGATAGAGTGGTGGGTACCAAATTTGGAAAAATAGCATGGTGAAAAATGAGGAGTAATAACGATAAATATGGATGGTAATTCTTAGGAAACAGAAAAAATCATAAAAAAGTATGGTAAGTGCGATGAATGGAATAATCATTATTTCGTATGAGGTGGAAAGGACTGATCAATCTATATCGTATGCGTATTGCGGATCCCAATGCATCCTTAATGATTATACGAAGGACCGTGGGGTGTACCATCACACGAAGTTATAATAATGGCTTTCGGAATCATCATTACGACGTCGTTTAGTTATGATGGCACCCCCCCAACTTAAAAGTTTTCGTCCGCGGCATTAATGTCTTGGCATGGAATATTTAATTAAATCCATAAAAGTCAAGTGGAGACATACCTGGCGGCCTACCTAGAGGAAGTGACGGTTGGTAGAATGACGACAGAGTAATGATGCAGATGGAGTAACAGCAGTGTGAGTAGCAGCATCCGGAGTAAAAACATCTAGAATAACAACATCTAGAGTAATAGTAGTGCGAGTAGCAGCATCCGAAGTAATAGCATCTAGAGTAACAGCAATGTGAGTAGCAGCATCTCGAGCAACAACAATTGGAGTAACAACATCTGGAGTAACAGCAGTGCGAGTAGCAGCATCCAGAGTAACAACAGTGCGAGTAGTAGCAACCGAGTAACAACATTATGAGTAGCCGCATCCAAGGAGTAACAACATCGATATTTAGAAAAAAAAAATGAGCCTTAAAACATTAACCCTTAGTAGTAACTCCTACAAAAAGACAACAAAATAAATAGTAACAATATTTATTAAAAATATTATATATATATTATTTTTATTATTTAAAATGAGGATGTAGAGGAAGAGTTCTCTGCGCTAATAACCTTCAAACCAAATTTCTCGGAGAGATGTTTGATAAAAGCGTCCATAGAGGCTGGGCGTTGGTATAATCTCACGTGATGTCCATTTTCTATGAATGAAGCATGTGTATCATCAATTGTTACTAGCCTATATGTTCCATTATCAAATACAATGTCGACCTCGTAAGGTCCCATCCAACGAGTACAAAGCTTTCCTTTAAAATCCTTAAAATGAGAATCATAGAGTAATAGCCAGTCTCCCCTATGAAACACCTTGTTCTTGATAAAATTATCATGCCATTTCATCCTATGCTGTTGAATACCAGTAGTCCTCTAGAAATCCATTGAAATAATTTCATCCAGATCCTTAAGCTGGGCCTGTCGGTGTTTCTAGGCATCTGACAGGTCCAAACCAACTTCAAGAGCTATTTTGAGCATACTGATTTCAAATTCTATTGGGAATATCGGGGATTTCCCATAAAATAACTCGAATGGTGAAAATCGAGTTGTGTTCCACCATGTTGTTTTGTATGCCCAGAGAGCTTCAGGAAGATTCTAAGCCCAATCCCAACGATGGTATGCCACAGTTTTTGTCAAGATATTTTCCAATGTCTTTTTTTTTCTTTCCACTTATCCATTCACCTGGGGGTGGTATGGAGATGTCACCTTGTGCTTGACCCCATATTTCTGCATTATCTTTGCTATCATGTGTGATGTAAATTGTGTTCATCCATCTTAAACAATCCCCCTTATAATACCGGAACGAGAAAAAATTTCTTCGAATAGAAAATCTAAAACCACCTGCTCTGTTGTTTTCGCAACATCTTTGGCTTCTACCCACTTAGTCACATAATCAGTGCAGACCAAAATGTGAACCTTTTTTTGGGATGGTGGGTTAAAGGGTCCAATGAAGTTGATAGCCCATTTCTCGAAAGGTTCGAGGACTACCTATTCCTGCAAAGGCATTTCATTAGCTCGACCAGGCTACCCCATGCGCTGGCAACTGTTACACTTCCGAACATAATTTTGAGCATCCCGAAAGATATAAGGCCAGTAATATCCCATTTGTAGCACCTTATGGCCTATTCTTTTATCTACAAAATTCCCTCCACAAGGGCCATCATGGGCAGCCTGCAATACTTCATAAATATCATCCTCAGATACACAACGTTGAATCTGCTTAGTGGCTCCTGTATGAAATAGGTACCTTACCTTCCAAGAATATCAGGCACTATGATGAATAAATTTTCGTTGTTCCCTGTATGACAAATGACGAGGCACCTTACCTATATCATGATAGTTAGCAATATTTTCATCCCATGGAGAATTAGTAGAAATTATAACAAGATGCTCATCGGGAAAACTATCTTCTATAGGTGTGCATTCATCATTATTATCCATTCTAGAAAGAAAATCAACAACTACATTATCTTTTCCTGTTTTGTCTACTATTGTAATATCAAATTCCTGAAGCAAAAGCAACCATCTTGTAATGCGGCCAGGAGTGATAGGTTTATTCATAAAATACCGTATTGCTGCATGGTTAGTATGTACAAAAGTAGGATACCTAGTAATGTAGTGCCAAAACTTGTTGATAGCATATATGACAGCCAAGAATTCTTTTTCTGTCACCGTGTAATTTAATTCAGTAGGAATTAAATTCTTGCTGACATGGTAAACTGCATATGGTGTTTTGTCTGCTTGTTGTCCTAAGACTGCTCCTACTGTTGTCTGAGAAGCATCAACATGTATGTGAAATGGTCATTCCCAATCAGGTCCTCTAAGGATTGGAGCCTTGCAAATCATTCCCTTAATTTTCATGAAAGTTGCTTCACAGTCTTCAGTCCACAAGAATTCTGCATCTTTCGTTAGCAATTGAAAAAGCGGATGTGGTATTTTAGCAAAATTTTCTATAAATCATCTGTAATAACCAACACATCCAATAAAGCTACGCACCTGTGTGGGTGTCTTGGGTACCAGGAAGTGCAATATTACCTCTACTTTGGCTAGAACAACTCAAATTCTAATCGCTGAGAGCAAATGTCCCAATACTATTCCTTCTTCCCTCATCATATGGCATTTGACTGTACTCAGGTATACATGGGTCTTCTTACATATTTTGAGCACTTTTTCCAGGTTTTCAAACCCTTCTTCAAATGTGTTTCCATATGGAGTAAAATCATCCATATAGATTTCAATGCTGTCATCGACCAAATCATAAAAAATTCCGAGAATTTCCCTCTAGAAGTTTGCAGGAGCATTACACAGGCCAAATGGGAGGACCCTGTATGCAAAGGTCCCCCTTGGGCATGTGAAAGTTTTTTTATCCCAGTCTTCTAAAACTGTCTGGATCTGGTTATACCCATTGAACCCGTATAGGAAGGAAAAGAACTTCTTCCCAGCCAAGGTGTCCAGGACTTGGTCAATGAATGGCAAAGGGAAATGGTATTTTTTATTTTCCTTGTTTAGCTCCTTGTAATCTACATAGATCCACCATTTACCATTCTTTTTGGGAACAATAAATAGCAGAGATACCCATTTCTATCCGAGACGGGGTAAATGAAACGTACATCCAGTAATTTTTGTAATTAATCTTTGACAATGTTATTTTAGAGCAGGATTCATTCTCCGTTGGGGTTGTCTCACAGGGCAGAAATATTCCTTAATATAAATATGATGAGTACATAAGTTAGCAGGGATCCCCTTCATGTCAGTATAATCCCAGGAAAAATCTTCCTGATGGTCTTGAATGACTTTTAAAAGTTGTCTTTTCTGGTATTCAGACATATTGGGGTTGATATTGAGTGTTTTCCTTGGTTCAATTTCAATTGGAATACTATCATGGGATGTAGTTACAAGAATGTCTTCAATTTCATATTCTAGTTCAATTTTTTCCTTTCTCTCACAGCTCATAGCAGATTCTAAAATCTGACAAGTTGAATTGGAAACAGAATCAGGATCATTAATAAAAGTGTTAATGGTATCATCCTGAGTTTCTGTTTTGAATTGCAGGGCCTGCCCAATGGTGAGGATTGTTGTAACTTCTTAATTTCAATTTAAGGCTCTTCTACTGGTATAGGTTTCTGTCTGGCTAATATTTTTTCAGATGGGCTAGGTTCCGCAGAGGGGTAGAGAGTAAGGTTCTTTGTAACCATCCCATTTAATATAATCATATGCCCAGATCGACACCCTATGTAGGTGTCTGCAGTTGCGAGCCAAGGTATTCCCAAGATCAATGGATGACCAAAAACTGAGGATCGATTCTGTAATACAAGGAGGTCCACAGGATAATGCCATGAATCCACTGAAATAGTCACATCTTCCAATTTCCCTATCGGATTAATTGTAAAACTATCTGCTAATTCCAATATAGTAGGGGTTGGCTTAATTTTTTCAAGACCTAATGCATTCATTGTTTCAGAGGTACTAATATTGATGAAAGAACCCAAATCTACCATCACATTTGGGATTTCAACCCCATTGATTTGTACGGTTAGAATTGGGTTTCCTAGATCCCCATACTTTACAGGCATAGTCTTTCCTAGCATGATGTCGGATAGTCTACCCATCACATGAATGGTTAACGGATCCCTTGGTTTCTTCCGAGGTTTCTTAGAGTAGTAATATTTGAGAGTTTTTGCATATATAGGTACATCCATCATAGCCTGGAGCAGGGGTATTTTGACAAAAATATTTTTCAATTCCCCCAGGAAGTTAAACTCTACTTGAGGGTTTTGTTTATTCAGGGTCAGTCTTTTAGGATATGGTGGAGTAGGTCGACGACCCTGATTAAGAACAGGTTGGGGAGGTGTCTGGTTTTTCCCCAACTATCCTCTGTTCTAGTTCTATAACTTCACTGTCAATCTAATCTATGATAATAGGTGAAGTACGAGAATATACTACCTGCCCATATCATAAGTTTATTTCATTAAATCCTGCGGTAGAAATGCTATAATATGGAAGGTTAAGAGTGTCTATTTGTTGGACCCCTTTATTATTAGGATTCGGATTGGGTTGGATAGGAAGTTGGGGTCGAAGGGTTAGGTTGCCTGGAGGTATATTGGAGGGCAACTAAAGTTGTTGTTATCGCATAGATTGGGGAAATTGCCCAGTAGGAGAGGGTCCACGCCAATTTTTATTCCATGAAGGGTTTGAATTGGCCTGGGGAACCCATTGTTGCCAGGGGGGATATTGATACTGAGACCACATATGTGCAAAAGGTACACTCTGGGAACCCATATTAAAATTATTAAAATACTAAGATGGGCCCTGAGGCATACCTGGATTCATAGCTGGTGGTCGAGATTGCCATGGATTTTTCGGCCCCATAAAGTATAATTTATTTACTACATTTTCTTCACTTGCCCCTTGAAAAACTGCCTTCAGTCCTGGCAAGGAAGGGCATGAGCTAGTCGCATGAGTCTATTCACAAATTGCATAGGCTTCTACTGTATTTAATGGGAATTCTTTCAATGGATGCTTCTTTCTGCACTGTGGGCAGAATATAGCCATAGTCTTCTCCAACTCTATCTCTTTTTGTTTTGCTTGCAGAGTATCCATCTGGGCGAATAATGTGCTTAGGATATTAGTCCTTAGTTTATCCAATAGGTTTCTAATTTTTGCCTTTGTAACCCCTCCACCAGAAGTCTTTAATGACCGAATTCCTTGTCCACTTCTTGCAGCCCCTCGTGAACACTGAATGCACAACTCACATATGGTGTCGAATTATTCTTTCGAAACATCCCCCTTTCCTACTATGTTCAAAAGTTTTAGGGAATCTTCCCTCAGTGCCCGGAGAAGGATGATTTTCAGGATATCTTTATTCAGGTCACTATGGCCTGATCTCTGTAGTATATATTTGAATCATTCCACACAATATTCCATGTTCTCATCCTCCTTCTGTGCAAACTTTAAAATCTCCTCCTTGATGTCACGAGATTTATAGTAGTCCTGGTATTTTTCCAGAAAGACTTCTTTCATCGCATCCCATGAAGAAATAGTTTTCCTTCCTAAACCCATGAACGATCGCAGGGTTGTCCCCTTTAAAGTAACATGAAACACTTTTAGCTTTTGAACATCGTAAATATAATCATACCCTCGACATACAATGTAAAATTCAAAGAGGAATGTATCAGGGTCTTCAGAAGAAAGCCCATGAAAATTAGGCAGAGTCGTTAAAGGAATGGGATTCATTGGTGCATCTCCTACACTATTTCCAATTGGAAAATCAATAGAAGAACTTGTAGGTGCCATAAATATCCTCCAATACTCACCAGGGATTTCGACTGGTTCTGCAACTGGTACTTGGGGTGATTCAACTGTAGGAGGTTTCACAGCACTCTCCTGGTCTTGTGGCGACACAAAATCCTTCAGGAATTCTCTTTCCAAATCGGAATTGCTTAATTCTACAGCAGGGGGATTCACAGCACTCCCATGGTCTCGTGGTGACGAAAACCCTTTCAAATGTTCTTCTTCCCAATTAGAATTGCTCAATTCTTCCGACCCTCTGCTTTCTATTTCTTCCCCCTTTGCTGACAACAAGGATATCGCCTCCACCGATACTTTATTTATTCTTCGTTCCGTTGTCAAAAGGGTTTCCTGTTGTATCGTGGATGGCACAGGTTGCTCAACCAACTACCCTTCGGACTTCTTTTGCACCCTTACCTTGATAGTAGCATGAGAAGATGCTTTAGATTCAACCTTTGCAATGATCTCCTGGATATATGTCTTCCTTCCCCAGATCCCTTCCTTTCTTTGGGGGTCTTCCTCTACCCCTCTTATTCAGATATTTGTTCATACAATTGGTGGGAATAATTCATTAAAATAACAAAAGTGCTCAGGACTCGGAGCAGGACAGATAGCTTCCTCCCCAGGACAAGAGAGTAGGTTCAAACAGAAAATAAAATAAACTAAAAGGAAATCAAATATCAGGACCTAAAGTAGGGTGATCAAGTACCCTCCCTAGGACGAGAAGTTGGCCCTTTTAGAAAAATAATAAAAAATCAGAAAAGTTGAATGCTATGCTTGGGATTTAGAGCAGGGTAATTGATTCCCTCCCCAAGATGAGAGATCGGTTCTAATGAAAATAAAAACAAAGAAAAACAACACACTATGCTCAGGACTTGGAGTAGGGTAGTGAATTTCCTCCCCAACACGAGAGATCATTTCTAAAAAAAAACAATGGAAAAACAAATAAAACAGAGTGCTATGCTTAGGACTTGAAGCAGGGCAATAAATTCCCTCCCCAAGATGAGAGATTGACCCTTAGATCAATTACATATCATGTTCTTGCACCTTGTTATCCTTCCCAGACAACGGCGCCAAAATGTTGGTGACTGGATGTAAACAATATTCAAACCCTTTTTCCACATAAATTATCAACCCGGGTGTATTAGCTATTTCAAGACTAATGCGCACAATATATGCAAGATAAATGGCATAATATTCTATTGAATCACATGCTTTAATTAATGGAAAACAAGCAACTACTGTAACAACAATTTAAGAATGATTGTAGAATTAAAAAGCTATTCACTGCAATTACATACTTACACTAGAACAACAATTACAAAATCAAACTGAAATATGAAATCAACAAAAGAAAGATAACATGGCATCTGATCAGAAGAGTGGGCCCAACTCTCTGATCAGGGTTGCGGAAAACTCACAGCTTACAAGTGGAACAACAAAGCATTGTGCATTCAATTAATTGAAAAACGCTTATGTTACAAAATTTGTCTCTTCTTGCTTAACCCTGATTCACAGCCCGAATGCCCTCTTTATACAAATGTTTAGGAAATCGTATATTTCCTCTAACAACAAAATATCTACAATTATACATCTGTCACAACAACAACCTAGTTTCCAAAAGGAAACCATGAAAATCCTGAAATAGCACTGGGGTAAGACAAATTCTGTTGCGCTGTAGAAACAGGTTGAGATAACGCTGAAAATTAGGAGCTGCTCCGTGGCTCACAACTGTAATCCCTTTTCTTTTACCAAATCTGTAAAAATACTGGATTTAATGCTTGTAAAGGTAAAAACTCCATGACTATTACTTCATTAATCAAATATTCCATGTAATATAGTGGGAATGGGTTTACCTCGTGTATTTTAGAACAATTAATGATGCAAAGAGATAGAAAGGTGGGCGAAAATGGGAGATAAAAGTATACAGATTTGGTACCCGACAATAGATTCCACCTTCCTCTTCGTGCTCGCTAACACATGTTTACCAAAAACCAGAAGGACGGGATATGGATGAGCACAATACCCCTCAACTCCAATCCTCACCAATACAAACAATAAGAAAAGGACTTAGCAACTGGAACCATCAAGTCACACTGCACCATCAAATACCCACGATTACCACATACAAGCCACAACCCCTATTCACCTTCCTACGACGCTTGTATTTCCTCCTTGGAGGCCATCGCAAGGTCCAGCGCAAAACCAAGAAATGGATACAAATGTAGGGCACCTGCATGTTCCCTCTCGTTAATCTTCTGCCACCCCCAAACTCCAACGCACAGTTAATGTCCACACGAGTACCCAACGTGAATGCAGTACCAGTCACGCTACATGCATTATGGTGAAGGGACCAGGAGGGTCGTCCCCCACCTCTGCTCCACTTGTAATCACACATGGGAGTGACCCTCCAAGTCTTGCCAAGATTACACCCCATCGGGGAAAAATAATTATCATTTTTAATTATAAGTAAAAATAGTTTTAAATTTAACCCAAAAAAATTACTTAATATATTATATAGGTTTTTTCTGCTATAGTCATATATTATGACTTATTCCATAATTAAGAGTATTTTTTATTAATGATTATTATTTTATGTAAATGTAATATATCTAATAATGCAATAATGAAACACCGAATAGGATAAAAGTGGGCAAGCTATCAACTTTTATTGTTCGAAACGTTTCAAAGGAAACGCTGTAAGGAAGTAACATAGGAAAGAGTAGTATAGAGGAAATGCTCTCACATGAACCATGGAAGTAGGAAAGAGTAGTATAGAGGAAATTCTCTCACATGAATCATGTGGGATAGCTGCAACTACAGAGAGTGAACAATGGGATTGGGATAGCTACAACTACAGAGAGTGAACAATAGGATTGGGCTATTGAGTTACATAATTTGGTTACAACTACATATGTTAATAAAATTAAAAATATGTTTTATATTTCATTAAAAATAAATATATATACACATATACATGCGGACACACACACACATATATATATGCCCAAGCAACACCAAACTCAATGATTGCCTAGATTTATGGTAGCCAAGACAACCTACCTGATGTTTGTGGGGGGGAATCTGATTTCACTCTCAAATCCATTATCACCCATATTTTTGGTTCAACTTGACTCAACAACATCACTGTTCCTTCAAAATAATATCAATATCTATATAAAATAGAGGACTAGTTATATTAATTTGTATTAAACTTGGTGAACAGGTTAGCATGATACACCTAAGCTCTCACATGAACCATGCAATTAGGAAAGAGTAGTATAGAGGAAATTCTCTCACATGAATCATCCGAGATAGCTACAACTACAGAGAGTGAACAACAAGATTGGGATAGCTATAACTACAGAGAGTGAACAACAGGATTGGGCTATTGAGTTACATAATTTGGTTACAACTACATATGTTAATAAAATTACAAATATGGTTTATATATCATTAAAAATAAATATCTATACACATATACATGTGGACACACACACACACACACACACATATGCCCAAAAAATACCAAACACAATGATTGCCCAAATTTATGATAGCCAAGACAACCTACCTGATGTCTCTAGGGGAAATCTGATTTCACTCTCAAATCCATTATCACCCATATTTTTTGTTCAACTTGGCTCAACGTCATCATTGTTCCTTCAAAATAATATCAAGATCTATATAAAATAGAGGACTAGTTATATTAATTTGTATTAAACTTGGTGAATAGGTTAGCAGGATACAACTAAAAATATTCTTTTTGGAATTGATTTGTAATACTTGGTGAATAGAGAAGCAGGAAAAAAATTTGCAAGGTTTGGAATTGCTTCTGCCCAATAAACTCTTCTTGGGCTTCACAAACAAAAACCAAGATTTATACCAATACAGTTTATATATAAACTGAGAGAACCCAAAAACTAGAGTACTAAAAAAAAATGTACAGTCAGGCTTCCAATTAGTCCCGTTTTACTCATGGCTCCATTGCATCATCAATATCCCAATCATCATAGATTGCAGATATCCCACCAGCTTCCTCTTTTGGAGTGCCCTCTGAACCAGAAGATGTTGTTGCATCTTTCTCATCTTGATTGTGGTCTCTTGATCCATCATCTCCATTATCAGAAGAAAATGGCTGAGGGGTTTCCCCATTCTCGCTCATAGGGGGATCAAACTCATGAAGCCTTCTCCTCCATTTCTTGACCTACCCATCCTAGTTGTGCTTGCTACACACCTGGTTGATGTCAGTCATTTGAGGATGCACATATTTCTTCCTCTGGTTTCTAATAGAACCAAACAAAAACTTTGCATTTTCAGCTATCATAAATAAGAGCAAGACCTAATGTTGACAGAGACCCGGCTAAACTTGAACAAGAGGACTGAAGGGCGAGGAAAGGACTAATACCGAGGAACAAGCTCCAGGTACCTTTCATAGCCGAGAGTGTTCTTCCCATAGACAAACTGCTTCTGCCTCTGGCACAATTTATACAGATCGGATTCAAAAAGCATTTCCTTTCCCTTTGGATAGACTAAAATCCCATAATTTCAAGTGGGTCAGCATTTAAACACCGTTTAATGTTTTATTCATAAAATGAACTGACCAAGTAAATAAAACCTACAAATAAAATCAAATAAGCATACTTACCTAGTGAATCTGCAACAATGAACCTCTGGGAAACATCCACCATGGGACACCCTTCATCGCTGGAACCATCTAGAGCATCTTCTTCATCAATATCCATTTCATGTGAGAAGCCTGGCAGTCTTGCTGCTTCTACGGCGGATGGTGTGGAATGCATTTTTTTGGGGAAGTAGCAGACACTTCCAGGTCTTTAGAGTGAATGATGTTGTCAGAAGAAGAAGTTGGGGGCTTATCAGAAACCCTAACCCACACATAAACAAAGGATGATGATGGTGCTTCTTTAGTCTTAGCATTGGACCTCTAATAACGATGATCGACTCTAATTTTTCTCTTGTAATGAGAGGACCCTGAAGCCAAATGGGAGGCTGTAGGATTGTGATTGGGATCAGCATAGGCATGATGATGATAAGTGAGTGGAGTCCCCTGGACTATCTTGGCTGAGGGAAATGTGAGGACTGTTTCCACCCTCCTCCATCGTGGGCGCTACTATTTTTTCTTTGGAAAATGAGGAGAAGGGATCCTTCTTCATTCTGTCATAGACCTCATTTCTTTCTAGAACCAGGCGGGGCATTTTCAGAATTTGCATTGTCGGCTCTATGGTCTATTGATCCATCATCTCCGTTATCAGAAGAAAATGGCTGAGGGGTTTCCTCATTCTCTCTCATAGGGGATCAAACTCATGAAGCCTTCTACTCCATTTCTTGACCTGCCCATCACAGCTGTGCTTGATGCACACCTGCTTGATGTCAAGCATTTGAGGATGCACATATTTCTTCCTCTGGTTTCTGACAGAGCCAAACAAAAACATTTGCATTTTTAGCCATCATAAATAAGAGAAAAACCTAATGTTGACAGAGACGTGGATAAACTTAAACAAGAGGATTGAAGGGCGAGGAAATGCCTAATACCGAGGAACAAGCTCCAGGTATCTTTCATAGCCGAGAGTGTTCTTCCCATAGTCAATATGCTTCTGCCTCTAGCACAATTTGTGCGGATCAGATTCAAAAATCATTTCCTTTCCCTTTGGACGCACTGAAATCCCATAATTTCAAGTGGGTCGGCATTTAAAACACACTGTTTATGTTTCATTCATAAAATTAACTGACCAAGTAAATAAAACCTACAAATAAAATCAAATAAGCATACTTACCTGGTGGATCTGCAATAATGAACCTCTGGGAAACATCCACCACGGGACACCCTTTGTCACTAGAACCATCCAAAGCATCCTCTTCTTCATCAATATCCATTTCCATGTGAGAATCTTGGCAGTCTTGCTGCTTCTACGGGGGATGGTGTGGAATGCATTTTCTTGGGGAAGTTGCACACACTTCCAGGTCTTCAGAGCGAAGGATGTTGTCAGAATAAGAAGTTGGGGGCTTATAAGAAACCCTAACCAACACAGAAACAAAGGATGACGATGGTGCTTCTTTAGCCTTAGCATTGGGCCTTTGATAGCGATGATCAACTCTACTTTTTCTCTTGTCATGAGAGGACCCTAAAGCCAAATTGGAGGCTGTGGGATTGTGATTGGGATCAGCAGAGGCATGATTATGAGAAGGGAATGGAGTCCCCTTGACTCTCTTGGACGAGGGAAATATGAGGACTGTGTCCACCCTCCTCCATCGTGGGCGTTATTGCTACTTCTTTGGAAAAGGAGGAGATGGGCTCCTTCTTCCTTCTATTAGACCTCATTTCTTATTAAAACAAGGCAAGGAATTTTCAGAATTTTCATTGTCAGCTCTGTGGTCTGTTGATTCATCATCTCCATTATTAGAAGAAAATGACTGAGTGGTTTCCTCATTCTCGCTCATAGGGGGATCAAACTCATGAAGCCTTCTCCTCCATTTCTTGACCTGCCCATCCCAACTACACTTGTGGCACACCTACTTGATGTCAGGAGTTTGAGGATGCACTGGGAAACATCCACCATGGGACACCCTTCATCACTAGAACCATCCAGAGCATCCTCTTCTTCATCAATATCCATTTCCATGTGAAATGCTTGGTATGGTGTATGGTGTGGAATGCATTTTCTTGGGGAAGTAGCAAACACTTCCAGGTCTTCATAGCAAATGATGTTGTCAGAAGAAGAAGTTGGGGGCTTATCAGAAACCCTAACCCACACGGAAACAGAGGATGACGATGGTGCTTCTTTAGCCTTAGCATTGGGCCTCTAATAGCGATGATCGACTCTACTTTTTCACTTGTAATGAGAGGAACCCGAAGCCAAATGGGAGGTTGTCGAATTGTGATTGGGGTCAGCAGAGGCATGATGATGAGAAGGGAGTGAAGTCCCCTGGACTCTCTTGGACAAGGGAAATGTGAGGACTGTGTCCACCCTCCTCCATCGTGGGCGTTGCTGTTGTTTCTTTGGAAAAGGGGGAGTTGGGCTCCTTCTTTCTTCTGTCGTAGACCTCATTTCTTTCTAGAACCGAACGGGGCATTTTCAGAATTTGCATTGTCGGCTCTGCATCAAGTACTACGAAACATTTTTCTAAAATCACTTTTCTTGTAACTGATTAATAATAACAGTATTTAATCCTAAGGTTCACACTATTTCAATCGTTTAACATCAAAATCAATGGTGCATAATGATACATGTGGCAGTCTAGGAAAGTTGTTTTCAAATAGAGACGCTTTATAGCATAATTAGATCATGAAAGTTTTCAATAAGATGAAGCCAATAACCTTCAGGTTTGAATTCATTTATTAACTATTTCTAAAACAATATTTTCCTTTGACATGTGGATGAGAAGAACATAACAACCATATTGACATTAACGGTCTTGGTCAAGAAATAAAAAAGTTAAAAATTATTTTAGGAGAGATGATATTTTTTTCATGATAAATGATTATTTTGATTTTAACAAGGTACCTGATGCTTCTATAAATGATTATTTTAATTTTAACAAAGTACTTGGTGATTTGTAAAAAAATGTTAAATGTGTAATTTCTTAATAATATATGGACGATAAAATGATTTTTTTTTGAGAAAAAATATATTTTATTTTGTATACTAAATTCTAAATAATAGTAAAAATTAGGATCATTTTACATCTCGAATATATGCAACGAAAGTTCTGATAATAACAAGCAATTTGATGTTGCCGAAGAAAATGTTAAAATTCTAATTTCTCCGTAGTGTATTGATGAAAACTTTACTATTTCCCCAAAGCAAAACATATGTCGATAATTATTTTGTAAAATTAAATTCTAAATTGTGCAAAATAGAACCTCAATTCATTAGTTTTTTTCTTTTAATTGAATTTTAATATTAAATTCAAATTTGCTCAGGTTCAGGTGAAGAAATTCGTCAACATATCAGTAAGAGTACGAAGGACAAAGACCCTTTTTACTACATTTTTTCTAGTCTTTTATGGCCTTGCTAAGCTTGTGAGTCATTGAAAAAAGCAATAAAAACTAATTATCTTTCCATCTCAGCACCCTCCTAACTTTGGCATGTATTCCTTTACCTAGTAGGTCATGTTGACTCAATAAAAGGTTATTTGTTGTTCTTTGCATGTCAAAAGCAAGAGTAATGGCATTGAGTCTGAGGGTTGTTTCTTTGTGATTCTGGAATTTTAAGGTGCCAACATTCCTCCCACGGGGACTGTGCTTTAACACTCAATAATTAATAAGAGGTTGAAGTTTCTAATGTGCCACGAGTACCATGGGATTTAATTACGTCGAGGAAGTATGTCAGACCTCTTCAGTATATCACAAAACAAGGGTTATAGTGGCTGTGGATTTGCATAGGTAGGTACACTGCAATGATCGAGAAATTTTCCCCAATACAACACTTGATGGCAGTACTACCTTTGCCACAGGAGAAGCTAGATTCTAAGTCCCGAATCCTACAGACAATATCATGTCAAAATAAGTAGCAAATCATGTTACAAATAAATTGGAATAAATAATAACCTTAAAATACAAAATTTTTAAAGTTAAACTTTAGTAAAGTGAAATACATATGATGTACTTCACTAAATTAATAGAAATTCAATAACATACATATTGCAATATACATGTGCACAAATAAATATAATTATAAGAAATTATTTTAACGTTAACTATAAATAAAATATTTCAATTTCTATCTTTATTAAAATTTCTTATATATATATATATATATATATATATATATATATATATATATATATATATTTCTCATATCTACTTTTTACATCACATTATATTATTAGAAGGATTGTAATTCCTCCATTACGAGAAATATGTATAATTCCTTCATTATTTAGTGTTTAAGATAGAGTCTATGAATGTATTACACACATATATATAATAAATAAAATATTTAATACAAAATATTTTTCAATATCAATTATTGCATTGAGAAGTGCTCTCTAGTTTAATATGAAAGAGATGTTATAATGTCATGTCTTATCTTATAAACATTTTAAATCTATAAACCTACATAAAAAAAATTAATTAAATTAGAATAAAAAACTAAAATAAAATAATAAAATTAATAATTATAATAATTAGAGTTCTATTGAAAACAATTTTTCAATGAAATTGTGAAGAAAATTTTATATTTTCTCCCTAACTTCACTTTTGCCTTCTCTCTTCGCCTTATCTTCCCCTACCCTCCCCCTCTGTGGCCCGCCTGCTCCTTTTTTTTTTATTTAATAATTTTTAATTAAAAGTATATAATCATATATTTAATTTATGCATATTTATTTCTAATCCAATAAAATTTTAAATTTTTATTTTTATAGATGTTTTTCTTCCAACACTTTTATTCTTTTATTTTCAGGCATTAATGAATTAATTATTTAAGTTATCACTAGTTAATTAATTAATTCTTCTTAATTATTAATATTAACCTCAATTTCTTTTTAATTAGCTTCCCCTTTAATTAATTAATCAATTATTAATTTTTTTATTTGACTATTTCTTTTAAAAACTAATTATTTAATCATGATATAATCCTCAATTTCCTTTTAATTCTCTTTCCTTTAATTAATTAAAATTAATTAATTATATATGTTGGTTGGACCATTTTCTTTTAACATATAATTGTTTCATGTATTTAGTTCTTCTCAATTACCTAACTCCTTATAAAATAATTTATAACACTCTTTTTTTATCACCCAATTCTCATCGGTAAAGAGTCCACCCTAAAAATTTTCATGAATAGGATATAAAGTTCTCCACACAGTTTCATCCAAAAAATATTAATTAAAATTTATTGGTTCTCTCAAATTACATAAAAATAAAAATTAAATTAAATAAAAAAATTAAATAATTAAATAATTATAATAATTATAATTATAATTAATAATTAAATATCTTACAGTGTAAACAAATAGATCTCTTTAAAAATTTGGTAATTCCAAATTTAAAATGGATTTAGAATAATATAATATTAAAAGAGCAATTAAAAATTAAAAAGTTTTTAGTAGAGATGTCTAAATGCATGGTATTTAAAATTATATTTTAAATACAATATTTTATTGTCCACTTAAATAAAATACTTCAATATCATTCATATATATAACAATTGAATGTGGAGAAAATATTTTCCTTAAAGCATTTCAAGTGTATGTTACTCAATGTAATGAGGGAGATTTGTAAATATTTCATTGCTTAACATGGAGTTAACATATAGGTAAGAAGCTCACACATATACATAAATAATTCAATGTGATAATTGAAAGTGTGTTGCTTTTGATATATATATATATATATATATATATATATATATATATATATATATATATATATATATATATATATATATATATATATATATATATATATATATATATATATATATATATATATATATATATATATAACAATTGAATGTGGAGAAAATCTTATCCTTAAAGCGTTTCAAGTGTATGTTACTCAATGTAATGAGAGAGATTTGTAAGTATTTTATTGCTTAATATGGAGTTAGCATATAGGTAGGAAGGTCACACATATACATAAATAATTCAATGTGTGTTGCTTTTTATATATATATATATATATATAACTTTTTTTAAATGTAAAATTTAAAAAAAAATTAGCACTTCAAAAAAAATTAAATTCTTTAAATCTATCATAAATTTGAAATTAAAATAATCTTCATAATAAAATTTTCCATTTTCTTAATTATTATAAATCTTTAGATCATTTATAGTTAAAGCATTTCAAGTGTATGTTACATAATTATCATCATATATATAACAATTGAATATGGAAAAAAGCTTATAGTTAAAGCATTTCAAGTGTATGCTACTCAATATAATGAGGGAGACTTGTAAGCATTACCATACCTTACATGGAGTTAGCATATAGCAAGCTCACACACGTACATTAAAAAAATACAAAGTGTGTTGTTTTTGTGTTATATATATATATATATATATATATATATATATATATATATATATATATATATATATATATATATATATATATATATATATATATATATAATTCTTTTTAAAATATAAAATTTAAGAAAAAAATTGCACTAAAACAAAAATTAATCATAAATTTGAATTAAAATAATATTTTGTAATCAAGCGATTTTAGTGCTAACTCTAATAAGGTTTTTTTGATTTTTGAATCCATAACTTTATAAAGAGAAACACATACTCTAAACTATTAAGCCCACTCAAACTATATAAATATAAATGTGAATATAACTGTGTTATAAAGACAACTATTTCTAATTACAATTATAACTATAATTATTCAAAAATATTTCACCTTTAACATACTTTGATTTATTCTCCTTAAATTTTATGAAATTCATACACACTATCCATTCTTATCCGCATATTTATTTCGCTTTGTGGATAACATACATTAAATTAATAAATAAATATAAATGTTAAGAAAACGCACGTGTAATTAAAATAAAATGATTGTAAAATTTTAGACTATTTATAAAACAAAATTAATAAATAAATATGAATTTTAATAAAACTCTTTTTAATGAACAACCACGTTTAATTAAAAATCAAATTATTTTTATTTAAAACTATTTCATTGCTTAATTAAAAATCAAATTATTTTTATTTAAAACTATTTCATTGCTTTTTATATTGTTTGATTTAGGAGTTGTCAATTCTCTTTGGAAGGGCAAAAGTGGTTGAAATTTGAGCAAAAGTAATTTAAGAAAATTTGTAGTGGTAATATTTGAATCATGTTTTTAATTGTGGAAATAGATTCAGCACCATTAAAAATTTTAAGAAAATTTGCAGTGGTAATATTTGAATCATATTTTTTATCATGGAAATAGATTCAGCGCCATCAAAAACTTTTAAGACAACCAAAATTTTGAAATTTAATAATTATAACATAAATTTACAAAAATACCTCAAAATTTTATTAAAATCTTAGCTTTACTTGAAAAAACAAGCTAGTTAAAATACGACTTTGACTTATTTAATAAATATAGAGATAAAAATGAATGGTGTCAAAAATATATAATTAAAACCATTGAACTCGTAGTCACAGGCTCTAGGACCAAGTGAATGCACCCAAAAGTCAAAACAAAGCTCTTGGAGTTCTAGGCCAAATGTACCACTAGGATTCTTAGCACCAGCTGTGATAGGTTTAAAGTTTATAAATCGAGAAACTCTACGCATTTTGTTTGCATAGATATTACTTTCCTTCAATAATCTAAAACATTCATGGTCAGTGAGGACGTCTTATTTTCCTCCTCCACGCCACTATCCATCACCTCCTTTTTCCGCTTCAATTGGGATTGCAGTAGCCGCCATCCATCTCCTCCTTTACTGCCCCAATTCTAATGGCGGGAGAGAGAGGACGAGACACGGAGGATACGACGTAATTCTCGGCACATTCATGCTCAGTGAGGACGTCTTATTTTCCTCCTCCACGCCACTATCCATCACCTCCTTTTTCCGCTTCAATTGGGATTGCAGTAGCCGCCATCCATCTCCTCCTTTACTGCCCCAATTCTAAAGGCGGGAGAGAGAGGACGAGACACGGAGGATACGACGTATTTCTCGGCTTCAGACGGCGTGATATGAGAAAAGGTTTCGTTGATCATCTGTACCACGCCCTCGACAACACAAGTTTCCGAGTATTCCTTGACACTCATGATCTCCATAGGGTAGAGAGCATCTCCATAGGATTACACCACGCAATTGAGAACATTCGCATTCTCATTCTCATTGAGAACAGAATCTACATCGTGCCTCAGAGAAGTTTCTCTTATCGCACGCCAAGTACAGTAGAAGGGGATGAAGGGGTTGGCTGTCGTCCCTCTGTTTTACAATGACAGTCCTTCTCAAGTTGCGCACCGCACTTGGATAGCTCTGAGAGTGGTCCATTTGCAAAAGCATTCCAGGAGCATTAGAGACGTGGGGAATAATTGATGAGTTGAAGCCTGCTCTGTTCCCTCTGTCCAATCACGCTTGGTGGTCACTTCAAGACCACACTAACAAAAGGAAGAGTTGTTATTGTTAGTCACATTTCATTGACACTATTTTGTTTCTATTTTGAATAGTTTTCTGGTTCAGCGAATAGGTTTTGGCGTCCAGAAGGAAGATGGGTTTCCGGCTTCGCTCCCCTGGCATGAGCGGCCATTGATGCTGGAGGGAGTTTTGTTTCTGAGAAGGGTGGACCATGAACTCTCCGGTGGAGAGCTGAGATGGTTTTCCTTTAGATGGTTTTCCTTTCTTCGCTGTTGTGACTTATTCGCTATGGCGCTTGTCATGGAGGAAGCTCGAATCGGTCACCCTCTGTCCTTTGCGATGCAAGATGCAGCAGTTCCTTTGCTTTCTAGGGGGGGCTCAGAGAGACCTGCTATGGTTTCTGCTAGGTAAGCTTTAGCTGTCTCCCATTCTGTACAATTTTCGGTTGCTATTGGTGGCTATTGAAGAATATTTTTGCTGGAACCCATGGAGGACAAATCAATGTTGCTTGTGGTGGCTATTTATGAATATTTTTTATGCTGGTATCCAATGTGAACTCGAAATTGTGGCTGATGGTGGCTTTGGCTGTTTTAGTTCATATATTAGAGAGGTCATGGTATTCTTGCACAGGGGTATGGATTTCAGTGGTGTAGGTGGTTCTGAAGAGGTAAGATGAGCGCCTGTATTGCCGAGCTGGTACCCATGTGAACATATGTTTGTTTCTGATATTGGTGGCTGTTGATGCATGTTTTGAAGCTGGTACCCATTGTCGACTAATTGTGCAAGTTATTGGTGGTTAATGAAGGAATTCATTAGCTGGTACCCAAGGTGAACATTTGTTGAACGTTTTGGTGGTTGTCGAAATTTGCCTCTGGCTGGTACCCAATGTGAACAAGAATTTGTTGCTTATGGTGGCTGAGGGTGAGCCCAGGTTGCTGCGGTTTATCTCTTTTATCTTGTGGAGGTGTCTGTTGCTGATTCCTTAATGGGATGATCCCGTGGTTTCACATCTGTGGCAGCGGTGTTTTGAATTCATCCGAACATTAAAATGACGCGAACCCGCGTGGTGAATCGTGTTGATAAGCTTTTGAATGAGGGTGGTATCTGGGTGCTTTTGAGCCGAGGTAGTCGGTTCTTTCTCTGGTTTTAGATTTGGGGTCATCTTTCTCTCGGGCCGGTTTTTCTGCTCAGGATTGTGGATGCGGTGGGGACCTGCCTTGGAGGATGACCGTGGACTTCCCCTGGACGCCATGACTGAGTTTTCTGCCATGCTGAGGGTCTCTACTTTTTCCGGTTAGCCGTTTGTTTTTTCCGGCTACTTTGAATTGTTTTCCAGGGGAATTGGCTTTTCGAGTATCCCAATTCAATTTCCGTCTGACAGCGGCGGCGACTACTTCTTTTGGTCCGTTGGTGGAAGGTGCTCTCATTTATTGACACCCTCGTTCACCATTTCATCTGTGACCGTTCACCCACTCAATCAATCTTGATCATGGCACACTCGCTTCATGGATTGTCTGACATACGAGGACGCTGACTCAGAATGCTCTCGGCGCTTAGTTCACCTACCCATCAGTATCCGTCCACCTTCCGCGCCCCCATCTCTACAGTGTGCGATTAATTTCTGGGAGTTTTTTCCTCTGTTTTTGATCCGGACGCCTTATTTTATGCGCTGCGGCTTGCCTCAACTGTCAATCCTAATCGGATCCTGACTTTCCTCCCTCACATCAACTGAACTGGCGATGGATACTGGTGCTTATCAGTTTTTTTATTTTTCGTATTCTGCTGCCTCGGGTATATGCACGCCCTGGATGACCGATGTGTTCTCTTTCCGTTTGGATATATCATATCCATACGACCCTGGATCTGAAGGGCTGGCCGGTCTCGGCTGGATGCAATAAGGCGTTGGTTTCCCAGGTCGAGTTGGGGAGTCGGATCTTCCCCCAATCTTGGGATCCAAGCTCATCATGTTTTGGGTGCTATTTTGTTTTTCAGGACTGTTCATCTTACATCAAGTGAGCCTGTTATGGTGTGCAAGGTTTTTTGTTTTGTCCTGGGCTGCTTTTTCTTCTTAAATGTACCTGGCACTATTATCAAGCAAGCCGGTCTCCATATTTTGTGCGCAAGATGTATTACAAGCGAGCCTGACTTCGTTTTTGCCTTGCGAGGAGGCCTTTTATCTGCCATGAAGACACTATGGAACTCTCCTTTTTGTTTGCCTTCTTTCATTTCAGTTATCTTTTATTTCCTTATTATCATGAATATGATGCTGTTGTATTCTCTCTGCTGGTCTTTTGCAATGTATACAGGGATGATCTCGTGGGTATGTTTTATACTACCCGTTATGTTGTTGGCCATGGACATCGAATAACTTCTCTTCAGAAGTGATTTCTGGATGTATTGGTATATGTGGATTTTCTCGCTGTTTTAAATAACAGTTTGAGAATGTATTGATGATCATGTACTGTTATATTTTTAATATATACAGTGTTTTTTTCCTTCTGAAAAAAAAGAAGGATATATTAAATCA
This sequence comes from Pinus albicaulis, assembly GCA_034641835.2. NCBI lineage: Eukaryota > Viridiplantae > Streptophyta > Pinopsida > Pinales > Pinaceae > Pinus > Pinus albicaulis. Next base: position 969,499,904 of record CM076584.1, on the reverse strand, counting down.
ACAAGAATAATTGTTGTGGTGATATACCATAGAGGATGCCCACTAAATACCACCACAAGTGCACCAAAATTAGAGAAGTAGAATGCATATGAAATAGCTAGATCCATGGCTTCTTAGGCCCCAAAACCTAGGATGGAGATTGATCATGAAAAATCATGCCCTTCTAGATTATGAATTTCCCAAGGCCCTCCCTTTCATGTAGAGGATACTTTTCCTTTTCAGAGAAGGACTTGGAGTCTCGTTTCAAATACCTTGGTTTCTTTCTTAAACTAAATTGTTGCAAGTTTGCACATTTGGTATCTTAAATTATGTTGCCTTTAAATTTCAAAAAAGGTTATGTTGCCTTTAAATTTCAAAAAAGGTTAGGAAATTCCTTTTAGCCTCGACTTCCTAGATTTTTCATACAGTGTTTGAAGATTGTATGGTTTCGTTATTGTTTTTGTTGAAACATCTTTTTTTAATCCTGATTTTATTTTGTACTATGTAAAAATATCAAATATAAAATGCACAATCTCTAAGACACAAAATTATGACGGATTTGTAAAATAAGCTAAACATAGAAGTAACAATGGAGTAGAAATTTGTTCTATGTATAAAGATAATATGCATTTGTTGTATATAATGCAATCCTACTCCATAGTTGTAAAAGTAAATTGACTTTTTAACTACAAGTTGTAATATGCATGTTATATTAGGTGTGTATATGCATTTCAAAATCTTTGGTTTAGTTATTTGTGTCTAATTACTTCTTCAAATGTGACCATGCAGGGAGCATTTGTCCTTTTTATTTCTCATCCCAAAATTTCTACACAATACTTTTATGATGCAGAGTTTGGCATTTTTGGTGGTAAATTGTCTCATTTATTTACTTTTATTTTCTTTCATTCTCTTCATGTCAAAGAGGAACTTACTTATTTTTTTAAATACTATGCTTGAACGTTTCATTGAAATATCACTATTTTTATAAAATGTTATTATGAAGTGTACCTACATCAAGGATGGATTTGTATATGTCAACGTTTTCTAATTTTTGTTATGGAAAATCATTGGAATAAGTCTTTAAGTGGGGCCACTGTATTTAGTGTTTTTGTGAACTTTTCCATGTGGTGTAAAAGAAGTCCTATAATCTCATTAGATTTCAAATAGTGGTAAAAAATTTAATATATATTTTAATTAAAAAAACATGTCAGATCACATTATTAGTATTTAAATGAATTTTTATTGGTTGCAGATCAAAGACCTTGGATTCATCTCCTAGCCGACTATCCAAAGAATGAAGCTTATATTCTTTAGCATGACTCTAATGCATTGGAAACACGGTGGAAATGTTTGGAGTGATTAGACGATATTTCATGTGTAAATTGTAGCCCAATCAATATTTAGTTCGAAACTCATATTGTAATGCTTGGCATTTCATGTAATAACATTTGTGGTTCAAATTATTTATGATTGTATTTGATATTTTTTCTCTGTTGTTATCAAATTATAACAGTGTGTGATTCCTGTGTTTTCATTTTAGATGAGCATGCATATTGTATGCTATTTTTTTAATATAGTTGCAAAATATTACTAATGCATTTATGCTGATTAAAAATGAACACAAATATAATGAATATATAACAACTAAATTAGTTGTTTATAATTATTATTAATGAAAGTAAATGAAACTAATATAAACTACTAAATCGGTTATGTATATAATGAATGTGAAACTACTAAAACAAGACAAATGACTATTGCAAATGATAATTTTTTTTATTACAAATGATTACTAAATTTTTCATAATACGATTATTAGTAGCTAATTTACAATATCTTATAACATGACCGAAATTTAGTCATATTTCTTTGGTCATTAATTGGTTTCAAAAAATGACTAAAATTTTCATATATATGACTATTAGTAGCTAATTTACATTATATTATAACACAGCTAACATTTTGGTCATATTTCTTTGGTCATTAATTGGTTTTCTTGAGTGATAATATAGTAATATATTTTTTGTATATTTGGTCATTAATTGTGGCAATTAATGACTAAATCGATGAATAAATTAATGACCAAATTTATGGCTAAATATACTACTAGACAATAAAATTGAGGTAACCAATTAATGACTAAGTTAAAAATGACTAAAATTTGGTCGTGTTATAAGATATTGTAAATTAGCTACTATTAGTCACCGACTAAAAAATGGTCGTTTATATGCAAATTTTAGTCTTTTTTTTGGTTGCTAGTGAAACAACGATATATATATATATATATATATATATATATATATATATATATATATATATGTTTGTGTGTGTGTGTGAACACTAGCACAAAACAATCCTGGTGACCCCATTAGTAAATTACATACATGGATACATACATACATATATGTATATATAAACATCAGTCATCATCATCGTCACAACACAATTACCCGATATAATAAGGTATAGGTTAAGAGAACTCCACTTAACTCTGCACAACATGTACAACAATGAGAACAATAGTTCTCAACATAGCCAAGGCATTTGATGCATGAAATTATTTTTATTTACCTTTCTCATGAATGTATTGTCATCATCCATTTACACCAATGGACCCAACCAATCCAAATAATTGTCATACTCTTGCCTTTCAGTTCCCTTATAAAGGAATTGAAGTTCATCTGAATCTTTCATTACCTATTAGAATTCATAAATGTCTTCTTGAGTTCCATCAACTTTCCTCTTTCCCTTGTCAATTCTCAAAATCCTCAAAAAATGAAGGCAAGGACAAGAAACAAACAAGAATAATACCATGAAAACCAATAGAAATACGAAACCATAAAAAAAGTGGTATGGACATATATCATACATGGACAAAGCCACAATCAAGCACAACAAATCACAAAAGACCAAAAGAACAAAACTAGCAACGAAAACGATTGCTCAATCCCTATGGCTTCCCAATAATTTGAAAGGAAAGCTCAACCATAACCTTCTCCCATATTTCATGGAAGTCTCTTTGTTATGAAATTCCCTATATCATACTACCATAAACACATAACTATCAATATATAAATAAATATAACAATATATCAGTTATCTTACCTTGTTGTTCCAAGCGCGTTGCCTTGTAACTGAACACACATGTCAACCACATGTTCCAAAGATCAAGACATCATATCTATTAATTTGAAATAAACCTTTACCAAGTCTAACAACCATGTCAAAATAAATAGTCAACTCACATTTACCAGTCACACAACATAATACTACAAGTATCACCTACTTACACTCAAGTACATATCATTTTTTCTTAGCACATATGTGTTAGTTCAACCATTTCAAACAAGATCATTCCTTCATGCAATCTCATAGATACAAAATCATATCTTGCAACTATTCAAAAATTCAAACAACATATAGAAGACATAATAAACACCAAATATATGACATCATTAAACATTCACACACCAAGTAGACGACGTAAGAAAACTCACAGCAAATAGGCGACATAATCAAACTCATACCTCAATGTATCCCTGGGAGGTTATCGTGTCTGCAAAATCAATCTAGATTATCACAACATAACTTCGGAACATATCAACCCAAACATAATTAAGGTCATGATATCCATAAAAATAACTACCTAACATGTTCACATCATAAAATCATAAACAATTATCATTCATGCATAACAATCACAGATGAAACATAGTCTATATTATTATGAAACAATATCACAAGCATATTGACTCATACCTGAATGTCATAACCATAACCATCTACATAGGTCAATCCAAATTAGCATGATACCTATAACATAAATATCCTAAGTAGAATGACCATAACCATCATGCATATAACCACAATGCATATAAAAATAAATTACTATCCTTCATGACTAACCAGCACAGGCACATATGATCACACTGATTAACTAACATCTATAATACATGTAACTGCAACAACCGTAGAATGATAGACATGTACACAACCCTAATGCTTATAGCAATCATTAACCAACATACCTACATGTCAAACATACACTACCTGTATTACGATATTCTCTTACCCCAAATTCTAGTGTTGCAACTTCTCTCTCTTTGTCTACATCTCATGCTCTATCTCGGCCAACACATTAGCATCATATCATAAAAATAGCATGACAATGACATATAATTCATACCATAACTTCATGCATGACAACCTTAACCATGAAAATTAATGCATAACAACATACATTCATCCCATCCAGTCCAAGTGTTGAACCATGCAATAATACCACCTGTAGTATCAGAATTTACCTAAAGAGAGCGCAACCATGCTCTGATACCACCTGTAACTTACTTCTCCCCTCACATCTACCCACTTTCACCATCTTACCCGGGGTAAACATGAGATGAGGGGACATTATGGCAAGACTCAACCTCCTAGGTGACCTTAAGGAGATAGAGTCGACAAAACAAACCTTACTTGCTTCCCTCGGGTTCGTCAATACCCTCTAGGAGTAACCTAACACCTTTAGGTGTCCATCCCCTCATCCAAATTAACTTTTCCTGAGCTAGAGCCCCTATCACTCACTTTCAAATGCCTAGGCGCTCCCATAGGTCTGTATCAGTGCGAATGTGGCCTTTTCTGCCCAATGTTGTGCCAACGACTGTGAAATTTAAGGATGAATTCCAGGGTTGGGGCTAATCCTCTCCCTAGAGATCCATATAACTTTTAGAATTCATAAAATACATGAATACAATTATTATAAACCAAAAACTAAAACTAGGACTAGACTTGACCATCCCAAACCTTGAACTGACATTCCGTCAAAAACTTGGTAGATATGTAACTTACAGGTCATGAATGCAAGTTTGAGCATAAGGGAATGAAAACTCATATGAGACTTAACAAGAAGTAACACCTCCCTCTCCTACTAGTTGTCTTAACATCAATTAGGTCTTGCATCCATTATTCTTTCGATTACAAGTAAAAAGATAAAAATGGTCATGACTAAAACCAATCATATATCCATGCTTATAACCATCATATAAACATATAAATAACCATAAGCTAAAAACCATTTAAGCCACATAATAAAAAGCACATTTACCAATCAAAAGAAAGAGAACTTAGATTTCATTACACATAGGCAAGAGCCAACCAGGTTCAGGACTTCCACGTACCACTTGACCAAAGACAAGGCTCAACCAAATCTTTCTTTTAGGCAGTCACCCTCATGCCATAGTCCAATCATAAATGTGGGATATCATTGTTGGTGAGGTAAATCCCCTCTATGGACAGAGGCAATCCCACTAGCCCTAGGGTGGGTCTAGCCACAAATGAGACAAGCTATAACATTGATTCCTAGTTAACGAATGGACGAAGATTCAATAGATGACTTACCGGAGGTCCTACGTTGTTGTGGTCGTCGGAAAGAGTGGCTACCTCTCGCTCCTAGTTTGACAGATCATGATCCGCTTGCTTTCACGCTCGGATACCTACACACACACAAGAAACAACGACGATATACAACATACTATTTCACTGTTGTAACTATCAGTCAGTCGAAGAAGACTAAATCAATTGCATCAATAATCAACCTAACACAATGATGGAACCAACACCGTAGTCGAGTATATTAATGAAAGAAAGGAATATTACAACCAAGCTTCAATGTTGCGGTCTCCTCCAACAGGGTTCCAACGGAGCGCGTCTCACAAAGGCTCGTCGGGAATTCAGACGGGGATCTCTCTATAGAATTCTCCTTGGTTCTACCTTCTCAATAGAAATTAATCAGCTATAATATCTCTTCTCCAAGTTCAGCTTCTTGGCTATCTGTTCAGCTAGCTTTTATAAAGGGAGAAGGCCTGTTTATATAGAGGGAGAGGGAGAGGTTAGGGTCCCTATAATCATGGAAGGGAGACCTATCTTCAAGGAGTGTCCCGTGGGGGTTGGAAACCACTACCTAAAGAGGGAGATCCGTGGCTGATCAACTTAACCACTTCCTGTGACTCATCCCTGAGGTGGTTAGACGGAAACTTCTACCTCTATTTGTTAAAAAACATTCCTAAAACAGTCGGCGCGGGCACTATATAGAGACAGAGTGCCAGGTGGTGCGGGCTCTAGTGTAAATCCTCCATATTGGCGCGAGGGGTGAACTAGCTACCCACGCCAAGGCCAAAACATAGGTTTTTATGTCCTTTTTGAGGAAATGTTCAACAGGAGAAATGATGTCCTTATGCAGTAGGTTGAAAAGAAGGTGTTTGTAGAGTATGACACTGCTCACAGGTCATGGGAAAGACCCTCCAATATGCAGGGCGAGGGATTGCAGGGATGGTGACAAAATGTTTTGTAACAAATGCCCCTTAAAGCATGAGGTCCGAGAGAGAGGGAGGGGTGAAATGCTTTATGAGAACGCGTTCGGCCCAAACACTACTTTCAGAAAACCTACAAGTACAAATACAACTGATATTTCTGATACATGACACGTGGCATGGGCGCAGCCATCCAAAATAGAGTACATAAATAGTAAGATCTGAGGTATGGACCTAGAAATCTAGCAGTAGGGATCAACAAATAGACTCAGGTATGGTCGCAGCCATCCAATCAGAAGAGTCATGTAATATTTCATAGTAATCCAAAAGTACCCGCAGCCTGGATTTCATCAGACGAAACCCAGGGTCTTGTGCTCCATCTCAATCCGAACAAAGTACGAATTCGAGCATGCGAATATGTGACCTGAAGTCAAACATGCAAGAAAATCATCTGATTACCAGCCAATGATGAAAGTCGTTAACAGACACAAGATAAACCACCAATAATGATAATGGCTCTCAAGGTATGAAAGGTACAATCCACGGAATGTGAACAGTGATCTGATGTCGAACATCTGCAGAGTCAGTCGATCGAAGGCCAACGATGTGGACCTTGCTTCAGATGCGAAGAACCTACCATTGAGGCATGCAAGCTCCAAGGTACCTGAAGGGAGTCTCTAGATCAGCTTCCTAGATAATGAGCTGGAGTTGCTAGGAAGTGACCGGATCGAAGGTGGGCCATAATGTTCCCACATCATCGACACGAGACAGAGGGATATAATTTTTGTGAATGAATACCAATAGAGAATCAGAGGGAGGTTGAAAACTTCAGAGGCAAACTTCTCTTGAACATATCTACGACACGACACTGGATTTGGCAGTATTTGACATCAAGGGATCTGACATCATGGCAACGTGGCAAAGAGCAGATGAGCGGTCAAAAGAGATTACCCAAACCCATGGAGGAAAAAAAATGATGAAGTGAGATATCCCCAACCCGACACGAATGCAGACAATTGCCATGTTCAAGAGCGATATACTACCAACACGACTACAATTTGGTTCCATTTTCCCCCACCTTTTCTAGCGAGTACCCCAATTATTTTTGAAAATAAGCTTGAAGGGGATAGCATATGCTTGTTATGTAAGTTTTTCCTTCGGACAAATCTGACTTAGTACATTTTACGAGCCCTAGGAAGGAGGAACTCGAGTAACGTCATGACGACGGAGTCCGATGTCATCAGTTTTAACGAGTCTGACAAAGGGAGAACTCGGCATATTTTCATGTTTAGAGAGTTTGAAAAGAAAGCGGAAAAGAAAACTCCAGCAGTCCCTTTTCGTAAGTAGTCTCACAGATCCGAAAAGGTAGAAAACTATGTCTGAGAGAACCTCTTAGTCACGATAGGCTAAGGTATTCCTTTTTCGTAAATAATCTATCCCAGCTCAAAAAAGGGGTAAATGTATACCTGGTAAATATCTTTTCGCAGCCAATTTAACGAGTTCAAAACGACAAGCCTCTCGACAATATTTTCAGTTTTAGAGAGTCAGAAAAGAGTTGAAAGGTGACTCCAGTAGTGACTTTTTTGTGTTTTTACCGAGTCCAAAAAATCATAAAATACAACTCGTTTCTTCATCATAACCATGTGAAAACCTGTCGCTACACAAAAAGACACGTGTAAAACGTATTCCTCGAAAATAATATGATAAAATAATCAACAAATATGTTTTAAAACCTAATTTAAGATTTTGAAAAGTTATAAAAGGCCATAAGTGGTAAAAATTATTTACTTTTCACTTTTACCTCTTTGTGGAGCAATAGTGATCCATTTGCCTTGCGATCTTGTGGCGACGATTGTGAGCGATCCAGTGAACCAATCTTTATTCCATCACTTTCAGGTAAGAGACGACATCATTTGCCATATTTTGAGCTAAATTTCATTACCTTGATTTGTCATTTTGAATCCTTTAGGGGAGGTTTTGTCAAAACTAGGGCATCATGGTTGGCGCCGGTTTCAGGCACGGACCCGCGCCAATTGCCTATTTTTTACATAGGGGTCGCGCCCATTGGTGCCACTACTAGCGAAACAGTCGCGCCAACCGCGCAACCCAAACTCCACCTAAATTTAAGGAAAATGCAACCATTTGCTTGCAAATTCGATGCCTAAGGAGAATTACAATGCTCATATGAACAATGTGTGCAGGTACCAAGCATAAAATATTGTAATTGAGTGGAAAGGGAGAGAACAAAATGAGGAGGATGAACTGGCCATGGAGAATGAACAATGCATGAATGGCCTCAAAAACTGTGGGCTAAAGAAATTCTTCCTGAAACCGTGCCTCCGGGCTCAGCCTGAATTGCTTCAATATTTGATAAGCATTTAGGATGAGGATCAAGAAAATTTTGTGCTTTGGGATCAGGAGCTTGAAATCAAAGTCTCTGATGTGTATTTTATCACTGGATTGTCGCATAGGGGTGTAGTCCCTATCTTGACTAGTACCTGTCCTTCCAGGGAAGGCATGGCAATGGTGATTGACAGGGTGTGCCAAGGGGCACGAAAAGGAACAGAGAGTGGAAAGGTTGACATCCAAACCATCCCTGATCTGGCACTAAAAGTAGTTCTACACACTATCACGTAGGTTGCAGGATTGCAAGCACCGTATGAGGCCACAAAGACACAAAATCTTCTTGCCTCAGAGTGCATGAACCCGACTCTATTCAATTGGGTAGAGGTCATGACTATTAACATCAAGCGGCAAATTACCAAGTGCAAGAAGACCAAAATAAAGCAGTTTGGGTATGGATCGATTCTGGTATCATTCTTCTTGGAACGACTACCCATAGTCCAGTGTCAGGAGGTCATTGTCCCGATTCCACCACCCAGAGAACCAAGGATGGCCCAATGGGTTGCGCTGATGCCTAGAGCAGGGGGTGGCCAACAGATGTCCTGGAGGCCAGATTTTTTAAATTGGCTCCGTCAACAACTGATTTTCATGGAGGATTGGCCCTATGCTGGCACAGAATTCATCGGTGATCCAGACCTCCTGCTCCTGGAGGGAGAGGATTGGGACAAAGAGCTAGGTGAGACTCATTTTTTATTTTCATGAGTTTATGATTTTTTTGTATATATGCATGTTCAGACAATCAATCTTATATGTATGCAGATGTTGGCCCAGAGAAACCTGCAGGTATGTCGCCGATAGCGAGGCGATCTCCTCGTGATTTCGATCCTCATGGTGAGGGCAGTGACGAGGATATAGTATAGAACCCGGAGGGGATCACCCGTGGGATTCCAGACTATGCTCATTTTGATGATGTCCTTCGAGCCTATCAGAGGCACACTGTAGGGGTGCCGAGTTGTATCCACTACCTACTGAGGCGGTTGGTACGGGCGGTGACGTGATATCATGAGCACCACGCCGATTAGGCACCTAGGATTTTTATTTCCGCATATTCTTGAGAGACGTGTTGTCTCGCGATGTAACTGAAATAGACATATATATTTTTTGGATTTTTATGATGCACACATTGCAAACAAGTGATATATCTATATATATATATATATATTCTACATGGGTCTATTACATATGATGATGTTTTATAAATTGCGCAAATGTTTATCTAGCACAATGTTAGCTATTGCATCTGTTAATGTATTCATTTGTCTTGGTATATGTTGATATGTGATGAAATCAAAATGTCTTTCAAGTAAACAAATATGAAAATACAATCTCAAAATGCATGGGTTTCGAACCGAATAATGACCGTTAAGTTGAAGAATAACAAGTTGCAAATCCAAATTCACAAGCAATTCGCGTATGCCAAGGTTAACTTCCTTGGTTAATAGTTCCAAAACAACACTATATTTAGTGACATTGTTTGTAGTTGGTCCTATACAAATACCTTGTAGGTTAATCAACTCACCAAGAGGATCATAAATTACCCAGGCTACCGAAGACAAGTTCCTCGTACTACGGGAAGCACCATCCGTGAAACCGACATAAGGGGAAATAGACATCTACATAACAAACAAGACCCAATAAGCAGAAAAAGCTTACAAAGAACATCACACCAAAGCATGCAAAAAAATGAAAAAATCACCTATGTACACATATCATGCATGAATGACTCAAGCATAATACTTTTTCAGGTACAACCCATTTCTGGGTTGTGCTAAGGGGTAACCTTCATAATCAATAAGCTCATAAGCCCCATTCTGTAACACACATTTGATGACGTAGGGCCCATGCCACATGGGTTGGAATTTACCTGCCCCTAGCTTGTCATGAGCTTGGTTGTATAGGAGAACGAGGTCGCCTTCGATGAAAGAACGAGGGGAAACTGTTTGGTCAAAATGAGCTTTGACTCGCTTCTTCTGTGCTTCGATGACCAAGGCAGCTAAGCGACGAGTTTCATCCAATCTCTCTAAGTAGAGGAGATGCTCTTCCTCAGGTGAAGTATTAGGTAGTAATTCCACAGCTAATTTGAGTGAAGGGATTTCACATTCAATCGAAAGAGTAGCTTCCACACTGTACACCAACTAAAATGGGGTAAATTCGGTCGCACTCTTAATCGACGTTCGGTAAGCCCAAAGATCTAAAAACAACATGAGATGCCAATTGGATATATGGATCCCAATTTTTCATTGAAGCATTGTAACAAGGACTTTGTTTACAGCTTCAACTTGGCGATTAGCTTAAGGGTAATAAAGCGCTAAGCTGTTGTGACGCAGACCCAACTTAGATGTCAGCTCCGCCATCATATAGTCTCGAAAATGAGAACCATGATCAGTAACGATGGCTTGAGGAACACCAAACCGAGTAATAACATGCTTGAATATGAATTGTGTTGTTGTCTTACTATCTGCAGCCAGTGTAGGCATTGCTTCAGACCATTTTGTAAAATAATCGACGGCGACGATAATATAGGCATGCCCCCCAGCTGAACGAGGGTTACACATCATAAAATTGATGCCCCATTTGGCAAAGGGACCAATGGTAATGACAGGGTGTAAAGGAACAGGTGGCGCACACATCTTGCGTTGATATATCTGGCACGCATGACATTTGTGTACTGCGACAAAGCAGTCTTTGAAAATGGATGGCCAGAAATAGCCAGCACGACGGATCTTCTGTGCGGTGGCATAATTAGACATGTTACCACCACAGGCGCCACTATGGCAATCATTTAAAACTTTCTCAATTTCCTCGAGGGTCAGACATCGGCAGAGTACAAAATCGACTCCAACACGATAGAGGGTATCTCAGATAATACGATAAGGTTGCGACTAATGCCAAATGTGGCGTCGGGCATCTTTTGTTAACTCAGACCTAAAAGTAGAAGTTTGGGGATACATGATTATATCACCGTACCACGGATCGAGGGTGCTAATCAAGAAAAGAGTTTTGCCCAGAATATGATCCTCAGAAGAAGACAGAGCAGAGTCGGCAGGGAGAGAACAAATCAAATCAGCGAAAACAAGTGATTTCCTTGATTTGGTGGTAGTAAACTCCAAATCAAACTCTTGGAGGATAACGATCCACTTCGAGTATT